>JAPTHN010000065.1:1418087-1763087 GCA_026936325.1 Platynereis dumerilii
CCGCTGGCCGCCGGGCTGCTTAGCATCTTTGGTCAGCATCCTCCTTGCTCCTTCATCTTGCAGTCGCCTGCTTCAGCCCGATGCTCCAGCCTCTGCTCCTCTGCATCCTACGACTCGATTACAAGTCAGAACAGCTCCTCTACTCTGTTTGTTTTCATTAAGCACCACCGGAAAGGCATTGTTAAAGCACTTGTCCTATCTCAATTCCATTGACGACCACATTCACCAAGCTGTTACTTCCACCCGCAGGAGCCCACCCGGCCCAGCCTACTCTTGCTCTGTTACAAGCCCAAGACAAAGCTGCTGCACAAAGCTCTTGCTCAAAGCTCCCACTCTCAACTCTTGCTCGCATCTCCTGCTCACATCCTCTTGCTCCAGGTTGCCAAACACGAAGAAAGCACGGTGCTCTTGAGTGGCAGTGTGTGTACGACAATATAAAAAGAAGGCGAACGTGATTCTAAGTCTCTTCTGCCTCCTGGAACACACTGTAGCGGGGTCCGCGAGCACCAGCACTTTGTGTTCCTGCGACAAGTGTATTGAGTGTTGTGCAAGGAATACTTCTCACAAGTTCTTCGCCTGTCTCTTTGCTGTCTCCAAATGCCACGGCCTTTTCACAATATTGAATGCTCCGAATAACATGCAGCTCCAGATACAGCCCGGCTCAGCGTACAGGAGACAGGGCTTAATGTCGGTGATGGAGGTGACTACATCGTGGCAGACAAGACGGGAATACGTTTGCTTGATTGATCTGGCTTGCCTCCATGTTTGCATTGAAAACCTGACAGGCGTGAGTGATACTGGCCTGACAGAAGCACGCCATTGCCTGCCTCGCTTTCTAGTCCATCACGAGAGTAAGATTTCAGTTTGCTCTGCATCGACTGGTCGTGTGGCCATTGTTGCGACTGCAGTCTCCGTTTGTTTTCTGCTGTGTGCGTTTGTTGTGCTAGGGATGTAGGCCAGCAGGTCATGCAGTATGAGCTTGTTACTCTTCTTCTCATCATATTGATAAAAGAGAACAAACGCTGGCTACAGGTATGATGACACAGCTTCCAAACAGTTGGTCATCGTGTGTAACAACATCAGAGCTAGCTGTCATGATGAATGTCCTGCTGGCTGACAACCACCTGACGGTGTCAACTCATCCCTTTTCACCTTTGTAGGGAAAACTCGCTTAGCCCCTCGTCAGTCTCGACTAGAGGCAAGTGTGCAGGCTAATGGACGAGCAGTTGTCCTTAATTACTGAATGATGTTTCAGAGGACTATGCGGTGCTGCATGTTTGCCCGTACACCCAGAGGGATGGCCTGTCAGGTCTGTGCGCGATCCTGTCACTTGCGTCCCCTGAGCTTTGTGTCCCCTTGAAAAATGGCCACCATTACTAGCGATCCCTCAGGTGCGTGGGGAGATAGGTTGGAATAGTTTAATAGAGGGTGTCCCAATTCGCAGATGGGAATTCCTGTCCAATATTTATTACTTCGGATTTGAACCAAGTCCAAAGGGAAGCCGTGAGCAGGACGTTTTCACACAAGTGGCCAAGGGTCAGAGCTCAGAAGCGACCCCTGGTATCAAAGGTCTTCCTTCTGAAGGAAATTGCAATTTGTCAGCCGGGTTATCCCCGGACTGACTGGTTTTTTCTCATGAGGCAGACTTGAGCAAGTCTTCCAGGAGATCTACATAAAAAGCCAGAAAGCCATTTTAAGCCTTGTGTAAATGGTGTGGTTGCATTTCGGCTGGCCCAGTAAGGATTAAGTTGCAGCTTTTTGGGGACTAACATGTAATTTTCGTGCTCCATGAAGATAAAGTGCTAGACGTGGCTCCATCACTCAGCCCTCATGGGATTCTGTAATCTGAAACTCCAATTTTTTCCTGGCATTAAATATCTTGTCTTGCTTTCTCAACACGAAGTTTCTTCCAATTGACCATAAATCGCTTCGTTAAAATCACTCGACTTGTTTTTCTGGCTAAACATGTTAAAGCACATCGTGTAACCATATTAAGTCAGGCAAAAGCAAAGCAAGCCAACTTTGCTAATTAGAGGAATGGTTAGAAATTCAATTTATTACTCCCGGAGATTCAGATGGTCTTCCATCTAAATTATGTTACTAAATGAGGAATGAGTGAGGGCCACTTCATCAAGCTAACGGCCTTATCAGGTAAATAATTCATAGATGTCTTGCAAGTGGATTAGCCCGGCTTTGGCATCACCCTAATTAAAGCAAGACAAATGAAAAGGCCGGTATTTGAGAGGGGACAGGATGGCCGTGGATGGGTATTGCTGAATGCAGCTCACCGGGATGGCAGGAGATGATGGTGGTTGTCACGCTATCGCTTGGAGTTGCTGTTCCCTGGCCCCTCTGACCCCCAAGGAGAAAAATGAATGATAATGGTGGCTGATCAGCAGGAATTTATGCGCCAGAAACCCTATCCAGCATTGTTGCAGCGGTATGGATGGAGCTCATCTTCCCGTCTCGTGTTCTCGGCCGAGAATACAACGAGACTTCCTGCCAACAGCCACTTCCGGGGAAGCCGAGCATTTGAAATTCTAGCTCAATGTCGAGGGGACGAGGGATCAACCTAGATCGGCGCCTGCATAATCGTTCCTAGTTGAATTACAATTGCAGCGAATTTGGTATACTACTCTTGTTAATACTGAAAGTGCGATATGATCTGAAGTTATTACCCGGGGTCGTTTTTGCCAACATTGCTAATGCCCGGGAACTTATTAGATAGAATAATGCATGGGAATGTCCTGCCTACCAAGCCATTTATCTTGTTGTATAGGCATTATCCGGGTCTGTTGCATCTTATTGGTCAGCCAGAACGTGTTAGTATTGTTAGGAGCACTGGAACCTCATGGCTCAGTCTGATTTATATTGTATATGGAATTACTGTGGATTTACTATCAGTGTCTATGCATAGCTAGCAGTGGCCGGCTGAGTGTGTCATTTAACATGGTACTCTGTCATATTTATCTGTGAATCAATGGGCAGGCAGGCTCTACATGTTTGCTGGCATGTCTGAAACATACTGGTCTGACACAGGGAGTCATGTGCCGCCCTCCATATGGACCGGTGTCTCTTTATAATGCATGGAATTGTTCATGTATCTACACAAGTGCTCTGTCATTTAGATCCATCCGTGTGATATATAAGCCTTCCATTAGTATCGGTGTAGCCTTGAGAAGGCTGAGGAGTGAGGACGTGTTTTCCGCAATTTAAAATAACATTGCTATTCTGGATAAATACAGTGGCAAAGCCCAGGCATTCTGGCTGATGTAAACGCTGCTTCTGTTTTTGGCGCTTACTTTGTGCTGGCAGATTTTTGCACCTTGAAACTCTCTTTTGTTTCAGCTCAGTGTTTGTCAATGTCAGCAAACTGCAAGTTGCCATGATATTTGCCTAATGTTGCTTAGTTACGTGTAAAGGACAAATCATGGGATGGAAAGAAGCACAAAGAGTATTGTCTTTTCTATTGGCAAAAGTTGAGTGCATCTAATCGAATTCCTCACAGGCTGGTTTGCGAGGAATCTTGTGAATAATGCAGGAAATCCTTGCTCCTCCCTGGGCCCACATGAGTGGCAAGTCAAGGCCAGGTGAGGAGGTTAAGAAAAAATGACATCATTTCCTGTGCAACATGCATGACACTGGTCCGTTAGAGGGCACTAACACACCATCATGTGATCCCACTTCATTACGAGGCTCTAATTTATTGATTCTCTCAAACTTTTAAGCAACTCTCATGTTGAGCTGTATGGGCATTGTGGGCGCGGACGCAGGTGCCCCCACACCTAACAATCCAGGTATATTTTCATCCGAATGGAAGGAAGAAAAAATCTATACTACATCGGTCGGTGATGCGTGTTCTTAATGGCTAGATGGTCTTTTAGCGAGATGGAGCTGCATTACTCTCTTTGCCACTGGCCCCTTTTTGTGAGTTTGACTGTGGTTGTTTGTCCATACATTCCACCGCTGAGTGCAACTGAAGCGAACTGTGCCGCAGCAATCACATCAAATGTCCCAGTCCATGGAAAAAGACCATTGTGAAATATCCACCGTGCATGAAGATTTTACTCACCAGGATTTATTTGTACAAATGTCTAACGTGACTTGTGTGCTGCTTTCTGCCCGCGTTCAATATGTTTCACGAAGTCCTTCAGCGGAAAATATTGCCATTCATCTCAAGGTATGAATAATTGAGAAGGCTGCAATCAAAATAGAGAAACTCAGAGACGTTTTAACTGCCTGTTCCTTTTGTTAGAACAGAATATCTAGGCTTATTTTTTGTTACTCCAGACTGTCTCTTGTTTCTGCGTTTTAAATGTCAAAGGCTTTAGGCTCCTGCATATGTCAGTATCAAGTATGGCTGCTTCTCATCAAAGATTCTATTTTAAAGATAATTTGAGGCGGATAATACCTAACAGACATAAAGCAGGAGGCAGGATGTGTGAAATAACACAGGGCTCTCGAATTACTGTGTATAAATGAATCTGTATTCTTTTGAAATCTAGAGTCCCTTGTAAAATAAATCACTGGATCGATAATCGTGTGTTTGTAGTTCTGAGTTCTAGTATTTGCGTGAGCAGCATATTTTTTGGCTAACTATTGATGGCCTTAAAATCCGATAGCCTAGTTCTATTGTTGCCACTCGTCCTAATTTGCCTAATTTTGCAGCCGCCAAGTCGGTGACAAGACTAGCAGAAGAAATTAGGGTCATTACATCGTGAAATGAATTTGGCGGTCTGCCTCTGAAGCAAAGAGTCTTGGCGGCTGTTCCCCGGGCGTCAAGATGTTACAACAAGTCGAAGCGGATTTCTTTTCCATTCTAGCAGAAATTCCTTCCCTGGGTGAGGGGATCATACACTGCTGGTCCCATTGATTTTGGCTGGCCTTTCCCTGGTATCAGCACATGTCGGTGCTCTCTGTGTTTCCCTCAAACCATCGGGGTTAAATAAATTTGAGCGGCACCACTCCGCTAGAGGCCCCCAGCTTTGATGTATATTGCCGGCACAGATGGTTAATGTTTCTCAGAGACAATTCGGTTGATATTGAATGGAAATTACTGCAATTGACATTGATAGAGATGGGTGGAGGGAGACCAGATCTTCTCAAGTGACAGCAACCTACGGGACTGGCAAACAAATGGGCAGAAATTACAGGCCCACAGTTTTGGTCTCCATGAATGAGAAACAAACACGAAATCCTGATTGAGAAACTCCGCTGAGTATAGAGCCAACAGCCTTGGAGCTGGGCTGTGGCTGGCGTGATGGGGATAGCCTAACTATGCTGAGGATATTAGACTGTGTGTGGCGAGAAAGGTTGGCCAGAATTGACAAACTGTTCCCCAGGACTGTGGTTTTCTGAAAGGTCAGACTAAAGGGCATCTCCACTCTATGGGGCTTCATAATATTGATCATAAGGTTGTCCCTTTTTTCAAACGACCTTTTCTCATTTCCTGGAAGCAATGCATATATGGCAAGCGGAAGGGGGTGAGAATGATGTCTGCTATTTGCTTTAGAATTTTTCCTCCTGGGGACACTCGGTAGAAAAGTTCACTAATGGCTATCACCAGACGCTACAAGGTCAGATATCCCTACCTTTACAGCCTGCGATGTTTTCTCCAGCTCTTCTATGGTCTACAAGATGGAGGTTTTCAGGAGGGGAGTCCGGTAACACAACAAAACGAGACGGCTAATTTGAAGAGCTGCTCTGGCCAGGTGCAGCGAATACAGGGCAGTCTTGTTACAGTGAGAGAAGTATAGTTCATTGCTATTAGCTGTTGGGCATCCTTCTGGAACTGGATTCGCTGCGGCTAGTCTTCCGGATGGTAGAAAAGACTCATAACCAGCAGAGCAGAATGGAGCTCTGGCTTCTATGCATATAAATCCTGATTGTACGTAGGGTCACACCTCTTAGCCTGGAGAAAATGGCATGGCTCAGCATTCCAATCTTCCTCGTTGAGATGATATTGATAGGCCTCTTATAAAATGTCTGTCTCCGCTGAAGGGATCGCATTGCGGGCTAATGTTGGTGGGGCAAGACAGCGGGTGATCAAATAGGCCGAGGGGGCCAGTGTTAGCAGAGGGCCAGGCAATCATAGGCTCCCTTGTAAGCTGAGGAAAGCATCGTCACTGGGGTCCGTTTGGCTGACAGGGTGATTTGTGGAGGAGAAAGAGTTGCCGACAAGTTGCCGCTGAAGGCGTTGATACAGTGGGGGTCAGAGGGTGCGGGGGTGAGCGCGGGTGAGCGAGGGGGATTGTCTATAGTGTGGCTCCTCTCGTAATCTGCCCATGATCGTTGTTTGTATTTCCTCAATCTCATATCTGTCAACTTGGATTACATACTGTTTGGCTTATCTCATTCTCTGATGGCTGTAGGCAGCCTCTGCCTCGGATGTCCCTATTGTCAGTACCAACAAAAGAATTCCACTATCTCCCTCCAGCCCCTGAGCTGCTTCATTTGAACACACTCTCCTTTGTATACTTCTGCTGTTTGAACAATCCCAGGGATTCGATTTCAAGATTACTTTTTAATTAGTTTAGGAAATTGTAATCCGCAAAACTAACACCAAGGGAATTCCGCTTCCTGTGTTATGTTTTGCGATCGTCGGATTGGAAAATCGTGTCGAAGAAACTGGGATGAAAACATGCCTGGCCCTACCGCTTAATGTTTGCCAGGCTAGAGCTGGCATATTTTGATAGTGTGTTCTAGATCTATGTGGTTTAGTTAGATTCCACATATCTGCAGAATGTAGCTGCTGTGTTATATAACATCCAGTGGTTCAATATTAAACATGGGAGTACACTTCAAGGAGAATCTCCAGCAAATATGAGGCGACTTGCTTTGAACCTGCAATGCAGGGGGCAGTCAATAAACCCTGTTTAGCTGCAAAGTATTGACATATTATTGCGAGTAAACTTGGTCTGTGGAATTCGTCAATGAGCCTAACTCACAATAGCAGCATTTGGGCGGATTCAAAGGTGCCAATGGGCCGAGTGTTTGACAATGCTGCCAAATGGCCGCCCTGTGTCAATGGGGCCCATCTGTAGCTATGTGGGGGTTGAGTCCTGCAATCCAAATAAATCTGGGGATCGTTCAGAAACTGCAGGGCCAGTAATTCCCAGGGGGCAGGGGCGAGTGTACGTACCCTCCTTTCTCGTGTAGACAGAATCCTAACCCCTCCGGCCGCATTTACCGCCCTTTCTGCTATTTATCTGCCTTGTTCTGAAGCCGGTTCCTCCGTCCGTCGCAGTGAACGTCAAGCCATCACAGGGGAGCGTCTTAGCCTCAACCCATCCGTCATTCTTAAACGTTGGCCCATTTCCTGCGAATTTACTCCTTATCATTAATTCCCAGCTCGGACGTGGGCTGATAGTGCCAACTGCAGAATAGCTGCTCGGCGGTGTAGTGTTGCAGAACCGAATCTGGCGTGACTGGCTCAAATTCCATTATGTCTTAGTTTAAATTAAGCCAATTATGACTGAAACACGTCAGCAGCAAGTTACGAACGATTGAGCAATTATTCCAAGAGGTCTTAACGGGCTGACGCTGCATAGGAAAGGGACCTTGCTACATGAAAGATGTTAGAGGCTGTTGAGGGGAAGGAAAGCAAGTCCGTTTTGGACTCAGTCAAGTGACTCCCTTGGCTCCCAGGGAGTGTTCCCATCTGCTTATGGTATATCACGCCTGCGCGTTTGCCCATTAATGCAGTGTTTAATAAGCACAGCAAATTTAATCCTCTGCTAATCAGCGGGATTAGACGGGCTCATATTAATTCTAGCAATCGGAGATGAAGTTTGGGCCTTCTGCTGCTTGGGATTACATGACTGCGGGCTGATCAACTTATTGGGGTGCGAATAGTCATTAGGAGGTGAGACAAACAATTTGCTGTCATCTCAGCTCAGCCTTGTATGGCTCACAGCAGCGATGTTGCTTGGCGGAAGTGCCCAGGGACCAAGCTATGGACCAGGCCCACGTCTTCATTAGGCCAATAAAATGGCAGTCACGCCTCTAAGTTTCCATCCATCAAGTCAGTAAGAAGCATTCCCTGGGCAAAACAATGCCAGTGCCTTATGAAGCGCTGCATCGTGGTGCCTCCATCGTTGCTCATACTTTATTGGTCGTGTAAGGAAGTGTATTGCCAGTAAAGCAGCGTGTCTCCGGCACATGTTGGTTTTCTGAGCGAATATCATAAAAGTGAAGGGAATGAAATTTCCTTACCCTGATGGAGGCAATTTATCAAGGGCAAATTTCATCAAGTTTGGAGAACAAGGTGGCGGCCAACATGATTAGGGATTTATCATTAAGTGGCCGGAGTCGGCGGCTGACAGCTCAAGACGCAGGCAGATGGGAGGCGCAGAGATGGCCCAATTTCCAGGCAGATTGGAAGAGCATTGTCTGTGGTTGGGCCATGGAAGGACCTAAGACAGCCCATGAACTACCTCATATAGGCTCATAGGGAGGTGGTTTTATCTCTCAGGGTGACTGGATTCAGCTTATATTTTACGCCAGGCAAAGAACTGCTCTGACACGATTCTTTATTTGCATGGCCCGATCCACAGGTCTTGTGGCTCAAGGAATATTGCAAGTTCTTTTCTTTGCTTATATTGCGCTGACTTCAATCTTCTTTCAATTTCATCTCGCTGTCGCTGTACAGCGCATGTGCTCTTGACAGATTAATAAGGCCAGAAAATGTGAGGGGTGTATTTCAAAATTAAATATTTGCCAGTCCTTCCTCGAGTTGACGTGCTCATCTCCTGCCAATAGCATTAGGGCCCTTCGTCGGTTTGGCTCCGCGTGGAACTTCCATCAAAGGAGACTGAGAACTAATTAAAACTGCGGGCGTCTAGCATCGCCTAATCATCTAATTTCAGTCGTCTTAAGCAGAACTCTATGGCTGATTAATGATTCAATTATTCATCTGAAGTTATTGGGCGGTTACGTGACTGGCAGGCTAGTAGGTGCATTTGCGGTGAGTATGGGAGCGAGTTGGGCGGGAGCTGAGCAAGGGCCTGGATGGTGACAGACCCACTAGTCTACATCCCCAATAACTGTCTCTGCTTCTCTGTGCCTGGATTTAAGCCCTTTTTAATCAGCACTCAAGTGAGACATTAGTATCCAGTATCAACTCTTGATTGTAACTATGCATGTTTTGAAACAAGGGAGTCATGAAGCGGTTTGTAAACTGAATTTAAGAGGCCAGCCTTTTGATGAGCTGTTGCGTCATGTGTTCCCAAAAGCGTCTTTCCCAGACGGATTTGCTTTTTAAGGCGATTAAGGGGTAAAACAGTGCATCCAGTGCCCTCTTTGATAAGAAAGAAAATGTCCACCATAAACCTTTGTGTTCTTGTTCAGTGTGCGCTCGTTGTTCACTTGGTGTTGTTGTAGCTCTTTCGGAGCAAGACAAGGGCTCATCAGCAGTTTTCCCCCGCTCCCTGTCCATCAATCAAACTTCCGCCAGCCCGATTTCCGCTTCCGCCGTAGCAGTTGAGTAAACACGTGACCAAGGGGTCGATACAGCGGAGTTTGACATCATTTGCTTTGATTTAACCCCACTTAGTTGGCTGCACCGCCCGGTCACTCTGATGGCAGCAATACTGTCCCTGTTTGATTTGCTACAGCTGCTCCATGCCTCCACTTCATGCCTCCGCTCTATGGGAGAATCATGTTGTTACTGCAACCGCTAGATGCCTACTATGGAGAGCTCCAAGATTTAAAGCACCTCTGCCATTTACATTAAAATGCCTCTTCAATTTCAGATGATTTCTGATTAGACAAATTAGGTTATTAAGAAAGATGCTTCAAAGGCAACGTCCCTCTGATACCCTCACTATCTGCGATCCTTTGCAATCCTCGGCTCACTGTGGTCCTTCTCTCGAAACTAAAGGGAAATTAAATGAATTCAAAACATGGGGAAGCCGCAATCTCGCCATGTTGGGCTTAGTTGACAGAGCTTCATGCTGGCTTAAAAACATGCTACACGTTTCTTCAGATCTCTATTTCAATTTCATTTGAACTTTGAGGCGCCTTTGAAGCCAGTTAATAACACTTTAGTTGCATTTACTGAAACACAACTGGGACAAAAGCTTAGTTAATGGACACATTCCTCAAGTTGAGCACTGTTCGGCGGGACATTCACAGAATCCTCACATCTCGCTGGAGCATAGATTTTCCAGGTTATGTAAATTGATTGAAGTGGTGTTGAATTGGAAAACATCTCTGTTTACCAAACATTAAGGTTTTCATATTGATCAAAAACGCCTCATCAAATCTAATAAGATCGTGATGAATTAGATGACAAGAGAATTATACCCGGCATTTATAATTGAAATTTTGACTCTCTTTGGCAAATTAATTGAATTTGCTGTTTGCCTAGGAAAGAAATGTCACGCTTGTCCCATGAATCAGGTTTCTTCGTGGGAAGAATATCACTTACTCTGCTGAAATAATGAATGCTCCCTGCTGGTTCTACACGACTTCATATGATGCTATAGGACTCCATACTTTGATAAGAACCGCATCCTGTTTGTAATTCAGTGGCCATACTGTGTATACAGGTGTATATTCATGCAATGTGTATTTGTGCTGCCCCCCCCCCCCTACCATCTCTCTTTTTCTTATCTGAGTTGTGTTTCCATACAGAGTGAACACTTTGTATCTGTCGTGATATGTTATTTCAAAGAATTCTTTTGCGCTTCTCATACAATCTTTTTCAATACTGTCTACCCGTCTAGTCCTTCTGTACAATCAATTGTGTGCCCATTTGTCCATTCGATCTGTTTTTGTCTGTCCTAAATTGATCTATCTGTCTCTGCATCATGTCAATTAGACCGCTTGCCAGGAGACCAATTAATTTAAGACCTAATCGTGCTATAGATCTTGTTAAATCGTAGGGTGCGTGATTGCCATATGTCATTGTTAGAATAAAAGCATCCATTGTGCTAATGAGTTCTTCCATATGTCCTAATAAGTCCTCCTTCTGCTTTCAGAGACTGGTATGAGGGAATACTGCCAGTGGGAGAGCTTCCAGCCTCGCTGTGGCCCAGGCAAGGTGATCATGATGAACAGGGCTCGTTATGGGAGGATGAGCTATGGCAAGTGCATAGAGAGGGATTACGGATATGTGGGATGTTCCAACGATGTCCTACTTCTACTGGACGCCCGCTGTTCCGGTCGCAGGAATTGTGACGTGAGGATTCCAGACGAATTCCTGGACGCCACCAAGCCATGCCCCAAGGACCTCATTAGGTACCTGGCAGCTGACTGGGAGTGCATACCAGGTGAGCAAATGATGTACATTAAAGCATCATCGATGTCAGTGTGCGTGTCAATTCTGTGTGTCAATGCTGTGTGTCAACGCTATGCTTCATAGCTCTGTCGGTGTTCCTTGTCACCACTGTACAGCTTGTGTATGTCTGCGGGTGTGTGAAAGTGCCTTCCAGGTGCCTCTGAGGTGTTATGTAAAAGGCTTCACAACACAGGATACTCTCTGCGTGTTGCTTGGAACAAGAATGTGTCAGGACTGACTGGGTGCAGAGTGACAGGCCATCAAGGCAGTACATTAGCTTCCAACTTTGCAATCCTGTGATGAAGGGTGCACCGAATTCCCTTTAAAGAGATAGGCCACCTTCTTCTTTCGATGGAAAAGTAATCTGATTTGAAAGCATATCTGTGTTGCTATTCCCAGGCAGGAAGATGTATTCCAAACCGAATTACCGAGCCTTAGAGTTGGGTATCTCTGTAGATCTAGCAGGGGTGGTGCACATATTGGGTCTGGGGAATTAGCAGGCTCGTGGCGAGGTCTTTAAGCCTCATAGGTTTAAGGTTTTCACCTGTCCCTGTCTGTCTTATGTTATTTACTTGTGTTGTAATAGAATCTCGGTGTGGATATAATCACAGATATATATATAACCAGCACATGTGGATAAAGGCTAATGCACATTTTTGCTAGTAATCACTATGGTATATAGTTGTTCTTGCAGTGGATTGTCACTAAGGTCGGTCATATTGCCTCCGCTTGCAAAATATTAGTTAATCTCCAAGCCCATTTTTTGTATATTAGAGAAATAAGACAATTCCTAAGTGGCCAGACTTTTTCATGAGATAGCTTGAGCTTGTTCTGCTTAAGCTGTTTTAAATCCGGTTCTGCGGCTTATCGCCAACTTCACCGAGTTAGTTTTAGTCGGAGCCTTAATTTTGGAAACGACTCAGGTGGCAAACTGGCTGCACTGCACGCAGACTAAATTTTGTGGAAGTTATTGTTAAATTGCACTGTTTTAAAATGTGCGCTTGGCTGGAACAATGCTTTAACTGAAGGGAAGTGAGAAAAAATGAGATTTGGGATGTCAGCCATTTCTTCCGAGAGGAGAAACAATCAATTGGTGATCAATGGAAGTAGTTTGGCTCAGAGCACGCCCAAGCCATGCACCTGGATGAAGAAAAAGTATTTGATCAGTAAATCGTGAATGAGACTGCTACGCGTTTATTATCTGTGTTTGCATCGGGGAAAGATTTTCAGGTGAATGAAGGCTTTAAAAGAGAGAACTAAAAGTGAAAACGCATCGATATCAGCAACTGCGGTGAACCAGAACTCTAGAGAATGCAGAAAAAGGCTTCTTTGCCTAGTTGTGCATCGAAACAGTGGAAGGTTTTGTTTTCTCTGAAACCGAAATTGAGTTGAGGCGTTGTTCAGTTTGCTCCGTGGGGCATGTTGATCCTTAAATAGCAATCACTCAGTTGTGGATGTGGCAACTTGTAAACCACTGAGTTAATTTGGAACAGAAAGAGATATAGAGAGAAAAAGAAAGAGAGAATAAGCTACAGGGTGTGCCCTCGTTGCGTGCTCTACCAGACTGCTGTACAATAGCATTTTACTTTTCAATTGCCTCCGAGCATTCATTCACCTGTCTTCTATGGATGTGGGCGCCAGTGCTGTGTTTTCAATCTAAAGAAAAATCCCCGAGCTCCACCTGATAATGCCAAAAGGCCTCAGATTTCACCAGACATATTACTCCTGGCTAATTTGTCTTGTCTTTCATGGCAAACAATTGATTCACCAAAAACCTAATTGGAATAGTCTTGCCTTCTCTCTTGAAATGTCCTTCTTGACGTGAAACTTCGAAATGCTCTTAATTGTTTTGGCATGTTGCCTAAGAAATCAATTTTCTGATCTTTCTTTGTCATATCTTGAGGTTGAAGTTTGATCTTCTAAGACCCTTTATGAAAACAATCTCCTTAACCTCAATGTGATGCACGTATTCATACGAGGCTTAGTTTAATAACCGGGCAATCAATCACCAATCAAACGATCAATCAAGAACAGAAGAGCGCTTGAAACCTGCAAGGGCCGGAGAGGAGATAAGCCGGGAACACAACACGTGGTGTGATAAATTGTTGTCTACACGAGAAGTTTCAACAGCAACCTTCAAAGCCTTGTGTTGTTGAACTTGTGAAAACGTCTCATGTCAATATAGAGCGTCTTTCGCCAAGGAAGTTGCCTTTCGCTGTGTCATTCTGGGCCGATGTCGTCAACGACGCTGTGACGTTCAAGACAGGCCCATACGTCATCACGTCATGACGCTGTGAGACAATGACGTGGACAAGCAGGTCGCCAGGTGTACTTGGGAGCTGTTTTCTCAGCCCGTTTATGTTAGCTGCCTGATGGCCCAGTTGGCTTGTTTAACACACACTGGCTTTGGAAAGGTGCAATGTTGACATTATATGATGGAGTTTGCTGAGCGGGCTGCTTATTTTGATGTGCGGATCTATACAACGCCGTTTGTAGTTTATGCAAAGAGAGCACCACATATATATTTAATAACACCTACGTGTATAGACTGCACATGTGTGAGAATTTACCACAGAGAAGGTCTCCTGAAAACTGATAAGAGATGCTCCTTGTATATACGCTATTGTTTCACTGGGAACCAGGACACTTGTGGGCATACTGTTCCATGTGACACTAACATGTTCATTGAAGCAGTATTTTTTTCATGCACCTTCCCCTTTGTACTCATTACACACAAGGTCATTCTTGTGAACTACAATGAGTATCATGCTTAAATGTAACACAAGCATCAAGCAGGGAGGTGCAATGCATCAACTTATGTTACAGATGCACCAATTTAATCATACAGTGCCTGAAATGGAAAAGGCTGTCAAAGAAATATGTCACGGATTGAAAATGTCAGATATGTCAGCTTCAATAACTATTTTCTTGGGTAATTACATTATTAATTTGGTTTTTTGCCCAGCAAAAAGGATGCATCGCGTCAGTCCCGAATTAATATATTTCCGAGTGGCATGCAGGTAATTTGAAATATGATCCAAAGGCAACGTGAAGGTATAACTTGAAAAGGCAAAGGCGGATGAGGATCAGGGGATTAGATTATAATTAATGCTTTTCAAAATACGACGTTACAAAATGAAATGCAACTCCCCTCACCACTCCACCCTCTGAATTATCATTTACTCTCATGACAGTTTGGATTGAAATATGGCTCCCAGCATGCAATTGCGCTTATTACCATAGTTTATAAAGAGTTTACAGTTTCCTTTCAGCATGACAATTAGGTAAAGACATTTTTGGCCAATCTCTCAAGCGAATGAGTTCATTATTTCATCCGGCCCATAAACTAATTAAGTTATGAAAAATGAAATATGAAAGACCAGCTTATTGGATCCGTCGATTAAGTTTCTTAACGGTCCTGGCATAATGTTAGGGAATTTGGAGGAAAGAGAAAAAAGAATTAATAAAAGATTGATGGAGATGAATATGGGTCCAAATGAGTGGCTCTGTCGCTGTAATACATTAGAGCGGCATCCATCAGGCTTTATGGGCTAGATCGAGAGGTGTCACACAGCAGACGGCAGGAGGTGCTAATGTTGATTGCCTGCTTGAGTTATGTGAGTCTTGGAGACTCAGCGAAAGTGATTAAAGTTGGACCTCATTTTGTGAAGCAAGACTGTGCTCAATGTGGCAGAATTCGGCCCGGGGTTAACCAAGGAGCAGCACTAAGACGCCTTGGCTTCGCTGGGCTTCGGTGTTAAGTAAACGGGGAGATTTACATCTGGCTAAATGGCCACAAGTGCACGAGAAGTGACCAGTGTGTAATCAAGTGCACATTGTCCTCCTGCATCTTTCTTATCTGCTGCTGAAGCCGCATCAATGGAGCAATTGATGGAAGCTATCTCTGCATCCCAAGGCGTTGTAAGGCGGCTGATCAGACCGCATCCATCTGTCCCCTGTTGCTGCTTCCTTCTGCCCTGTATCCATCTGCCCCATCTGTCCCAGCCTCCATCTGTCCCTGTTTCTCGTGGGATGCTGCAGCAGCCGCTTGCTCATCCTTACGTCATTCCCGCATCCCATTCATCATCAACTTTAAAATTTCAGCCTGCCATCTACTTCTTAATTTGATTGCAGCAGCTTCAAGCCGGGCTTATTAAATATCGCTGGGCTGCAGAAGAAAGATACATGGGCAGAGTAGGAATACTGCAAGATTCGCCTATCCATATTCATTGCGCAATTGTTCACTTGATGATGGAATCAACCTGATTCACTGATCAATATCCACGGTGATAGATGGCCGCGTTTCTTGCTGAGAATACGATCGACGGGGTGTAACCACAGGGTATTAGTCAAGGCTGCCCTGTCCCACCCTGTCCTGGCCTTATTTGCCTTGTACACACGGCCAGTTTGGCTTCCCCCTGACTGCCATAATTACCCCTTCAGATGCAAGCCATGTTTTTAGCCAACACATAAGTCCATAATGATTTGCATCGGCAGTTCCGTGCTTTCTTGGGCCCAGGGCCTTCCCTTCAAAGACATTGCCTCCCGTTCTCATAAATTAAAGATGGTATCCTTCAGTTATTGCATTGGTTCGCGGCCTTTGAGAACTGAATTTGCATAATTTCCATCTCGGAGCCCGATGGTCTATTAGTCGTGGCGTATTAAGCCCCTCTCAAATTACAATTTGAAAACCTCTTGCGAGTTAATTAAAATAATACTGTCCATCTCTTTCATGGAGTGTCGACTTTAATTCCCTCTCAGAGCCATAATAACTCCAAATTAACCATCACGTTCCCCTCAGCCTCCATCAGGAGAAAATTGCAACATGTGTCTCTGCTTCAGGAGTTCCTGATGAAAGTTTGGCTTCATTTGAAGTTGAGTCTGCACCGAGCTTTTGAAAAGCATCTCCTTCAAACGAGTTAGAATTTCTGTCGTTTTCCTTGTATATAGATTGCTTGAGATAGACGGTGAACATGTTGCCCTTCAATCAAGCCAGCCTTGCATTGTGGCCTTGCATTTCAGTTAGGTCTGTTCATTGCATAATCAACTAATTGCTGCTGTGGATCGTTCCTTTCATCTTTATTTTCCAATTAATAGATTTACATCTTTATCAGTTTATGGACCTGGCTGAATTTCTGTGTGTTGGTGATCAACACAAATCCAGTCACGACCATAACTCGGCAATTTCGACCAAGAACAGCTTGCCTGACCTTTGCACATGTCCATAAACGTCCTATTCCATATCTGAGTTTCCTGCCTTGCGAGTCTCCTGAAAAGGTCGTTCTGTGCTTGACCAACAACTCAAGCAGGTTATAAATTGCTGTTCACACACACACAAGACGATAATGAAGCAATGTCAATAGACTCAGCGATAATGTGATGTTGCAAGGAGACATAATGAAAGTGTTGATGACTGAGTCTGACTCAGTGTTTGCCCAGAGAAGCAACAGGTAATATAAGTTCTTCTTATTGCGCCCGTCACCTAATAAATAATCGTTATTGAATCCAAATCGGGACAAAAAAGTAATTGGATATCAGCATCATTCTATGTAGAAGTAGCAATTTCTTGATACTGGACTTCAGTTTATATGACAGATTTCTTCTCTTCTGAAAATAGATATGTGTGATACTCGGTTAAATATGTGTTATTGAAATGTCTGTCCATATAGAAATGACAATTTCTTGAACTGGACTTTGTATAGATATATGTATGACATATATATTTATCCACTTCTGAAGATAGGTACATGTGGTACCTTCAGTTTCATGTCTGTTCAGAAATGGCTATTTTATTTCTTGTACTGGATGTTTGAAGATGACAGATTTCCCGTCTTCTGAAACTATACGTGTTGCTTCCTCCCATGCAGTTACGCGGGTTACAAATGCGCCCCGTGTGAATTATGGATACAGCCGATAATTCTGTTAAATATTTCAGGAGAAGCATGAATTTAGAATGCATTATGAATACAATGTATATACTTGGCTGACAGTGACGTTGGCATGCTGTACATCTGTGTGTCATGGGGCTGCCCATGGAGATTCTGTTTTTGGGGATAGTGGGGAAACCTGCTCTGATTATGTATCGCCATGTGAATAATGCCTGAGACGCGTCCTTCCAAGACGAAGCCGCCATCTCTTTGGGGTGAACATCCCATGCAGGTTTACAGGCAGACCAGGGCCATGTCTTGTTTTATTAATGCTAAGCAATATGGCTTGATCTAGGCCAGGATGTTGTGTTGTTTTATGAGTCATCCATTTGACCTCGTGACCTTGATGATCTTTGACATGTCTAACCTTTGACCTTGACCTGTTGCAGTGGTGGAGGCTTCCGGTTCCGACTGTCGTAATGCCCGAGTGACCTTGGCCCCGGGTCCTTCGGGTCTCATCGCCAGCACCGTCACCGAGGAAACCGGATGCGGAACAACCGACCGACCCTGGCTCATCGATGCCCGCCCGGGTCAAAAGGTCAACTTCACCCTCTACGACTTTGGCATCGCTCGACCCAACGCGAGCCAGAAGGAGATGAGGAACCCGCATTGCCATGTTTACATCATCATCAAAGTGAGTTACCCTCCTCTATTATTCATGGCCATCGCCAAAGTCAGTGCATTAAAAACCTCTCCATTCATTACTATCATTACTGCCAGCGCATTATACACCTCCCATGAAAACCATGTGATGTGGATGATCCTGCAAATAGCTCCACAACAAGCTTCATAAAGGCATGTTATGTGTCATATATGTGGTGGTGTTATACAACTGATAATCATGGTGCATAAAATGACACATAACCATCAAAGAAAAAGCATGGTCCCTTTACCCATTGATCACTGATCAGTGTTTGCCTCTACTCTTGCTCCCCTGACCTGTTTGTCTCACCTGTGTAAAGCAGAAAGGTGCAAAACCAATCACGTAATAACTGTCAGATCGAAGTGGCATTTGATTGACAGACAATCAATTACCCAAGAGCCATAAAGCTCCTCAAGTGATATCCCATTGCAGACAGTAGGTAAATATTATGGGCGGAATTTTCAGATATAGCTGAAGCACTCAATTAAGAAAGCTTATGAAAGGCTCGAAGCGGATTGGAAGTTCCATTTTTGTCAGTTATGAAAACATAATCTCCATATAGCCAGAGTCTTAATAACTACTAGTATTCCATTAAAATAACAGGGAGCATTCCATTAACTGGCGGAATTGCCTTTTGTCATTCTGCGTTGGAATAACTATGACATTTAAGGACGGATTCGATTTTAGTTTCGTGCTGTGCTTTAATGGAGATGTGAACTTACAAACCATGTCAGGATATTTCATTATCAACTGTAATGAAGGCTTCGCTGCTTAATTAAAATGCCTATATATTCAAGGAGCGAGGGGGCTTAAAAGCTTATGCCCGTCGAGGTATTAAGCCAGTCTAAGATCCACGTTTAGCCCGTTTTTAGATGCAAGTTATAATGAAAATGAATGCGAGAGAAATGATTTCTATTAAGAGGAATGGTTTTCCTGATGCTTATATTTGCAAGTACGTCACATCACTGAATCATAGAGGAGATATAATCCATCTAATGAGAAATTGTCAGCTCTTCTAATCCGATTTTACTAAACACATGCTTATCTCTGCCATCTCTCTGCTTTATTATCGCCCAATTTCATTACTTCAACTGAATGGCGTTCTTCCATTAGTTCATTTTAACCAACTTGAAATCTAGCTGGCCCTGTTAGTCTGCATTAATGAATTGAGTATGTCTGTTTGCCTTCTGCGTGCCTGGGTGTAATATTTGTTGATCTTTTACCAGGAGTTGGAGATTGGAAAGAGCAAGACCATTTGCGGCGGCAAGGACCGAGTCAGCAATATTTACGTTTCTACTTCCCATCATGTGGAGGTTCGCGTTCTTCAAGGAGCTTCCCCGAGGACCCGATATTTCTTGCTCAAATATGAAGGTAAAAATATCTCATATTATTCTGCGCTGTGCTTTCTGCACATGAGCCACGAGTGACAGGCGACAGAACTTTATTAAAATCCTTTTTCACCGCAAATTTTCAGACCTTCAAACATCTTGAAGTTTTGAGTGCAGTTTAAACTCCCTGGTGCATTAAATTTAATCTTTAGTTTTGTACCTTCCCCTTTGGTAAAACTTTGATCGACAGTGCAATCGTTTCTCAATCAATCAATGTCTTTTTTCCAGTGCTGGGCTGTCCCAGTGTTCCCAAGCCAGAAGGAGGCTGGATAAAACGAGATGGCAGCACCGTCGAGTTAGGATGTGCCTCCACCTCGCGGGGAGTGAAGCTCATCTGCAATGGAACCCAGTGGCTGGGCCACCCTCCCAACTGCACAACCGGTGAGTCATCTGCTACAGTTGTAAAGCAACATGACACATTTTGTGTTTTTGTAAGACTTTGAATCAGGTTTTGTGAATTGTAATGACTCTGAATCAATAAACTGAACTTTAATTTCTTTTTTTCAGTTGCAATTTCGCAGTTTATCATTGGAAATGTCACTTTGCCATATGGTAAGTTCTTTTCAATAGTTTAACTAGATGACTATATCACTCATTGACACATGTCACATTTTTGAGATTTATGAGATTTTACTATAATGAGTTGACAATGATTTTTTTCTTCTGCAGCTATGTCCATGCTTATTATAGTGGCCGTGGCCTTAATGATCGGTATCTGTATCCTGACAGTTGGTCTCCTTGTGTTGAAAAAGTAAGTAGTTTTCCTCATTGATTGATTTAGACCCTAAGTCTAATGTAGATTTCCTTCTCACTTTATCGATTGTCTCTTATCACTTCTGCCATTTCCTCCCCAAGCAGACAAAGAAGACGTGCAGCCGTGGCCCGGGCACAAGCAGCGACCCCTGTCAATAAGAAGATGAGTAACGCCTACAAGGACGACCCCTATGGGAAAGTGATTAACAACTACGACCCACCATCTCTGCATCCGCCTAATGAAAGTCCCCTTGAGAACGAATACGCTTATGTAGAGGATTTCTTCCCTCCTCCCCCTCCACCTGCCCCGCCCGCCATCCCCCTCAACAAGTTTGACCACATGGTTGGTCCTGGCCCCAATCACATAGACTTCAGCAAACAGCGGCCTCCTCTCCAATCTCCCCGTCTTCAAGACTCATGTCACGAATGCCGTGAATCCCGACATTATTTCGAGCTGGACCCGGATATGCCCCCGACCCATAGAAATGTAAATAATGTAATATGTGGTCACCACACCCAGAGCCAACCTCTTTTGTCACAATATATGGATGCCACTCCTTATGGCTCAGCTTGCTTCCACGCAAGTCGAGATGAGCAAGGCGACGTCTGAATTTGTGTTGTTCAACCATTTCATAATCGTCAATTCTGCAATGTGATCTCAATATGCACACTGTTTACATAAAACGAAAATTACTGTTTTTGTGATACCGGCTAAGCCTGATAATTGTGATTTTAATTTGTTGTTTCAATGAACGTGTTGAATGGCCTCAGCAGCCATTGCGTGTACGGTGTATTTAATGTCTACTGTTTCTAAAACTACACTGTACAAAAGTTCTGTTGTCCGAATGGGATGAAGTAGACAATACAAACATTTGCTAAATGGGAATAGTCCCTTCAGAACCACATGCATGGCATGTACAGATTCAGCCACGTGCTTCATGGAGTTTTGTGGGAGGCCATCTTTGTTTCGTCATAATACACCAGGGGGTCTCGATTATATCGATGGCTGTTGCCTCCTGCCGGAGTCGTGTGGATCTCTCCCCCTGTGTTTCTTGTTTATCACAATGGAATGATATGACAAAGCCTACTGTCTTCAAACAATAACTTCACATTTTACGATGCCAAGGGATATTCACTACTTGTGATTTTATGTGTTTTTGTCTGTCGTTATATGACTGATATATTAATTTGTGTCTGACACATTATATTATGATATACTATATACATCTATATTCATCATTGTATTATTTTTGTATAACAATAATGTCAATAAACCATAAAACATCTGCATTTTATGCCTGTTGTTGAATGCAAAGCAGAAAATCGTGTTATTCACAAGTGAGCTGTCTAAACTATGCATATAAAACACGTAATGTCATTCGTCATATAAGTTTTATTGACTGGAATATTACAAATTAGAAATATATCACAATCCGTTTACAAGTGCTTGACATCAGTTAGTTTTTTGGCAGCTGTCTCAGTTCTGCACAGGGTCTGTTTGATAAACAGATGCAGTTTGAAACCACATTAAAAATGTAAACATAATCGCAACATAATCGAGCATAATTAATCAATAGACCACAACACAATTTGTATAGCACTCAGAAAGCAAACGCAAAACTCACTCAGCTGCAAAATGCATTGGCAGACTCAGGTTAGGGATCCATTAGCAGGAGTCTAAATAGAATGGGAGGTAGACCTATTGCTGTATAGACCTATTGGGCTGGTGCACCGGGACCTTTGACACAACACTCCTCTCCATCAATCATTTCAGTTCGAAGCACTTGGATTGAAAATATATAGATCTATGCAGTGGGGTCTGTGACAGGCAGTTTTTGTAATCATGCATGGATAGCATTTGCTCCAAAAGCCAAGCTTTCACATTTCACAATGAGACAAACTTTCAACAGAAACATGAAAGGAAAACTATTCACTCTGAAAAGGAAAACTATTCACTTTGAAAAGCATAAATTCCATCAAATGGAAAGCAATAAGTGGAATAACTCTCACGCCACAAGTTTCTTGGGTCATGTTTCACTCTACACAAGACTTATTCACAATCAGCAGTCTTTCTTGTGCTCAGATGCGGCTTCGCTTCTAGACATTTCATGCTCATCATGCGATGCAATCATAGTAATCCACCTGCCCCCCTGCCAGGCCCATGCCAGGCCCCAGCCCACCTTTTAATCAGCTTAAGTGATGTCATGGTGACCGAGTGATCTCGTTACCATGCCAACCACGTTTCCCAAACAATGCCAAGTCCAGAGAAGTTTCTAAGGATGAAAGAACAGATACCTGACCTGCGAAGAACACACAAAAACTGCCAGTACTGTTCTCATAATTCCACCGGTGTGTTAATGGACTGCTTGCATGCACTTGGGCCTGCAACAATAGCAACATATAGGATTCCCGTGGCTTGAAGAGCTCTCTTCTGCTCTCCCAGTTCTTAATGGCTTTTGCCTCCCTTAGTGCTGGGTCCACCTATTACCATGTAAATGGGTCGCATCTCAGGTATTCCAGGCAACATTATTGTGGCATGAGTATACAATGGACGACATCAAGTATAAATGGTACTCTTTTTACTCCACGCGGAGCAGCAGTTCTGGCTGACACTAGCCAATGATGAGATCCGCAGCGGGGACCACAGACGAGTGGGATTCCCATGGACAGTATAGTCATCTTTTGACGGGCACAAAACGAGGGTCGTCTCTATGGAAACTGATTTGCCTCTGAGGAGGACCATGGGGAACCCCCTGCATCTCACACGTGTGTTCGGGATTACCCTTCTCGCAGTCCAACACGAAATACTGAGGGGCAATGTCAGGGGAGTCCTTGTGACGCGTAGCCATCGTAGGATAGCCGTGGATGTCCCCGGTGGCACAAGGTCTGGCTGTGTAATGACCAGCGTCTCTGGCGAAGTTGTAATCAAACTTCTCTTGTTTCATTCTATTGAGAGTGTTATCACAAGTGGACTTGAGGGTGTCGAAGGGTAGTACATCCTCCACGTAGGCATACTCATTCTCTTCTATTTTGATGGCGTCGTTGTAAGACAGCAAAGGCTGTTGTTTGGCTTGAGAGTAGCTCCCTGGTCCAGCCAGGCGGTCCTCTTTTGAATGATGTGGGTTCGATCCTTTGCATATGATCGTGTTGGTTGTCATCCGCCGCGGCTTCCTCCTCTTGTGAACCCTGCAACACAAAAGAAGAATATTAATTTTCTCACCAAATAATCGATCACATTCCACAAAACAATCATGGAATCCCAAATTGTTTTGATCGACGTGTTAAAAACAGAAGTGTGTTTCATTAGAGCCTGGTGATTTTTTGCTCTATTGATTTTATTTTGGCGGCTTGTGCTTTGGGGTTTTTAATTGGTGCTGATTTATTTTTCATAACTTAACGTGTTGCCTGCCACTTGAATCAATCTCTTGGAGTGTAACGCAATTCCAGGAATAAACGAGGGGACGTGATTGTGAATGTGTCAGCAAATTGAAGAAAATAAAATCTTGCCTTTTCAAACACATCAGACCGATGATTAGCACGACCAAGCCCACGATCGTTGCCACGACAACCACGATGAAAACGGAAGAGGCTGCAACAGAGGGAGAGACACATAAATATGGCGCTTTAAACAGGGTGTTCTGCAGAGAATTCCCAAAACATTAAGTTCCCATAAAGAAGTTTATCGATCGAGAAAGGCACTTTCGAAGATGCTGCGTTTGTTTGCGAAAAACGTCAATACTGAGTAAACCGAATTGTGTGCAAAATCCACAGTGGAGTTCAACTGAGGAAATAGTTTACGAATCAATGAGTATGATATCTATTACAGCCATTGGCAAAGCATGGCAGGAGGGTTCACTTTATAGATTTTAAAAGACTAATGACATCTTTGAAATATTCTACTCACCATGAGGTAGTGTTCCTAGTAGTAAAGCTGACGTATCACCTAGAAAGATAAAAAGAGGCAAATGTAGCAATATCGTGTCTGTTCCGTCAATTAACTGCATTAGAAGCTCAGTGAATGCAACTTTTGTAGGAGCTCCATATCACTATGGTAAAAGAGACGGAGATATGCTAATGAGATGAGGCGAATTGGAGACGGATCGGAGAAAACCTTGCAAATTAGCAGAGGGAGAAAAAAGCAGCAAGATTGATGCTGTTAATCTTGGCCAATTCTCTCTCTGTTGATAACAGAGCTGGATCATTGAAAGCCTTTTTTACATAAACTAAATCAAATTATAGCTCCAAAGAAAAGGCTGAAAAGAAGTGAAAAGCAGGCAGGGAGGCTGCACAGTCTGCACAGAGTGGTTGGTCGGGAGATCCGCAGATAAAAAGACAAGCTAATCAGGAGGGGGATTTGCATGGGCCCTCTGACAGAATCAATTAGCCAGGAGAATTCCTCAGGTCACCGGCTGACCTCCTGCCAGCTTTACAGGAAGGCCGATTGTTAAGGGGGATTGCTCGCCCTTTTCTTTAATGAAGGCTGATCAATTTCCAGGTCCAGCATGCTAACCAAGGACTGACGGCTAATTCATAGGAAGACATGCAGGAGACGCCAGCTTTGGATATCACTAATGAGTGGGTAAATACCATTGAGCCGGTGGGCAGCTAGGCTAGATCAATGCTAATCTAATTGATCGGGATGATCCCATAGTAATGGCCACAGGTCGACCAGCTGACCAGATGTGTGCACGGCAAGCTGCTCAAAGCGAAGGCATTAAGGAGCCAAGGCAGGCTGGAATAAATTGACGGTTTATATTCAATTATGTATGGAGCAGTTGGAGGGGGGGGGGGCTTGGGTCATGGGTCAGACAAGAAGCCAAGAACTGCAGTTACAGCCAAGCCCGGTGCTGCCTGGGTCGCCCTCCCATAATGGATTGGTGCAATATGTGGCAGCCTTCATTAAGGGGGAGGAGTGAGTTGCACCCCGACAGCAGCCAGCTCTAGTTGGCTTGTGTTTCAGCTGGGTTGTACTGCCTCCCTGCCTCTCCCCAGCTTTCCCTCCCTTCAGTTGGCTCTGCACTTAATGCTGGCCCCATGTGTGCAGCTGACGAACAGGGCGGTCGGAGGGACTGCAAACAAAAATGCCGACGAATCAGTGAAGACAGGCATGCGTGTTGCCAGGGTGATTGCGTCGCCCCATCCATTAGGAGCCCCAAAGGGCCATGACTTACGGCTGACCTCGCTCCCTGGGTGCACCTTTTCCCCTTGGTCTGCTTGCCCTGACCTCAGTCAACAACAGGTCAACCCTGTATGGCAAACCTTGTGTAGGGAACCCTGGCCAGTCCATGTGGTCTGCAAGAGCCAGGCATGAGCCAGGCCTGCTGCATGAGCTGGATCCCCTGAAGGGTGCAGTGACTGGGAGGAATATCTTGACCAAACCCCATCAATCCCTCACATATTGCATTAGGATGAGGAGCACCTGGTAGCTGGCCAGCAGCAGTAGCATCCCTCCGCATCACCTTCATTTCACCATCATCTATCAAGTGAAGCTGACTGAGTCCGAGTGAGCCAGACCAATGCCACACACCAAGACTGCCCTGACCAAGGCCCCTTGGGGACCAAGTGAGGACCTCCAGCCCCCTTACCCCCCTCGGCCAAGGGCTAAACAACTCAATTTGACTGCGGTACAACGCGTTACACACTCAAGCCATCTCTGCTTCCCATCTCCAAATGACGCTGTCTGCTTCAAATAATCAACTTACTTCAGACTCTGAACCAACTCAGGCCCCTGCAGAGGCTAGTGCGTTCATTTTGCTTTTCTGGTCAAATATGTGACAAACAAGATCATGCAATAGACCCAACTTTTCAACACAACTTTCAAAGTGTGTTATGCTGGCATTTTAAGGTCTAAGCACATTGTATATTGTATGCTTTACAGTCTGCAAGAATACCATGACCACACACAAAGAAATGCAGTTCTGAGACGCATGGTGTATTTCACTGTGGATGGTTCAAGGGCCATTTCTCATCATTAAGAATTCACGAACGCGGAAGGGGTATTCCCAGCATTTTAAGAGCAATGCAGCGCATCCTGCATCTGAAAAATTCGCTTGGAGCACAAATTAAGACTGCATGAGTGGAACATATGATTAATTGTCTGGCTCACAGCTTCCTTCCATTACCAGACTGAATTATGTCTGTGAAAACAGCGAAAGCAGAAGTGCCCAAGTTTCTTCAGCCTGTTTTGCCTCACTTCTCTGCATTGCATGTTGGTGCATGACTTTGCGAAATTTAATATTGTCACAACTATTCAAATTGATTTTTCTTTATGTGAATTTAGCCTCTGGCTTCATGTAGTTTACTACTTCTGCCTCATTTAAAGGGACAAACTACCTGTCAGAAATCGTTATTTAATACCGTTATTCAGTGTTATTCAGTGTTTCTCATCCAACCACCGTTAAAGGGCATTTGTTGCTTGAGTTTTATTCTTCTTCTTCAATGGCTATTTTTCTTTTCACACCACTGGGATCGACACGGTGTCAGGCAGCAGTGTATTGTAGCATTTCAATGCACTGGAAGATGATATCTGACATTTGTACTTAAAGGGATATGGCAGGGATCGATACTTGATCCTTAGCTATTGTCCATACTCCTCTCATTTTTTAGGCCCTGCTGCTTTAATGAATAGCCTGCAGTTTTTGTTGTGCTCCATTCTCTCCCCACCAAAGGAATCTAACAAACGCCCAGGCGTCAATAACGATGAATATTAAATGGCACCAGGAGAATTATTGTTCAAGTAGACTTGTTCTCAGAATCTACAGAAACCCCATTGCAGGCAATATGCATTGTGTAGCAGAGAGCCTTTGTTTTCTAGTGTTCGCCGAATAAACAGCAGAATCCCCATAGAGCAACTGTAGTTAACAAGAGTCTACTGCTCATGTTCTGGCTGGGATGAGGCAGATGGCAGGGTTGCGTCTGGTCACTCTATCTCAGGGCATGCCAATCATACCTGAAGTCATTTGCACCGGGGTCAGACAGGGGAGCAGGCGAGGGATCAGGGTGGGGGGTAGGAAGGGGAGCGGATCTGCTTCTTTGCTATACCTGACAGGCCAAAAGATGACTCCGTCTCCGGTATATGACTCCCTGATTCCCACAAGTCATGCAAATTAGGCGGCGCTGCGAGCAATCAGGGGCTCATTCAGAGGGCCTATGGGATCATTTCCGGTGACATTTGAGATGCGCATAAACCCATGTCATCAATTTAAGCTGCTTTGAGGAGATTGTGACCCCGGGTCTTCTAATACCAGGCCAGATGACTTTCTGGTCTTCCACCTAGGTTATTCACGTGACTGTCATCCGGGTTATTGCTGCCATCACGCAACCAACCAATCAGTGAGCTGCAACTGCAGCACCCACCCTGACTCAGCCCTCTAGTGGCCACATCCATCTATTGGGCCCTTTTTCTCGGTCAGATCTGATGAAGCAAGATTTTCAGAAGAGTACGAGTCCAAACCCTGCAGTTGGCAAGGCCTGGGGTGCTGATCGAAATATATCCAATTGCTAATGATTGAGTTATGCTTGTCTGTCATCTGTTTATGCCTGAGCACACCCTCAGCTGAATCCGCAAACCAATGGTTTGAACTAACAACTCTGCGTCTGTTGCCAAAACTTCTTGGTGCAGCTGCAGTCCGTGTTACAGGAAGAAAAAAGTTTTGCAAGTAACAGATTTCATGCAAGCTTCACTTTACAAGGCAATAAACACCTGTGCCAAGCACAGATCAAGTGGATTGCGCAGTTCTAGCCGCCAATGGTAAGAACACATTGCTCCAATTATAGGCAGTGATGCATGGGCGTAAGTTTAACCAGGGACTCCCCGGGGCATTGAATAGTTTCAAGTTTACCAGACCCAGGGCCAGGGGGCACCATGGATCTTCAATGTGGAACATTCCCCCCACCAGAATTATATCAATTTCAAGCAAAAAACGGCTGATATATGAGCCCAGAAAGATGATGTATTAAAGCTCAGGGGCATAAATGTAATACATCAATTACAGTTGAGAAAGCAAGCTTAAAAAGTAGAGTATACAAAACGACAGCATATATAGTGTATGTGAACTTTGCTTGTTTGGTCTGAGTCACTTTTTCTGATGAGAGAAATACCGAAGAAATGTCAAAATGATGCATGGGGTTGTTTTGCAATGGTGATGTAATAACAGACGGCGGATGCTGCCTTATTACCTGACCTCCGTTGTTACCTATGACCCCTATTACGTAACCTCCGAGGCATGGCTCTTATTAGACACTCACCTGCCGTGCAATTGGTCATAATTCCTATCCAGCGAGTGTCGTTGCAAGTCAGCCTCCATTTCTTCTCAGGTTCGTTGCAGCCGATCGTCATAGTGTCGTCCCTTCGCTCCACCCAGCCACCAGGGGGATTCGGTATATCCGGGCATCCTTGAGCTGAAACAAACACGCGATGCATATAACTCTTGCGGTGACCTTCATAACTCTTATGACCTTGAGAACTGCCAATGACACTCCTTTGACCCGAGCGTCTTGTATCTTACAGCTATCGAGTGACAACTCGCGTGTTTCCACGAAGCCCAAAGGATTTGCCATTAAGGAAGATTTCAAGACTCCCTGTCATGTCGGTTAATACCATGCAGCGAGAACACATCAATGTTCAGCCTGAGAACGCCTTTTAAAGACAGTGTTCTTTCAGCCTCTTAAGTGATGGCACTTTCATTCAACTTAATTGCGCGCCTTTCACCGTATCACGACATGATGGGAAACCTTCCTTGGAATAAACTTTCAATGCATCATGGGAGGGAGCTAATTTCAACACTGGCCTGTCATTTAGGAATTCTCTATAGCATTTTAACGTGATCTAAAACGTACGTACATCATGCTCCTTTGTGTAATGCACAAATAGATGGAAAGTAATATAACACTATATAGAGTCTGGTTGCCATGAGAACCATCCTATAATGTGAGTTGGCATCATTATTTTTTGCTACATGTATGCCTATATAAATCATCGTGATGTATCATTTCCAAACTTTCACTCGACTCACCTTTATATTCAAGTAGAAAGTTCCTGGCATTTCTATTAGCCGTCGTGCCTAAGATCCTGACTTCCACTGAATTGGATGAGGATTCGTAGATATGTTTCATCCTGTCGCTTCCGCCGCAGATGGTGGTGCTTCTGGCCGGATGTTGCTCCTTAATGATGGCATACACGTGACAGTGGTTCATTCGCGATGCCCCAGTTTTGACATTGTTCGTGTCTGAAGTGTTTGGTCGCGTCCCAACCCCAAAGTCATGCAACGTAAGGCTGACACGTTGTCCAGGAGGCACTTCTAGCAACCACGGTGTCTCGGCAGTTCCACATCCGGTCTCTTCAGTGACCACGCTGGCCAGCAGCCCGGACGTCTGGAGAGGACGAGCGAAATCGGAACCATCACAGCTCTGCCGAGAAGGTGACACAACTGGAAACACAAGATGGAAACATTAATGAGAAAGAGGCAAAGATGATAATTATTCTAACACGTTTCCTTCTTTATGAACAATTATTGAGTAATGATCTCCCTGTATCAAGGAGCCAGGCATGTTTTACCAGCCTGATGCACTTTGGTGTGCTGCATTTCTCTAACAACCGATGCTTGAGGTCTTTTGTGAAAAATTGCTCTATCCGTCATCCCAAGGCACAATAGATTAAAGGATGCAAATTGGATAACTTGGCAGTAATTTCATATAATGTGCAAATTGCATCTGATGCCAGTCGTCTTCCATCAATAAGGCAACAGGTGTGAATTGGGACCCGTATTGATCACCCACCTTTTCGGCATGTGTAGGAGGCCCTCAGATAGCGTCGTAGGTCCTCGGGGCAAGTCTTGGCGATGGCTCGGTCGAAGGCTTTATCAGGGATGGTGATGTTGCACTGGTGGGTGCCTGAGCAACGAGCATCAGCCAGGTGGAGCACGTCCTTAAAGCAGCCCACGTAGCCATAGTCTCTCTTGACACACCGCCCATAGGCCATCCTGCCATACACTGCACTGGTCATGACGACCACTGAATCTGGGGGGCACTTTGCCTCGAAGGTCTCCCACTGGCAGTAGTCTTTCTCCTCTCCGGCATCTGCAAGAAATTGGCAAAATTAGTGAGTCAAGCACGATCTCCAAGAAGCTTTTGAAGAAGCAACACACTGACAAAAAGACCACGTCATTTCTCCCGATATCACCTTGGAAAAGGGGACAGCAGTCATGACATCCTCAAATTCTCTCTTTCAATCATTTCATATCTGAGATTTAAGCAGATATGAGTAGGTTGCTATGACAACTCAGTTTCATCACCCTCATTCGATTAGAAGTCTTGATTAAAATTTTCATTTGTCATTTCAAAGGTGATATCAAACATGACGCTGGTGGCGTCTCTTTAAATTTTATCTCTGGATGTTTCCATGGCGATGTAAAGGGCTGATTATCAGCTGCTGAAGCAGTAGCTTTGTTAAGGGAGCATCTCCAAGGGCAGCTGACGACGGCTGCTAACAAGATCATGACAAAGAGAGAGGGAAAGGGAGGCTGAGCGATAGAGCACTCTGCTCCCACATTAGTCATGAGTTGCTGGGGAGCTGCCTGAGCCAGGGACGTTTAAGATGAGAATTGCTGGTAGCCAGGATACAATTACTTCCCCAGTTGGCTTTTGGGCTTTGCATCCAGCCAACCTCGGATTACGCCTATCCAGTTACCAATCATTAAGTGAGAGGAAGGGTAAACACGGCCAGACAGGGACGTCTTAAAATTGGGCAAACATCTGCTGCCTGATTTATTGAACGTCCACTGAAGGGATCTCCTCGGGTTGCTATGGCATTCCTACTTAAATAATATCAATTCTGTCAGGATGAAATATTCATGCACTTGAGGATCGCCATGTACTCCCATGTACGGCCGATAGTGCTCCTCCGCAGGATGTCAGTCGCTCAGTCGATTGTGTTTACCGATTAGGTTTGTAGGGCACGAGCAAGGTCAATGCCGTTGTTTGCTTTTGTATCCTCACTGCCAGCCCAGCGCCAACTGGCAAGGGAGGGCAGAGCTAAGAAAAAGAGAGGAGCCTGGTCTTTGATGAGAGGCAGCAGATCAATGTCCTGTGCATCTGGTGCCATTGATTGCATCTTAGCAAGTGCGCCAATCGCTAGCTGCAGCCCCTTGGTGACCTGTGAAGGGTCAAACAATGACTTCCGGAGCGGTGACCCTATTGCCGCTCTGTCTAGCTCTTGCCGGGGATTGTGTTCAGCCCTGCTCACGACTGTCTGCTCTTGCTCAGGGCTGTACAGGGCTTTGCTTTGACATTCCGGTCATGCCCCGTCCACTGAAGAGAATGGCGCAGATAACGCTTGTCGCCCGATGTATTGTGGCAGCGGAGATGAGCCAATGGGCCGGAGCAAATGGCAATGGGCCGAGCATTGGCTGAACACTGCTTGTTCTATAGGACTGTTGTGGGCAGGTCTATTGGTTGCCAGAGGGCACAGCATGGCCACGACAAAATGCCTCCCCTTCGTTTCATTCTTTGTGGCCCTTATGAATAAATCAGCCAAACAAGGTCCTCACCCTTCACAGGTCATTGTGTTTGCAACCGCTGCGTCCTGCGGCCGTCTCTGCAATAATTCGCCGGTGAAGGGCACCATGTGCCTTGCATTCACTGAGCTCGCAAGGAGAGCTTTCTGTGTTGGCTTATGGCACCCATGGCCGCAGGTGAGTAAGGCAAGACTGGGTCTGGTGAGGAAGAGACTCGGGCTGATTGACCAGCTCCTTTATGGGCGCTGGAGTGACCGTCTTGCCAGCACTTCATGCAATATACATCAGGGCAGCCGGGCGGCCAGGTTAGGGCTAGTGGGCGCGACTGCCAACGAGAAGTGTCCTAGCAAATTGTGTCACGTTTGAAAGGCTACACAGGCTGAAACTAGATGCATTGTGGTCAAACAGGTCAGGGAAACAGAGCCAGGACACGAATTTGCCCGCCGCTATCTGATACAGTAGTCTCTCGACGTGACACGTCATGACAGATAGAAAGAAGAGCATTTGTCCAAGAGTCACACTCACTATGAATAGGAAGACATGGCCAAGTGGAAATCAATACAGAGACTCAGGGAGAACTCCAGCAGACCTGCAGCCAATGACTCGCAATGGACATGAGCACTGACTTCACATCCTCCTGGGCTGTCAACCTGTCTGTCCCATCTCTGATGACATGGGTGGCTATATGGGCGGCTGACTGCTATGAATTACTGGCAGATTGGCTGAGCGCACAGCCTTAGCATCTGGACAGGCCTGAAGGGGACAGTGAGGCCATGGAGGGCTATGGAGGGCCATGGAGGGGGTTTTCAAGGGCTTTGGAGGGCCAGGGGGATGCGTGAGAGCAGGACAGAGGTCAGGGTGGCCACGTGAGAGCCCTCCAAGGTCATGGATGGGGCCAGTGCTCAACCGGCGACTGCCTCATCAAGGAAGAGCGTGCCGGTGCACATGGCAGCCTGCTCAACTCCGCTCAACGCAGCTCGCCATCTGACACACGACTTCACAGCCATTGATTCCGGCCAAATTGAGTATCAAATAACGGGTATTTGGAGTCGTGCCTTGTAGTCTTGAGCCGGGGCCAGCTTGGTGGGCCAGCAGCGCCAATAAGATACTTGTGGGAAGGAGTCGCCCAACCGCTCTTGGCGTGAGCAGGACCCGCGCTGTCAAGTCGTTAGGTGCTGGCACTCTGTAATTCAGGGCGTCTTGATTTTGTAGCTAGACAGATTACACAAATCCCAAAAGCCCAAAAACTAAACCGACCAGTCTGTAAGAGGAATAGCTCATCCTGATTCATCCTCCTCCGAGAAGGGAATTAAAAGAGGGCAGGGGTCAAGTCTCCCATCAGCCGGTGCGTCTTGCCACTTCTTCTTCACGCCTATTCCCTGCAATTCCCCAGCCGCCATTCGGCCACATTGAGCCAGTTCTGTGAATAGCAATAATCTGCTGGGGCCTTGCTTGCCCCGTGTAGCACTCCCAGCTCCCACAAACGGCCCAGATGCAACACTGCTTGTCCAAATGCGATTTCGTCCCCCATTTCCCCATTTTCCTGATCGATTTCTCCCACTTATTTTACGGCAAGCACTTTGTGATGCAAAGATTTTTGTGTGTTTCACCTAAAAGGATTTGTATAATGCGAAATCCTCACATATTGTGGCCTGAAGGGTTGGTGCTGACAAAGGGCCGTAAGTAGCTTAGGCTGCTCCTTCTAAAATGGGCTTAAGACGGAGCTCAGCTCTGCTGGTGGGAGACCCCTCAAATGTGAGCAGGCCTCCCGTGGCTCTTCTTGCAATATGCAAGTCAAATGGAAGGCGCACAAGTCCAATCGAGGCCTTTTTGTGGTGGCCTTTCATTCACATGAGGACTTGGAGCAGCCCTTGTGTTATCTTGGTGAATAACTCAAGATCTTCTTATCTTGCAGGGCGATGCTTTGATGGATGACTGATTAAAATGCTTTCTCCTAACTTCAAACACTTGTAAAAACCTTTTCCCTGTCATCTTGCCTGCTTAAGGCGATGCGACTCGTTGTAAGGGATTTTTTCCAACCCCTTGTGAAATGGAAGCGGGCGAGATTTGATTGCCACCGAACTTGATACTGAACACGAGAGAGGGTTAGCAGCCAGCGACAGACCACCGACAGACCACAGCAGCAGACCGGAAGGAGCTAGCCACATCCCTAAGTGAGGCTGAGGCCACTGAGGCTGCTGAAGCGACTTGAGGCAAGCATAACTGATGGCCAGTGGCCCAGGTGTGGTATTAGGCGTTTTGCTGCAATTCATCACAGGCCTTGCTTCATTTGAGTGAATTTGTCATCTGTATGCCTTTGAGCTTTGCAATCATGCTACAGTGAAAGTGGCGTGAGCCAGCCATGAAAGCTCCCAGGCCTGTTGCTGGATTGCGTGTAACTTTGACAGACTTCATTAAATACCAGAAATATTCTCTAATTAATCTGCTTTAACTCTTAGCACAAAAAGCGTCAGTCGGCATGATGCATGGTCCGGCACGCCAATGTTTCGTGAAATTAACAAATGAGAAGAGACTGGGGGGTTTCAAAGACCTGCTCTTCGTCAATTTTCTCTTGCTGGTAAATTCTCCGGCCCCTAAGCGAATTATGCTGACAAAATCACCTGCGGTTATAATAAAGTTTGGGACTCATGGAATATACATGAACATGTCGCTGGTAATCATCCGAAGTAATATCAAAGAGCAATTTAGTTTTATTGGAAGTCGGAGGACATGAAATTTCCCCAGAGTGAAAGGGGCAGCAGTATGAATCTGGATTCCTGGAATATTTTATAGGGTGTGTTATGTGAGAAATTCTACATTTGTGTTATACAGTAGGCTGGCCTGTAGCTGTTGTCGTGCGCCTCAGATAATATCATAAACAGACAGCTCTATTGAATAAGGCCCTGCTCGATCTGAGAGTATCAGGCTAACCTTGTTAAGGGGAGGGCACCTGAGATACATTTGCTGACACAATCATCAATAGAGGGTGAGAAACAACAAAAGAATTGCAGTAATTGATGAGATAGGGTGATGGTTGTCCCCCATGAATACAAATCAAGTCAGGTCTGCGCCAGTTGCTTTGAATAACTAACATGGTATTGTGAGATTCATGTGGAGTAGGCTATAAACTCTCCCGAGTCGCCCTCGTTTTACAGCTAAACAGATTACCCGGCAGATTACAAAGCACATTGCCCTGACTGCCATCTGTAATCCTCGTTATTGGTGCGGCTCCTACTTTTGTCTATTGCAAGTTAACAAAGCAACATTTGCTTTATCTGCAGAAAACCAAGGCACACAGAGCGAGCTTGAAGTTCATGATAGACATGGATTAAACCTGATATACTCATTTATTACTGATTGTAACGTGCATTAAGTTATTTGATGAAGATAATTGAACAACTAATGCCATCCCAAAGGCCATCAAAATTCCATTAACTGTAACTCGAGGCTTAATAGTTATAATGTGATATTTAAGTTAATTTTCCACTGTAATTCCCCAGGGTCAATTGCCTAACATTCGAGCAGAAATGAGTTAAGATTTAACATGAGCCTTTAACAACTGTACTCTTTTTGTGAATACCATTAGGGAGTCTCGAATTCCTTTTAAGATGTCACGCTCTGCTCCAAAGGCATGCATTATGCAGACTCCTATAAACCAAACTGGCTAACTTTTTTACCAGCTCTCAGTTGTTTACTGAGAAGTTATTTAATCTATTGTGTGTTCACGCACTCACAGGCAGCTACAAAATAATTAATTTGGGGGAGATAAGCCGAGTACAGAGAATTGCCAATATCAAAGAACCAAGAATAATGAAAGAACTTCACAACATGAAGACGGAATGAGAATTAGCAGAAGCCGTGAATTGGCAAGGCACATGTGTAATATTAGGCAGCCAAATTCTCTCACATTTGCATGACAATTACTGGGAGGCAGTAACCATCAATTGCCGACGAGTCAGAAGAATTGCCTTCCTGCCATTAGAACTCATTGTGGCCAAAGATAAAAAGATCTTTTCAATTCAGACAATTGTTGATCACTTGAAGGGGCGATCGATGGCAGAATGAATGAGGAATTGTTGGTGGAGATCACGCAATGTGAGGAGGAGCAGGCACTGCCAGGCAGCCTGCTCCAAAGAGACTGAGTAATGACCATTGTGAACCACCTACCTTGAAGGCATGCTGGAGAAACGAGGATCATGATCAAAAGGTACTTGAGCAATGCTTTCGTGTCCCACTCCCAATTACCAGCTGGGGGTAGCTCCATCATCAAGGCTGACCGTGGTTTGCCCAGCACTGGATCACGAATCTATGGGCCAGTAGTCCAGGCAGCTCTGGGGAGCTCTTCTATTCCTCCAGTAGTCCTCTCAGTGGGCCCGGTATCCTGCCACTAGGCCTGCAGTTGTCCTGCTCTAGTCTTGTCAGTTAAGTTGGTCGCTCGTCCTGAGCACTGTTCTGAGACACGGTGATCAATTTGCTAGGCTGACTGACCAGACAACCCAACAGAAGCGCTGGCCAAAGTAGCACTAGTAGCCAATGAGAAGAAAAAGTCAGGAGGAGCGTTGAGCAAAGAGTACTGTGTCCTGCCAGGTCCACTTTGTCCACTTTGTGAGGCGATGCGTCTAATGTTGTCCTGCCAAACACAAGCGACTTCCCGCCTGTGATGTTAATCTTGCAAGTAAACGCCTTGTTGTGCTGCCTGCCTCCACGCTGCCTGCCTGTTTCTGCCTCTCCGTGTGAATCTCGCGCCAGACATAGTTGGGGAGCTCCGGTGACGTCACATCAGCCAGCCAATGAGCAGGAGCAGGGGGGCGAACAGCAGGAAGTGAGATGGGTCGCCTCAACATTCCAACCACAGGTTCACTTTCAATCAATACAAGTGTAAATACACAGTTTAACAGCGCTACACAGATTGCAGACAAATGAAAAGTCAATCATTTTCTCAATGGGGGTCCCTGCTTCAGCTGTAAACATATTACTCGATGTTATTGATGTCAATTTCGTGTTGTTTATTCGCTTTTTTCACTCTCGTTCAACCAGCAAGTCAATCATGACAGTCCTCACGTGAGACTACCGCTGTAACCCGACACACCGCAAACTGGATGAGGAGTCGTCGAGGAGGTTGTTCAAAGTGTGATAAATCATCGCCAGCCCTGTTGGGACGCGATATTGCCACCGGAATAGTTGCAGTAGTTTATGATATTGCGGCTGATAGTTGTAGTCCATGCAGTCCACATACTGGCCATTCTTGGCCTTTAATATCACGCCGATTATATGGCCGCAATTTGTGTGTGGAGAGCAGACTCAAGTTGATATTTTTGGCTGAGAGGGGGCGCTGTTGGCTCGTTAGGACCTTGTAGGGCCCTCCACGCGTGCTGAGTGTCGTCAAGGCGGGCTGATTGGGCCCAGTGACGGAGAGGGCCCTTGATGATTCCTCGGTCTTGGTGGCAATCTTGGAAATTCGACCTGGTTGGCCCAGAAAGCGTGCCCGTAGCCATGGCAACATCAGGACTAGGCTGTTTAGATTCATCCGCCTGTCCTGTGCACTCAAGTGATTGGATAAATACGCCCGCACAATTAGTACGCGGATGCCTAGGCCAGCTTGGCTCTGCTTGGCCCAGCTTGTGTACATTGGTGGAGGGCTTCTCTTACATCGTGTGATGTCTTAAATGCATCCCAGAGACAAAGAGACGTCTGCTCATCTTCATCTCTGCTCATTGAGGGGGATTTGAAAGGGACTCTTGAAGCCCCCTGCACCTCCTCAATGGCGTCGTTTCAAGAGCATTAGACCTGAATGAACACCTTTTTCTACGCCCCTTGGTCAAACACAATATCAGCTTTTAGTAGCTAGACTTCTGGGGCAAATTTATGGCATCGTTTAAAAGCGAAAATTTACGAAGAGGAGTTTGCTTATTGATTGTGTCTGGCTGGAAAGATAAACATAATATTAAACTTAATGAGCCTATATAACAAGAACTGAAAGATTCATGAAATCGATGTCCCTCCTCTTAGACTCTGAAGGGGAGTTATTAGCATCCACATGGAGGTAGAATTCTTCTTAAGGACTCCTCTCAACAGTAATTAGACCTGAGACACTTGAACATAAAGTTCTGTTCATCAGAGTGACTCTTTTTTATTTTTCTGGAATGTTGCATCTGCACTATATTTGGCACTGGGTGATGGGAAGAGTGATGCATTAATGATGGATGTGGAAGGAGGGAGTCTTCTGCTGCTGTAGCCCGGAGGAGCATCCCAATACAGGACTGATGGAGATGCCAGGGGCTTTATGGAACTTAGTTGTGCTGCCACATCTTGGGATCTGATATAGACAAGCAGGCTGACAATAGCCACACTTCCTTGCCCATATATAAGACATTAATGTGCATTTGCGCTCCTTGCCGCACTTGCTCCCCTATCAGTATGCAAGACAAGTTGTAGCTGGACATCCTTGGCAAAAATATCTCCCCTCCTTCCAATATACTTCCTGGCCTGCCAATGATTCACTATGACTGCCTCGTGGTCTGCTCTATTCCAGGCACAAAATGCTCTTTGCTGGAAACTATGCAGTCAGCCAGTAAGCCCCTGCTAAACTGTGTTAATGGTATGAGAGAAAAATCCTTCAAATGGAATATACTTTCTAACATATGTACACTGTACTGCAATGTAGAAATGTGTTTTAAAACTTGAAATGACTTGTGTCTACATTATATATATATTTAACCAATACTTTTTAAAGTTACCACAACATTTTTCAATATTCACACTTGATCAAGCTAAACAGGTTTACCAAATTCAAGACACAATTCAGTTAGTTGGAAAAATATTAATTCTGAATAATTATGCAACTATTTTAAAAATCTGTTGCCACGATTAGTATACAGGAGTAAAGCTGATTATACTGGGCGATAATTGAGACGATAACTTGCATAAAGCAGCTGTCACTAGGCGAGCATATTATCGCCCACCACAATCAGTCACTTTGAAGCACAATAACGGAATAGCAGGCGAGCCAATATGACTTTTATGACTGTGAATAAAAAACCTCCAGCCATAACCAATGCTTTTTTGCATTGCAAAGTACATCAAAATCGCAGCTTTAGCAACTGTCAGGTTTAATGTTCTGGCAGTGTTGAAAAAGAGATAGAAGAATAAAAGGAGTTATTGAGCCGATCAGAATCATGAACCGGCTCTAATGGCCAGATGACAGACATTGTTTGCTTTTGGAAAAGCTATTTGAAAAGTATCAATAGAAAAGCCTTTCAGATTTACGTTACAGCAAACAAATTGGAAAGAGTATGATTTGCATTAAACGTCAGCATACTGACGGAATCGCAGCTCTAGTTTGGTGAGGCAAATATAGCCAACGCAGTCTGAGCTGGTTTAAACGTCGGAATAAAGGCAGTGAGGCAACAAGAGAGTTGCATTGATCGGAGTCAATGATGAGACACAGCTCCGTTCTGATGTGATGAAACGATCGGTGAAGCGGCGTCTGTTCTGACGCGTCCTGCTTCCTCGTGGTGCCAGTGTGCCATGAAAGTCAGGGCGTCCAGGCGAAAAATCGCCCCAAACAACTTGAGTGGTTCATCTCGAGTCTTGTGTAGCATGGGGCAACTTGTGAGGAGGGAATCAGAACACTGCCACTCATAAGTGCATCTGCTAATGAAGCAGTGAGCCTGATGACCCCCCAGTCTGCCGTTATTTTCCGACGTATTGCTTCCATTTAATGGAGGCCACGCGAAACACCAAAGAGTTACAGAGGACGAGCAAACATGCTTTTCAAATTATCTACATCAAAAGCTCCGTCTGCTGCAATGATGAAAGCTGCAGGTAGTTGGGCTGCTCTAACTCTGGCCTTCAGGACTAGATACAAGCCTCAATTAAGGGGCTGTGGAAATTCTTTCATTTCCACCACAGAGTCAAAGGCACAATTGGAAAAGCGTTTGGATGACATTTATGTTTTCTAGGAGCCTAGATATTGACAGCTGTGAATACACAGAGACATCAAAGTAAGATTGTTTCCCTGCTGAGATGAATGGCTGGAGGACAATAGCCCTGAGGTACACCCATTAGGGCTGTATAAATATGGATTCCTCATCTCCGCCTCCCCCCTCCACTCAAACATATCAGTTGCTTCTGTAAGTACGAGGCATGTCTATTGCGACAGATCGTGACAAAACATTATTGGAAAGTCATCCCTGAGCTTTACGGCTGGCGTGACACGTTCAATGCACATCAATGGGGACCACCTGAGCTGAATAACTACAGGGAATGTCAACCACTGTCAGGCACTGCAGGCAGTCCTGTAACAACAACAGACTTCTAGCATATGGTAGCATTGGCAAGAGTCACTGACATGCCACAACATCTCTGTTGCTTCCTGTACTTAGCATGACACACTTCCATTTAATTTGTCAATAAACTAGCTGAGCACAATTGTTGACTTCCTGTGTGTTTTCATGAAGACCTGCAGTCTGAAATAACACCGAGGTCTCATCTCCGCTAAATCTGGTCTTTTCCGTTGCTATTTTGGCTCCAAACGAACTCCCAGCACCGAGAGAGTTTCCTCTACAAATGACGTCACAATGTGGCTTTGCTTCTCAGCCAATCAGCATCAACGTAGAACTAGGGAGCTAGTGTTAGCTTGTGGGTGTCAGGCACCATTAACAAACATGCTGTTTGCTCGCCGGCATCTTGAGGCATCTTATAACTTTCGCACCGAGGTATAAGGCTGGCGAAGCTGGGAAGGATAGCACCTGCCCTTGGAAATGCACTGGCCCACTTGTCACTAGTGTTTCCGTTTGTAATGGGAAATAAAGTGGACATTTACAGGCAGGAAATTGTGGTTTGTTCCTCTAGTGCTTCCGCTGCTCATTCATTAAATGTGATTATATTAAGTTGTAAAAAACTTAGCACCGGTAGTTAAGAGTACATGGAACCGAGGAGTTTCAACTCAAAGGGCTTTGATGGAGTAAATGAAGAGATAACTCGTGTGAATTGCATTAATACTGTTGCCTGGGCTGCATAATTGAGTTATTCCCTTCATTTGCCACATATGGATGCCTGCAAATTGCATTCGGACGAATAACTAATGGTTGATTTCCTTCATTCTTCGTAATCAACTGGTCCATCAGACCATACGGCAAGAAGGCAAGCATCCAGGCAACGCAGCCAACAATGGGACAGGCATGCAGACAACTAAACAAGCTGACATGCAAACAAGTGGCCCAACAATCAGGCAAGAGGTCCTTTTGGAAATGCACCGTTCTTGATAATTGGTTTGTGGGAAACAAGAATCGCGAGTCACTTCTCAGGGTACAGACAGGAAGCGGAAGGAAGTCCATATCGTCGCTGCCGGAATGTACTTATAAGACTCGGGAGCAGAGTTAGTGGCCTTGGCAGGGTTTTGTGGCAGCAGTCTTGGCAATTATTAAAGCAGTTCATTCATCTTGGCAGCCTTAATAGAACCTAAGTTGCAGGGCGATAGGGGAGTCATAGAGAAAACACTGCGGATGGCATTCCAGTTTTATCATTCTGGAGATAGGCGGTTGTTGGTTCGGCTGCAGGGATGATTCATTGTTATCCGATTGTGGCCCTGGCTGCTGGTGTGTGATTCATGACACAGGTGGATGTGATGGGCCCAGAATCAAACCCTCCGACCAACAAACAGCTCGGCCAACATTCAGCCAATTTGCCAAGCTGATTCCAAAAATTGTTAGCAACTCGGGCTGAATCGAGTGATTGAATCATGATGCTCGTCATCTTGCCAGTGACTTACATTACACACTCATCTGTCACAGCAGTAACAATGAAGCAATCAAGCCAGGTTGAGATCCACCATCACTGCAGCATTGTTGGCTGTATATCACAGAAGGATTTTCCTGCAGCTCGTGATTACTGAAGAGCAAGTACATGCAGGTCACTTTCAAAGACCAGAAGCATATTGCCTTCAGCCCCGCTAAAATGAAAAAGAGATTAAAACGGATGACGAGTTCATGCACTTCATTGATAGCATATTTACAATATATGTTATGCTTGTGGCTTCCTAGATATTTTTCCAAAACATGTCCTGTTGTTTGCCGATGGTATTTGGGCAGCGGATGAGCGGGTAACCTGTTGATAGTAAAATATCACGCCATAGCTATCTGTCATAGCTCTCGTGGTTCGTCATATTTGCCGAGAAACCCCAAGTGACAAGTGTCGCCCTTTCCCATGATGCATCTCTGCTTGCGTTCATAAAACAAAGGTCACGTGACCAGAGCCTGGCTCTGAGAAGTCCTGGCTTTCCGGAAGTATGTGGACAATGCCATTGTGGGCCCTTCACCGCGTGCCCTTCCATGGCATTGCGGGGTTTTTGCCCCAAGAAGGTCTGCACTTCAGCTCCTCTCACTGTTATGTTAAGGATGAGATATGAAAGACCATCTATCGCCCTTGACAGTGACATATGGCAGCTGCATACGACAAGCCACTGGTGTTTTCCAATGCGGTTCTCCCAGGCATAAGACACCGAAAGCCAAGTACACTCTAAAAAATGTCGGGACAAAATTGGTTTTTTAGATTCAAAATGGTTTTTTGAAAAACCAAATTTCAATGCAAAACACCAAAATGGATTTTTTTAAAAATCCATTTTGGTTTTGCATTGAAATTTGGTTTTTCAAAAAACCATTTTGAATCTAAAAAACCAATTTTGTCTCGACATTTTTTAGAGTGCACAAGCCAAGTAAACTTGAAGGATGCTCGGCTCCAGAAACATTAATTTCGAAAGGAGTTGTGCAGCATCTGTGTCTAGAATGCAGGAAGCGGACTCCTTCTTCATGTAATATTCCGCTAATATACATCCGCAATATTTCAGCAGTGGCCTCTTCTGCAACACAAGTTTACTGAGCCAACACAAGTAGCTGCAGAGGGGACTCTATCTTGGCTGCCTGGCCCACCCTTCTTGCCTTAAGAGACCTTAAACTAAGGAACCCAGTCTCATTTAGGGCGAGGCGTCTGATGGAACAGCTAAGTGGAGTCTTGGCGTTGCAAAGTAACTATGTAATCAGACGAAATTAGATAAAACCAAAGGTTTAAATGAAATGTGCTGCCACTTAGCAGGGGTAATAAGGCAGCTCGTGACTTGGGCTTGAGCTCTGTATTTGGGGGAAAAGATAGATCACCCAGGGTTCATCTGTCAGCCTGAATTTGAGTCAGGCAAGCCTTGTTCTGCCTTAATTAAAGCCCTTGCTGCTACATTGCCTGACAAGGCTGATCAGCGTTTCACCACCAGAGAATCTTGCTTTTTGTGTAGCACATATTTAAATTCGTCAGAAAACTGGGACTGCAGCTGCTTTGAAAAAACTCATTTGACTGAGAGATACAAGAAGACGATTGCTGTGGTGATTTAAGTTGAGGCTCCGTGCGATTCCTTCCTGTCAGAGAAAATGGCAGGAGCGTGAGGGAGAATAAGGAGAGAAGGAAAACAAACAAGCACAAAGATCCTTTGTGACAAAGCCCTGCTTATTCATTTATGTGGCTGTCGATAAGCAGCGGCTGGAGTGGAAATAAAACTGTATACAAGATTTGGTTTGAGCATGCCCCTGGGACTGCGGCACATTCTAATACTAAATATGGAAGCATCTTGTTTGGCTGTAGGAAGCATCTAGGTGGTAAGATCTATCTCCGGGTCCATTACTGGCCATGCATTTTTCATGCTACATTTGCCTTTATCTATCCGCAGATTCACTGGGGCAATAGGCTCTTTGCTCAAGTTCCCCCCTTTTTCTTAAACTGGTCTTGTATCATGATGGCTACAGGAATACACTTTACAGATTCATGATGAGAAGTAAGCATTGGAATCCCCCAGGGAGCATGTGGCATCTTCTGCAATATCTTGCCCATACATTTCAACATGTCACTCGCCATTCAGTCTGCTCTAAATCAACGCTGAGGAAATGTGCACTGGGTCCATTTTGTGTTGTGATCAATGCTGCTTTGTGAGTGACCATTCGCTCGACCAATTGTAAACATATCTCCTTGCATTTCAGCAACACAAACTCCCAGTCATGACTGTGCATAGCACACACTGCACAGCACAAGGCCCATTCAGTGATGAAAGTCAGTGTCTGACTTGTTTGATGGCACAAGACGATTCCTTATTTAGGCAAGGTTTTTGGTCAATCAATGATTTCATTCGTACGGCAAACCTTTTTGAAACATGAATTCCATCTTGCAACATTTCACAAAAATTGTTTAAATCTAATGCTATCTTTAAATTATGATGAAGTTATTGCCTAACTTTTTGGCTAGATGCTGTGATTGAAGCAGGATATTTCGAACAGATGCTGCAGATTGAAACTGGCTAATGATGAATAGAGTCCAGTCCACCTAGAGATGTTTATCAAAGAGTTTCTATGCATGTCCGTCACTAAGGATAATGATGTTTTGCTGATCGAGTGGGATTGACTTGGTGCCATTATTTACTGGAGAGGTGGACTTTCATTTTGTAATGGAACTTAAACCCACAAAGCTTTTTGGGAGCTTTTACTGGAATAAATCCAGCACAGTGCCTAATTGTGATGGAAAAAGCAGACTGAAAGTAATTATTTGACTTTCAAAAAAAGAAGAAAAAATGGAAAGGAGTACGTTTTGTGTTACAGTACAAACATCATTTGAGTCATACAATTGGCTCGGTAATAAAGATCAATCAAGGGAATGTTTCCCAGCACTCAATAATTATGGAATTATCGATCTATCGATTGTGAAAAAACGTTGGCTTGGACTACAGTCAGATTGGTGCACATGTATTTGCCGAGTGAGGCTGGTGCCAACAGGTTTTGTCATGTAGTCATCAGTTTTCAATTGGCCACACACACTCGGGAGCACATCAATAAGAAACGAAAACAGACTGCTTTTATCACCAGAGAAACTTGTTTTGATTTCCCCCTTTCAAATGTATGTCCATTAAGTGCATTATATATACTTTGTGGAAGGTTACTGGATGTAGAAGCTATTCAATAATTAGAACCACATACTTGCAGGAATGTTTCAAACATTCATAGACAGTAAAGATACGTATCTGTATCATGGCTCATTCTTATGATATATCATACTTGCAGGAATGTTACGAACCAACATTCATGCGCAGTAAAAAATATCTGTATATCATGGCTCATTCAATACTTTAAAGTAATATTTATATCTCTATGATATTGAGTTGAATGTGAAAATGTTTAATAAAACGATTGCTCTATTCGCTTGGCATTTGGAGATGGGAATTGTAGAAAGATAATCACATTAAGTTCTCCATCATTAAAAAGTTGTGGGATTCTTCAAGGAGCAGCTGTATTTGTACTCTTCAACAGATTATCTTCTAAACACCATCGATTTTTTTACATCCGTTCCAGAAGAACTCCAAACAGACCTAACTGCTCTGTCTGAAAAAGTGTTTCAAGGAATAATTATTTCCAGACAATTCTATTGACAAAAAAAAAAGGATGTAACAAAAGCATCTCAGCATTCAGCAATGATAAAGAAACACATTTAATATGTTCATTTCTATTCTGTTCTTTCAATGTCGTATTGTGTCCTTCGACATACCAACCATGCATATATATGCATTGCCATATTAGTTCCTTTTTCATATTATAAATTCGTAGCTATTACAAAATTCAGTTTCCACAGCCATCACAAACAGATATTTCTCCTTGAATGCATTTCATAAATTTATAAATATTGGAAAGCCTTGGAAGTACCATTGTCTTGTTCAGTACACGAATACCATTGTCATATTTTGTTGATTTCCAATAACTGCACTGTTTCCATAAACAATGCCTTTGTGTGCCTGCCTCCACTAGCCCATTACACCAATGTACTGCAAACGCAATATATTCCTCAGCTGCTTCTTATGTCAATAGTTGCGCATAAGGACATCTAGCTCTCATCACTAACAAAACAGACATTGGTCTTCTCTGTGGTTAGGAGTTAGGATATTATGTGCAGTATGATGTTTGACATGCCCAGATGTCCATTATATTCTGTAATGTTCTCTCAACAGTTGGCAAGGTATTTTTTTGCAAAAATAAAAAAATAAAGATATGAAACAAGAAGGAGAATGTCATATGGACAAAAGCAGCTTGGTGTTCCATAGGTATAAATATACTAGAATGAATATATGTACTTTATATTAAGAACCATTTTCGATTTCACATTTTGGCCTATCAAATATATTATTTATAAAGCGATTTCTAATAGAACATTTCCAGAATCGCTGTTTGTTTGCTATCTCGCTTGAGTTTACAAAACCAATGGCAGTTGATTTTCCACTGTGTATTTTAGCATAGAATTTCACATCTATATATTCCATACAATTGCACAGAATTCAGTGAGTATATAAATGTGATATTTTGAGACGCTGTATATTAAAAATAACCAAATGCACTGCATATTTGCTATTTATCTCACCATGCAATGTATGATGTGCAAATGGTTTTATCTACGTCTACTGTTGTTTCATGCATTAGAAAATAGGAATTGTTATAATTTGCCATTACTACTATGACATTATCAGCAGCAGTTCAATTTTCACCAAGTCGCAAAGGAGGGTTTGCATGTCAATTTTATGAACTCGTTAATAAAATATCACTGCATTTAAATTTTCCACCATAATTCAAATTTATGTGTGTGTCTTTCTATTTATTTGATGACCCGAATACATACCTTTTTTTAGTTTATTTGATTTTCTTGAACATATTTATCGATTGTGACATAGTTTAGCATTCATTTCAAATTTTAAAAATGTATTTCTTTTTGTACAAAATGTCACATTGTTTTCTTGATTGCTGGTAACTTGCAAGGCTACAGTTATTTTTAAAACTCATCTATATACCATGTTGTGAATTCCAACAATTATCATGGGTTAAAGTCAAGTCTCCTTGAACATAACAATTAGTTTTAATGTTCATGCTACTGTTTCATATTGCAGGGACAAGCACATTCGGGTACTACATTATTCATCAACTGACTCTTTGTGTGAATATACATGATATAGTACATATATCACTCGTTTGGCATACTGATTTATTTACCTTGTATTATTTATGAAACAGTGTTTATTGGATCAGTGAACCATACTGTAGGTTAATTTTCTATGACATGTTTTCTTATTTATACATCATTGCTAATAATCAATAACTAATGGCCTGCACGAGTATGCAATGTTATTGCACTTCTCACGCTAATAACAATTGGGCAAACAGAGTAAAGCCGAGTTGTGTTGGTTCCAATGATAGTATTGACCATCAATTAATATACCAAACAAGCATATGAATGGCGTGACCCTTCTCACACCTAATAGGGAAACCATATACTGAATGTGTAAAGCGAGTTGCAAAACAACAAAACTTTACAAGCAAATGATATAGAAATAAATTCAAACCAAACGAGAGCTTCCAACCAACACTTCTGGGTGCCAATTTAACCGGTGCATTTGGCTGTATTTTCGCATGAGATGCCATATTTCGAAAGTTGAATGTTGGTCATCATTGCTTTTATATCAAAAATAGAAGCAGAAGTTGAAAAAAAAACCATGATTCTTTGGTACAAAAAGATTTTCAAAATATGTTGTTTCACTAAAAACTAATGGACCATTATGTGAATGAAATTACGTAACGATAGATGAGCTCTAGAGTTCATGGAATAAATTTCACATTCATACCCATAGTTGTGTATTTTGTCTTTTCTCTTCGCTCCCTGCATTTTACTACATAGCTCTATATGCATGCGCTTACTGGAGGTTTTGCATCAGACGCTGGAAGAAGAGATACTCCCTCAGAATTTATGCACAATTGAATAAGAAATCCGAGATACATAGAGTTTGTGTAGAATATATTTAGTATTTTCTGCGATAATCATGCAAACACCACTTATGCTTTGAGCAAATACACAATACATGATTCTGAAATGTGTGTTTTTCTGCCCTGTGTGTGTATGTTATGTATTGGCCCATTTTGTATTGCTCATAGTTTGTTACACAATATCAGTTATGTCAGAAAAGTGTGCACTGTGGACATCCATTTCTAACTACTATAGTTCATCCTGTAACTTACATCAGGTTTTAATAATATATAATATAATATAATAAATTTCCGAGAGCAGCTTAAAAACCTCTATTCTCATGTAATAAGTACATGATTTAGGGTTATTTTACAAATTGTCATTTGGCATCGTGGCCTATTTATAAATCAAGCATGTATGTCAGTGCACCATATGTAGAAATATGGAAAGGAGATAGTAGAATGTAATACTTATTTCAACTTTGTTGTGGAGAACATCTTTCATATTTGAAGCCTTTTGAAGAACTTGAAGGCATTTAAGGACCAAACAGATATATGAGATTCCTATTCTCATCCAACAAGAAACACCAATGTATTGTTTATCTTTATGTGAAATTCTCTTATATGTAATAAAGGACCTTCCCAAGATGTTAAATATTTGTTAGTTTCATTTCGTGTCTGTTTGTTTGTGCATGCACATATCATCATGGAACAAACCCTAAAATAGCAGCTAAACCCAATTCATAAAAAATTAAAAGACCTCTATGTGAACAGTTTATGCATTCCTAGAATGTTCCATTTGTCCTTACAACTGACTAGAGACAGAATTTGTGAGAGAAATAAATGTTTTTTGCCACTGATCAATGACGAGGTGCCGACTAGTGCTATTCAAAAGCACATTTGTCATTGTACTTGATTATCGCTGTAAATTTCCACAATATAAGTCCATTTCTTGCTTTATGTGGTCATTCAACTTTATGACAACTCGTAAATTGTCAATCATTGTTCAACAGCGCTGTAAAGGTTTCACAGTTGGATTGTATTGTCATTGAGAATATCTAGCACCCAAACTAATCAGCCCGAAATTGCCATTTAAATTCTTTTGTTAGATTTTATCATGCATCTCCCCTATTCTTCTTGTGAATATATGTTGATTCTAAAGAATAAATAATTGCGACATTTTTATGTTTTGAATATATGGGAGGAACAAGATCTGTTTCATCTTAAGATGTTGTGAACATTTGGATGTTCAGATGTACTACAAGAAGTATAGGAAGGTTATTTCTATTTTTTATTTGCAACTTTGCCCTTGCTGAATAGTTAGTGGAAATAGCTATTTTAGATTCCCTTCCGACAAGGTAAATGTTGTGTACAATTGAACATCATACATTTGTGTGCATATTGCTAAAAACAGAACTATAATATTATACTATTATGATACTGAAATAGTGTTGCAAACAAGGACCAACTAAAATGTATATTACTGACGAAAATGTGACATCTGATGTGACAAAAATTTCCGAAATTAATCATAATAGTACTCTACACATTGCTCATGAAACTAATCATTCTAAAAAAAACCACATAAGGACATTTCATGCTCTGTAGATAATTCCTTTGACTTGTACAAAAATGTTTCATCTAAAAGCCAACAAAAATAATGTTTCATATAAAAAGTGACTTTTCCAAATGATTGAAGATAGTATAGTCATTCTCAGCAGACAAAAGGCAGTTAAAGACATATATTTGGCAATGCCTGACTCATGCTGCTTTTATCAAATATATGTGTGAATCACGAAATGTGCTCTATACAAAAAGAAGTCAAAGTGACTAATTTAATGCAGAAGCAAACCCAATCCACCAAAAGTAGAAATATATGTAATGGTAGCCAAATTAACAAGAAACCATTGACAGTTCTTTGAAATTAAATCATCCACATTCTTGTGAGCATCAGCGTTTATCACAGAAGCATTCATTGGCCCATGTGCCAGCTTCACAGAATGATATGATACAAATGCTGGTCTTTGATGTCTGATTATGCCAAGTATCATAATTTCCATGAAGTATTTGTGATGTGTTGCTTTGTTTTATGGAAGAGTAAGCGAATTAACCTGCTTCTATAATGGCTGAATGAACAATGCGGCAGATTCAGTGCATCAATTAAATTCCACGAGATGTATGTGTATAGGAAACAGGCTAAACCATTCAGATATCATGCAATGTATATTTTCTCACTGCAATATACAAATAAATGGTTTGACAATGAGTGTAAAAATATTAGGAAGTCATTAAATGACTTTGCTAAACAGAATGACTTAGCTCTAGATTATAATAAAACTCATTATGGTAGCATGCTCAAAAATTATAAACGAATAACTCAAAAGAAAAAAAGACAATTTCAGGAGAGGAATCGGAATGAAATGCAAAAACTTATGGGTAAAAATCAATCAGATTGCTGGAAATATTGGAATAAATTAAAAGCTCTTGGAAAAAACCTAATTGATAGCCCTGATTTAGATACTTTTCACGACTACTTTAAACAACAATCTTTTCCACCTGAACGTGATTACTTCGACATTGAAAGCATGACTCATACAGTCAATGAAATTCAAAATTCCCAGTATAACTGCTCTAATGAAGTTGCTTGTCATATATGTGATGATGTAATAACGGAGGACGAAGTAGCGCTGCACTTCAGGAAACTAAAAAATAATAAAGCTTCTGGTATTGATGGGATACCTGCAGAATTCTATAGATATGCAGGGGAGAAACTTGTGGCACCATTCTGTGCTGTGTTCAATCACATTTTTAATGAAGGGGAATATCCTTCTCAGTGGTCCGAAGGTCTTATTAATGCCCTCCACAAAAAGGGAAGCCGTGCAGATCCAGATAACTATAGAAAAATAACTATAAATGTCGTTATGGGTAAAATCTTCGATTCAATCCTGAATAGTCGGTTGTATTTCAAAAATGAGGCTCTGAACCTTGATGACCCCTGTCAGTTCGGCTTCACACCGGGAGCCAGTACCACGGACTGTGTTTTCATTTTGGATACAGTCTTAAGCTATCAACAAGCAAAGAAAAAGCCTGTGTACATGTGTTTTATAGATTTTACCAAAGCATTTGACTACATAAACAGGAATGCTCTATATTTCAAACTGAGGCAGAAGAACATTGGAGAGAAAATGCTCAAAATTATTATGTATAGTATGTTTGACAAGGCAAAAGCTAGGGTTCACCAGAGTGGAAATACTAGTAATGCAATTGACAGTCAATGTGGGGTCTTGCAAGGGGGGATTCTTAGTCCAAAGTTATTTAATGAATTTATGTCTGACCTTCCCCAATATCTTGACAAATCAGATGGGATAAAATTGAACAACATCACTTTAACACACATATTGTATGCTGACGATATTGTACTTATCGCTGATTCTCCTAAGTGTCTAACGAATAGCATAAATTCAGTGCACAATTTCTGTAAAAAATGGCATCTTATAGTAAATGTCAGTAAAACCAAAGTGATGCAAATTGGTACCAAAACAGCTGACTCCTTCTTTTGCAATGGCGAGAAACTAGAAAAAGTGGACAGTTTCAAATATCTAGGTCATATGCTAACTAACAAACGTAAAGTGCACAGCAAGATGACAGAATACCTGTCAGTGCAAGCTCAAAAGGCACTTTTTGCCCTACAGAGTGATTCAAAGCAAGTCCTAGGACACATGGACCCAATTGTATCTTTGCGAATGTTTGATACTTATGTTCTACCAATCCTTGAGTACAACAGTGAAATATGGAGTAGTGAAAAACCTGTATCTGAATTAGAGGTTCTGCAACTTGGCTATCTAAAACGTATGTTAGGTGTAAGAAAACAAACACCATCTCTGGCTGTTTATGGTGAAACTGGTAGATTTCCATTGCATGTTAGACAAAAAGTTAGAATGGTCAATTATTGGATGAGATTAGAAAATGCACCAGATGGTAGTCTGTTAAGGAGATGTCTACAAATTCAGAAAGATACTCATACGAACAGAGCTAATGAAACTAATTGGTTCAGTAAAATTGTAAACATTTTAAGCTCTTGTAACATTGAATATGAAACAATTAACAATACTAATTTAGACATTGACAGCATATGTAGAACTGTAAAATCAAAACTCTATGAAATAGAACAGGAACAATTATTCATATCTATAAATGATAGTACACAGCAACCAAAACTTAGAACATATAAGCTCTTTAAAACTGACTGTAGATTAGAGCCATATCTCAGGCTGCGACAAAACCGCAAAGTGGTAACTAAGATTGCAAGATTCAGAACAAGCTCTCACAGTCTACAAATTGAAATAGGCAGACATCAAAAGCCAGTGATTCCTGCAGCAAATAGAATATGTGAAAAGTGTTCATTAAATATGGTGGAGGATGAAATCCATTGCCTTGTATGCCCTGCTAATGAATCGTTCCGTGAAAACCTGTTTTCAACAGCTGCTAAATTTATCAACAATTTTCGGTCTTTAAATGACAGTGACAAGTTTACATCAATAATGAAAAGTAAGGAACCTAACCTACTAAATACTCTAGGGAAATTTTTACTTCGGGCTGATGTTTAAATTTAAAGCATATATATCTCCTACATCCACACGGTCACTTATAATACACAATCATGATAATTATGATAATTAGCATATAATGTACACTTTAAGAAATAAGCTATTTCTAACATAAAATGAACTATTCAGTATAGCAATATGATCAATATTAAAGCAACAATGTATGTAATTTGATGCATGTTTTGTAAATAATGATTAAATATGAAATATCAAGCATTGTTAATTAATCTATAAATTTGTTAACTTGTATGTCTTTTGCTTATTAATTAATCTATAAATTTGTTAACTTGTATGTCTTTTGCTTATGTCTTATACATATAATTAATCATAATTTTCTTAATAAGCTGAAATGACTAATTTTTTTTTGTATGTGATCAGTATAAGTGGTGTGTGTATTTTATTGACTGTTATCTATATTAATTGGTGTTTGATATCAACTTTATCTTATAACTATTTGGGTGGCTGGAACCTAATTTGTATTTGTTTTAATCTTTTGCTGAGTGCTCTTTTTAACCCGAAAGTACTATTACTCGTATACGTTTGTAACAATATGCTCAGTTGATTTTAGCTATTTGTAACATGTGTATAATCAATTATATGTATATAGTTAATCTTGTATATAATTAATACTATTTTATATATTTTATTTAACTTTTTCCCATTACAAATGACATATGTATCAATTGTGATATTTATAGATGTCAATAAAAGAATATATATAATATAGCAGTGTTTGCATGATCACAGAAAATAGGCTAATTATTTTCCACACTGACGCTCCATTTCTCTGATTTCTAATCTAATTGTGAAATTCCATCTTTGAGTGATTCTGTGCCACAATATCTATGCAAAATGCTTGCAAAGCTATATATACAGTGCCGCCTGTAAGTAAGTGAAACGCTTGAAACGGTGCAATTGCATCAATTCTAAACATCCTAAGCAAAATTGTTCTTGGAAGCATGAATTCTTATCCGATGAGAGGAAAACATATCGGGTCATAAAGGCCGATATGTGAGGCATGTGGGATAACAGTGGCAGCCAATTTTCTTTCCTGTAGTTTGAGTTAGGTATGGGTCAAAGTCTTTGATAAGTAAGTGATACCCCGGCCCAATGTTATTTAATAGGGAAGGGTGGTTCACTTACTTATCAAAGACTTTGACCAATACCTAACTCAGTGTACAGCAGATAAAATTGGCAGTCATTGTTATCCCACATGCCTCACATATGGACCTTTATGACCCAATATGTTTTCCTCTCATCGGATGAGAATTCATGCTACCACAAGCAGTTTTGCTGAGGATGTTTAGCATTGATGCAATGGCACAATGTCATGCGTTTCACTTACTTACAGGTGGTACTGTATATATATATGCACTAGAACTCACATGCATCTCTGCCTGGTAATTTCACAACATCCAGTGTCATTTTGCAAGTGAATTTAGGAAGCGGTAAAAATCTGTACGGTACATTTCTCAGAATATAAATGTAAACATTGGTCTATTTTGCGGTTCTTCCAATGCATCAAATGATGTCCTCGGCTTGTACATTACTTTAGTTGAAGGCTGATGAAATTTTAATTATGGACAGGAAAATACTTGCACCGTGCTCCAGTTGGACCTTGTTATCTTGAAACTAACGCCAGCAGACTTATCACTGGGCTTAAGTAGTTTTATTTGATCACCAAAAGTGTTATTTTAAAAATTCAAAATCAGGAAAATGCCATTTTTAAAAAACATCCATTTCCTAGTACCCCTAAAGTAGATAAACCTGAAGACTACTGATAATGAAGCCGGCAAGAGAGAGTGACTACTGGCTATTTTCTGTGAGAATTTCATTCTCCCTAATAACATAAAAAAAATGAGTAAAGGTTCATGAAGAACTGTGCTATGTCCTTAGGAAGGAAGAGCATTATACAGAGGAAGAATGTACTTGGTTACTATTTTTGGCAGGCAATGGGTGTGAAAAACCACCAATCTTAAAGACAGGAAGACGCGTTTCCTTAAATTCTTGCTGAAGGTTTTGCATCAGACACTGCATGAAGAGATTCTCTCACAGAATTTATGTGCAATTGAACAAGAAATCCGAGATAGATAGAATTTGCGCAGTATATATTTAGCATTTTCTGTGATAATCATACAAACACCACTTTCGCAGTGAGCAAATACACAGTACATGATTCTGAAATGCGTTTTTCTCTGCCCTGTGTTTACGTGCTATGCCATGTATTGGTCGATATTAAATTGCTCAGAATTTGCTACACAGTATCAGTCATTGTAGAAAATTGTGCTTTGATAAATGTAAATCACCTTTTCTACTTGAAGATGAGAGTGCTGTAACTGTCTGTACTGCAGTGCAACGTGTCCTTTACAGCAGTGAAGAACACATGTATGCAATTTCAGGGTTTCCATCCAACTTGTCTTTCGGGCTAATTCATGAAGTAAGCATGTATGCGAACTTCCTATAATTATGTAGCGAAATGGAAAAGAAAAGTAGCACTAATGAAAAGTTTTGTTGTGAGGACCCATCTTTAATAATTGAAACATTTGGAAGAACTTGAAAGCATTAAAGAACAAAACGGACGGTTATCTCCCGTTCATTTTCAACTTTATTTCTTTGAGAATTTTTCCTGTCAAACAACAATACCAATGTTGTGTTTATCATTCATTACATGTAATTCGTCCAGTATAGAGTTTTTCAAAAATATTCAGTAATTGTTGCCTGCAGGTTTCATTTGGACAACTGTCTGTGATGTGCGTCTGAGGGTACCCGCATAAATCATAAAGCAACAAACCCTACAATAGTCAATAGCAGATAACCCCCTTCAGGAAAAATTAAAAGAATTGAAACAGTTTATGCATTCTTAGAATGTTATATTTTTCCCTGAAATTGATTTGAGACAGAATGTGTGATAGACACAAATGTTTATCACTGCCAATCATTGAACAGGTTGTGACTGGTGCTATAAAAAGATATTAATATTTTATTTATTGCAATTGATCTATGCTGTAAATTTGCACAGCACAAGTCCATTTCTTAATTCATGTGTTGGTTCAACTTTATAACAACTCATAAAGTGTCAATCATTGTTTAACAGGGCAGAAAAGGTTTCCCAAATGGATCGAGTCGTCATTAATGGGGAATATATTACGCCTGAACTAATCAGCTCTAAATAGACCGATCCACTAAGCCCTACCCCATAGAGGGGGTAGCCTATCAGAGACTGGCCCCAAGTCACGTGACAGCATGATTTATGGGCATCCTTGAACCCCAGCAGAACCCTCGAACAAACAAACCCAACTCCTTGGGGTTTAGCATTGAAAGAATAGGGAACTAAGCAAGTTTTTAATTAACTATTTGCATGGTATAAAATATGTGTATCTATACCAGAATTTGCAGTTGCTGACTAGAGATATTCAGTGACCATACTGACCAGTTGTCAGTTTTCAAACTTCAATATTTATAAGACAAAATCATGGTAAAAGTGCACATCTTGCATGGCCTTGTATAGTGTATGTCAACTACTGTTAGTAAAAGCATTAGGTCCGTAGTCCAAAAACTCAATTATCTTTGATTTAAAAGTTCAAGTGATTTTTTTCATGCATTTCCACAATATATTACACAATGTCAAGTCTTTGACACAGATGACCAAAATATAATATACCAAAAAAAGAGATGGGAGAAACATCCAACATTTCATTATTCCTTCACATGCTCAGTTACTGTTTAAAAAAAGAGGAGTATTGTAATTTATGAACCAATTTGGGTATATAGACTTACAGGTGATTTCATTAGTACGCGATTCATAGGTTCTAGACCCACCAAATACTTGTCATTTTCAATTAATCTAATTGGTTTAGAAGCAACAGAACATCACAAATTGGATTTATCAAACGTAGTAAGTCCCTGTTTAGCATTGATTTCTCACTATCAAGTGTGAATGACCAGAATCGCATGGTAATGAAATCACCTATAAGGCATTGAATGATCACATGTTACTTGTTTGGCATGATCAGTAATTGTAATGCTCATGGTTTTTTTTTTAGATATATATTCATATGTACATTTCTATTGCTATAAACTGAATCTATTAATTAAATAATAATAATATTACATCAACATCATATTTCATCAGCTTATACTTAATAAAGACATGTTAATCTAAAGGTTACATGAATGCCATGGAACATGACAAGTGATGTGTTTTTCATTGAAATGATCTATCCTATTTTCATTTACAACCTGTTTCTTTGATATTTAATATATTTAATGAAGTGTATAGATTCCCCAATGTATGGCCAAGATCACTGTCATGAAGTCTAGTCTATATTGGACCAACTGGTATATGTATGTATCTATAATATACCCATAAATGTGAACATAAAGTGATAAAACCCACTGATATCAGTGCATTTTGCATTGGCCATATGGGGTAAGTCAGGGTGTTTGTTCGAGCCAAGGGGGTAACTAGGGCCTGGCAGTGGTGGGAGGAGCTTCACCCCCAGAATGGATTGGTCTATTGCCATTATATTGCTTGGTTATATTTTATTACGCGTCTCCTTCATTCTTCTTGTACAAACATGTATATTCTTACCTGGGAAAGAAAGATCATTGCAACATTTTAATGTTTTGAATCTATGGGAGGAACAAGATTTGTTTCATCACAAGATGTATAGTGAACATTTGGATGTTCCAATATATGTGCAGAAGTTTACGGATATTTCTCTTCATTATTTGCACTTTTGTCCTCGCTGTACTGTCCATGAACCTGCCACATTTTTACAACTTCAACACAAATCTGAGTTGACCCAATATAAAAGCTATAAAGCAATTTAAAAGGGGTTAATTAAAAAAACTATTAACCAACTGTTGTTCCCAAATTACCAGTACAGTATACCATTTTACACATTGTTGGTCGATTTTCCTATATATCGAGTAAAACAGGCAGGAAAACACTTTCGAGGTCATGAAAAAAGATCATTCGGACGACCGTTTAGGGCTGTTTAATCCTCTTTAAATTGCTTCATTCCCTCATTCATGACCATTCTCGGAATATCTTGAAATTGTAAAAGTGTGTCCACTGTATGCAGAAGTGCTGAATTTCAGGTTTTTTTCATGACAAGGTCACTCTTGTGCAAAATTGCTGCAAGGTGATATGTTAAGATATGCGCTAATGACCATCATTATTGTATGGATATCGGATAACACAGAGCTACGCCATACTGTTATGAGAATGAGATAGTGTTGCAAACATAGACTTACTATATATTACTAGTAAAAATGTTTGTATGATGTGACAAAAATTTATAAAATGAATCAATAACATAAAATGAATCAATAACAGTACTCCACACATTACTTACAAAACTTTCTAAAAAGAACTATGTAAGGACATTCATGCTCTGAAGATAATTCCTTTGACTTGTAAATAATCCTTAATTTAAAAGCCAAAGAAAATAGTTTAATCTAAACATAATGACTTTTCCAGACGGTCGAAGATAATCACATAAATCTCAGCAGACACAACAGCTTAAATTTGTATATCTGTGTGATACAAAATTAGGCACCAAATGCTCTTTGTAAAAAAAAGTCATAGTTACTTATTTAATGTTAAGCAAATCCCATCCATCAAATGTAGAAAAATAAATTATGGTTGCCAAATAAACAAGAAACCATTGACAGTTCTTTGAAATAGAGCGTTCACATCCTTATGAGCATCAGCGTTTATCACAGAAGCATTCATTGGCCCATGTGCCAACTTCACAGAATGATATGATATTAATGCTGATCTTTGATGTCTGATTCTGCCAAGTATCATAATTTCCATTAAAAAATGTGTGATGCATTGCTTCGTTTTATGGAAGAGTAAGCAAATTAACCTGCTTGTGTGCTGTCTGTATGAACACTGTTCTAAGAAACTTGTGTTGTATGTGATACACTCGTGAAAAAATGGTAACATACGACAAGACACTCAATTCTAAAGATAATTATTTCAACATAATTGAGGACTGATTATTTCCAATCTTATGTTTTAAGTGGGAATTCTCAACAGAATATATACAGGTTATTCACCTTTGAAGAGTAATGACAGTATTTGTGAGAAACAGAAATAGTACTGCCTATTCTATCGCGAATAACCGGGTTTATATCATGCAGATACAAGAAAGTAAGTGGAAAATAGTATGACAGATTTATGGAAGTGAAATACTGCAATATATCGTTGTTTCAGAGAAGTGGCGAATGGTAAAATACAGCATTGAAAATTACTGTATTTGGACAAGTGTAAAGAACTAACATCAGAAACGCTGGAAAGAGCTTTGTGGAGGAATTTGATATATTTGTGTTGAGTCACCCTTTACAGGAATGTACAATGTACTGAATTTATACCCAGTAAAGCATGTTTAGATGGAGACGATACTCACAGATTTGGATGTGAATATTTCATCTCAAAATAGACATGAATATCACACATAAACTAAATTTACTTGCGAAAAAGTGGCTGATCTAGTGCAGCAAATTGCATGAGCTCTGTGTATACAGGAACCGGGTGAAGCCATTCAGAAATCATGCAATATATATATTTGCCCAATGCAAAAAGCTATGTTTGCATGATTATCACATATAATACAAAGCATTTTCCACAGTGATGCTCCATATCTCGGATTTCTAATCTAATTGTGCTGAAATGCTATCTTTGAGTGATTCTATGCCACAATATATGTAGAAAAATGTGCTTCAAACCTTATACACTGCAACACACGTACATCTCTGGGTAATAATACCACAACACCCATTGACAATAATATATTATTTGCATGTAGTGTAAAGGTTGAGGTTGGAGGCCGTTTTGCAAGCTGATTTAGCTGAGGGAGCGCTACACATTTTGTACAGTTGATGTCTCAACTTGGACTTGGAGTGCTTGAAAAAAAAAAACTAGGTCAGATTGAGCTCAGTGTTTATTTTCCCATTGTATTTCATATAAGCTTTTTTCCTGATTTTGAATTGACAACTTTGCCTCTGCTGATCCAATGAAACTGCCAGCATGCATGTCCTCAGCATGTAGCCTACATGTGCATTACTTCAGTGGAATAGTTAATTATTATCCATGAAAAGCTAATCAAATTCAAATTGTTGACAGGCAAGACATGCCCCATGTCGACCTTGTTGCCAGCACTGTTATTTCTTTTCCAAATAAATGCATGCTGGCAGTTTCATTGGATCTGCAAAGGCAGTGTTGGCAATTCAAAATCAGGAAAAAGCTTAAATCAATCAATGTGATATAAGTATATGGATACTATATTTGAAGTTTACTCCTGTAAAACACATACTTGACTGATTTAACGATGTTTACAAAATATTAAATTTGTTATGATTTCTAAATTTAATGAATAATTTCTCTCACTTCAAGAATCCTAATTGCTACGTGAATTACATGTAATGTCTGTACCATTTAAATATTATTAATATAGTGACAGGAAATTTAATATTTCCCTGGAACTTTTTATGTAAATGTTTTTGGTGTTCATTGAAATTGAATATTTGAGAGATAAAGACGTATATTATTGTAAAATACACTTTTGCCCTTTTTATCTAAAAATAGTTGGAGATAGACATAACTGGCAAAACTTAGCTGATGTTTGCGGCAGGCAACAGGTGTGAACAACCACAAATTGTAAAGAGAGGAAGAAGCGTTTCCTTAAATTCTAACAAACCAAGTGCAAATCTACTGATCCCTTCCTGTTGTTTTCAAACACTCCCACTGCATTCTCCATTTCAGGCGCAAAGAGATGTGCCCAGCACAGTGAAACAGGCTGGAATACACTTCATGGTATAAGGCATGTAGGCATCAACATGTTCAACTAAATGTTGACACAGGACCAAAACGAGAGATATGTGACTTTTTCTTTGACACCTGACGCCTAAAGCACAAACTCAGGAATGGTCGAATACATCACCAAGTCATATACACTGTGTGATGCAGTTAAAGCATGACGTGCTTTGCGAATTATAAGTCTATGCTTTTGACTCCAGCCGTAAATATGAAGAGATAGTAGTCAAAACAGCTGACTGATGCTTTGAAAGTCCAATTCTACGGCAATATATAATTACAGAGTGTCAAATTGGTTTACTGAATTTACAAATGATTTTCATGAATCTCCAAACAGATTCATAAAACACTACACAATTACACTGGTAACGTCTTTTAAAGTTGATCAATAATTCTTGGCTTGCATCAGTTGCATGTCAATTTGTGTGCTAACAAGAACAAAAACAAAAGCTTATTACATGCCAGAATCAGAATAATGTGGTGTCAAATACAGATCTTTTGATGTCTGTATCTCTCAACAATCATAATTCTCCACATATTCATGATTCATTACCTTTTTTCGTGGAGCAGTAAGCATGTAAACCTGTCTGTGCACAGTTCAAAGAGACTTCTGTTAAACATGATTCATACACGAAACAAAATGTGATGCTACATGTTGCGATAGAATATTCTGAGCCCTGCTGAGAACACTGCTTTTGCTCCCCATCTCTTTTTTTACCATACACAGTTTGATTTACATGTAGGTTTAGTGAAATATCGCACACTCTAAAATTTGAAATTTTGAGTCAGCTTAGATGATTTCAAGAGTGAGATGGTTGCACAATTTCTTTGAGCTAACATAACTTGTTGTTTTAGGTTATGATAATGGACAGATTATCTCACATGAATTGTGACTCAAACTTCAAATTTTACAGTTTTAACTTAAATAGTTGTTAAAATAATGAAAATAATATAAGCATAGATGATTACTTTAAAACAAGCACTCATGGAGTCATGATCACACTTCATACATGATGCACAATGTAAAACCAGCTCCTGTATCTTTTATGGCAGTTACCGTTAAAACGAAACGCGATTATCATTTATTCTGTAAAAACAGCGGTTTTCTCCTGTAAAATGACACTTTTTTGTATTCGTAATATAAGCTGCTGTTACAGGTGTTTTCATTACCACGCGATTCTTGTCATTCACACTTGGTTGTGAGGAATCAATGCCAAACCAGCACTTACTACGTTTGATATATATCAAATGTGCACGTTTTATTGTTTCTAAACCAATCAGATTAACTAAAAATGGCATGTATTTGATGGGTCTAGAACCTAAGAATCGTGTACTAATCAAATCGCCTGTAAAGAAATGTAGCTTTTTTTTGGAGTGTATAAAGATATTGTAATTATAAGGCATCTTCTGGAAGAATCGATGATCAAATACACGCAATACAATGCAGAATAACGGAACCAGAGGGGTCGGTTTACAGGATTCCATCTCCCCTCTTGGGTCTGTAGATTTCAATGTAAAAACAACTAAAATCCAGATATTTTTGGCACATATACATTTGTAAACCCCCCCCATCCGATATTTTCTATATCCACCCCTGGAATGTTGCTGGCAGTGTATTGAAGAATGTTCATCAAAAATTGGTGGCTTTAACTTTCTCCAGGGAAAATGCGTCCATGTTCCTGTCATCCTGATAGATATTGGTCAGTGTGAACTCTTGCTCCAGTTTTCAGGTCTATAAGCCAGACACTTCACATATTGACTTTGTGTATAATGTGATTGCCGCACTTCAAGATATGTGCCACTCGAGAAGAGAGATTTTACGCTCCCTATGATATTAACGTTGAACGTTGGTTCCTCCATATCATCACAAATATTGCAAATGCTAATAGGCCTACTATATAAATACAGCCATCGTAAAAAAAAATTTTAAAAAAAGGAACCTATTGAATGCTAAGTATCTAGTGCAGTACATGATATCAAAGGCAGATTAACAAAGGTGCAGAACTGGCTATACTTTCCCCCCAGAATATTCCATTGAAGGACATTTTTAGAAAGACCACATGTAACCATTTGTGGTTAGAAAAGTCTTCTTGTTGATGGTTAGTCATATATTGAGGCACACATGTCAAAGTTCAAACGAATTCCTTTGAAATGCAGAACTGAATCTGCTAATTAACTTGTTATCTGTAGTGTGAAAACAGACCTTAGAATGCAATTTTGAAGGTGCCAGTGACAAACCACATGTGTTCTGGAGGGGTAGAATGCTGGTTAAAATATCCTTCATTGGAATACACCTGGGAAGTGGGGTAAAGGGAAAGTTGTACACCTTTGGTAATCTGCCTTTGATGATATGTAACTGGAAAATACAAATCACATTTAGAGTGGATGAACCAAGTAAGATACCCAGTGTTCTATGCTGGGGCAACTGAAAGGCCCTGGACATCCCTGAAGAAATAGGGCTTGTTCAAGACTCACAGCCTTGTCATTCATCAATCAAATGGCGCTCATCCCGCTCTGTTCCATAGGGCGTTACTCAGAAATGAAATGAAATGAATGAAATAATCCTTTACTAGAAATACTTGCAGTTTTTGTAATTTTACTTTTGGTTCAATTGATATCATTTGAATGTCAGCTGAAATGTCCACGCCGCAGAATAAAAATTCCTTTCTTTGAGATTAGAGTGTTCAGGATTTGCTGTTTAGTCTCTCAAAAGTAAAATATGATACCTTATATAGCCGAGGTTTCTCGAAAACAGTATGTATGCAGTGACCCGAGGATCAACTGTACCATTTGTGCTCAAAAGAACAGAAGTTATGGGCAGTCTGGCTTTGAAAAGTACTTCCTATATGTGAAAAGTATGCATGATTATGGTAATTCACCTCTTCTGGACAAACATGAAAACTACGGCAGAGATAAACACAATGTTCAAATGTCTTCTCTTTTTTTCCTGAACTGTTTTGTTTCTTCCTTTACTCGACCTTCTTCCTTGATATGTATAAAATATGTACGACTTTAAAAAAAAACTTGCATTCCCTCTACAAACATTTTTCATGAAAAGCTCTCAGCTTATAGACAAGGCACAGGCTGTGAAAATGTAATTGTAAATGTTATTGAAGACTGGAAAAAAGCCCTAGATGAAGGAAAGATCATAGGAACGCTATTAATAGACCTAAGTAAGGCTTTTGATTGTCTTCCCCATAAACTATTAATTGCGAAGTTGAGTGCATATGGCTTCTCTGTTGAAGCATGTCAGCTCATTGCAACTTATTTGGCAAAGAGAAAACTGAGAGTGAAGTACTATGGAATGCAGAGCGATTGGTCAATAATTACCAAGGGCATCCCACAAGGGAGTGTGCTGGGCCCGATTATGTACAATGTATTTATTAACGATCTCTTATATACCATTGACGTGAACTTCTACAATTATGCGGACGATAACACCATTTCAGTAATTGGGGAAAAAGTTAATGATGTCCTTGCTCTTTTAACAACATCAGCAACAAATTGTATGAAGTGGTTTGAGGATAACATGCTTAAAGCAAATCCTGACAAATTTCAGCTGATCATCATGAATCGCAAGAAACACCCTTCTTACAGTGATTTAAGTATCAACATTGATGGAACTGCTATACATCCTGTTGAATCTGTCAAATTACTTGGAATTCAAATTGATGTAAATCTTGAACTTAGTTCTCATGTTGAAATTTTATGTAGAAAATCGACAAGAAATCTGAAAATACTACTAAGGATGACAAAACGTATCAAGGAAAAGAAAGATAGAATGATATTAGTTGATAGTTTTGTCCTATCATGTTTCACATATTGCGCCATTATGGCATTTCTGTAATAAAACCCTGAGAACAAGGATTGAGAAAATTTTTGAAAGGAGGCTAAGATTTGTAAATTTAGACTATGAAAGCGACTATGAAAAATTATTGCTTATGAGTAAAAGAAACACAATGACCTTAACGAGATTGAAGAGGATAGCTTTATTTATGTTCAAATGTTACAAGAATGATCATGCAAGCCATCTGAATGCCCTAGTAGTTGAAAAATCTAACAAATATGGTACAAGAAATAGTCACACTCTTACATTAGAAAGATTTAATACAATTAAGTACGGTAAAAATAGCTTAAGATTTACTGGCGCGAAATTGTTAAATTCTATACCTATTAAGTTCAAAGTAGATGATTTTGAAGAATTTATAACTTTTATTAATAGATGGAACTGTGATGAGGGTGTGAAATGTGACAAGTGCCTAGATAATGTATGGCATGGAAATGTTAAGTCTTATTAAAGTACTGTACATAGAAATTTTAGTGCATATTTTATTCATGGTAATTGTATAAAATTGCAATGTTTTTAAAGTTATTAATCTCATTAAGAACTTGAGAAGTTGAGATGATTTCTGTTAGTGTGATTTGATTTGTTGCATTGTAAATTTTTTAGTAGCATTAGAAACTAGTTGTAGTAACTTTGTAGTCTCTTTTTTTTTTTTTTTTTTTTTTTTTTTGTAGTAACTTCTATTATTTTTATATAACTCTTGTATTAATATAAATATCTTGTTAATGTATTGTTTTTATTACGTTATATTTATGCTCGAGTACTAGCTCATACGAGCTATTGTTTTTTGTAAATTACAATCGAGTTGAAATAAAATTTATTCTTATTCTTATTCTTACAAATACACATTGATTTTTTGATTAAGCCTATATATGATACATCTGCATGGGACATTCCTATATATACAGGGGCACCCCATGATCTGTAATACGAATTATCTGTTATGCAGCAGGCGCCCAGCTGGCTGGCAGACTGTCAGCTAGGATGTTCCCAGCTGGCAAAGTTGTCAGCTGGGATCCAATTTTTGGCGCCCAACCGATGAAATATGCAGTCAGGTAATGAGAAAGCAGTTGAGGTGGCTGGCTGGGAAAAAAAAAATTTATATAAGCTGGCTGGGAGGCGCTGAATGACGCTTGGGCTGGCTGGCAACACAGCTGGCAGCATAAGAGATATTTTCTCCTAGTTGCATAAAAAAATGAGTCTAAGTGTCACAAAAGATGTTCAACCAGGAGCTTACACTGATATGGGTATTATAATAACACACTGTTGTGGGGTGCCCCTGTATATATATGTCCGATGTTGCCATCTTAAATTGCCTGTTTTTCCATCACACAAGCATCAATTGGTCATCTAAATAGGAAATGTTGCTTTTGTTAATACATCCATTGATAATATGCCTTTTGATTCTTGACAGTTTTTCTTTTTGGAAGTTTTTCTTAAAACAATTACATGTATTCGTGTCTATCTGATAGACTAGGATATCCGTCAATCTTTGAGGTAAAAAATAAAATTCTTTGGCTTTTAAACCAGATACTTCATCCACTTATGCGTATAATATATATTATTATTAAATTCAACGCAGACATTATAATATGGATGCTGAATTGCTTGTGGAACTTTCCATCATATTGTTATTTGGTTCGAGCCGTATTCTCTCTTTTCATTAATCATTCAGTCTTCTTTGTTGCAAAAAAGGCTTTTTTTTTTAGTTATTCCTTTTAGAGCTCACAGTTATTTGCAAGAACTTCATCGATTTTTTCTAAGGCATTGGCAATATGTGTGTTTCAAGCCTTGTTTATCCCTGCATCCTTTGCATTACTTGATTATCTTGAGGCATTTTGAAAGGATATCTTTACATGAGATATGCTTCCTTTTTTACAAGTCAAAGGAATTATCTTTGAAGCATTAACTTTACTTTGTACTTTCTAGGAAAGTAAGTTATTATAAGAAATTAGTTGTCTGAAGAAATGTGTGGAGACATAAACGAGTATGTTCGGTTTTTGCAATGCTTTGTCACGATGTATTCAATCATTTTATCAATGCAAAAAGCCTTGTTTTCCCGTTCACGAGGTGTGGAGTAAAAAAACAATCTATCGTAGATCTAGATATGAGACTTTTTAGCAAAGACATGGAATCGTTGTTGAGGGATCATTGTAAAACAAATGACAAATGCCTTGAAGTTGAAGTTGAAGTTGCAATTTAGATTAGAATAATTCAGACACAAGATATTGTCAAAAGCAATTAAATCCCTTTGGGAAACCTTTACAGCTCTGTTGAACAATGATTGACAATTTACGATTTGTCATAAAGTTGAATCACCCCATAAAGTAAGAAATGGACCTGTGTTGTGGGAATTTACAGCACAGAACAAATACAATGATAAACAGTTGTCTAATGAAAGAACACTAGTTGGTATCAAAAGCAATCAAAATCTATGGTTTATCCGTTCATCAGCAAATTGCAGCTCAAAAACTATGCAGTTTTCCCTGCGATGGGCGTTCTCTCTTTTATTTTAATAAATAATATGCCGTTCTCTCTTTTATTTCAATATATAATATGCCATTGATTCGTGACTGTACAATACTCTTATTGTCAATTGGCTTTCCCGCACATTTAGAAATTGTTTTGATGTGATCTTTGAAGTTTAGCTTCCAATCAACAGAGACACCAAAAAGTTCGACTGCAACAAAATTCTGTTTGGCGATGAAGCACGCATCATATTGTAGTCTGTGTAATTCGCTACAATTTTGACCCTCTGTTTGTGATGACGCAGATAACTGAAGTTGAGTTTTAGAGCATCATAGATAATATTGTATGCATCAAGTTTAGCAATTAATAATGAAATCATGACTTAGACAATCAAATGCTTTGGAAAGGTCCATTTAATTAGGACTTATCCAGTAGCTAACTTCAAAATTTTATCAGGATTTCTTTTGACATATCAATCAGCTGTAACATGACATGCTGAGTGCTTTGATCAACTAATTTTGTCCGTAAGCCGAGTGCACATGTGAATGACAGAAATTGTAATTTTCTACCTGCGAAAGTTGATGGTTTATGCTTCTTTCAAATGATTTTGACAGAAATGTTAAAACACTTAATTGACATAAGAAATTCGGCTGATAACATTGCATATCAAAAGGTTAAGAAAAAGGAGGTAGGCCTATTTTTAAATTCATAATTGCTATTCTATATGCATACAACAGGAAGACATCAAACATTAATGCAACATGTTGTCATACGTTCCTGTAAAAGAATGTTCTCTCATGTGACTGAGCAATATAATTCATGTAGGTATATATATTATGCGTCTATACGTCCATGAAGATGTGTGGCATTGTGTGCCCAAGAATAAACATTCAGCAAACTTTGTGTGTTGTTACTCGTGTCAAATCAAGAGCAGGTGTGTATCAAATCTATGTTCTAAGCACAGCTGCAAAACATACTGCTACAATGTACATTCTGAGAAACAGACACAAAGAGCTGTTTCCAGTGGTGTGGCAAAGACAATTTGCATGAGAAAACAAGTTCAAAGCATGAACATCAAGGCACACTCAGTTTTGTTTCTCTGTCAGCAGGTCATCCCCGAGGAGTTTGGTGCCTGATTCTGAACGTACAGTGCCGCCTGTAAGTAAGTGAAACACATGAATTGGTGCCATTGCATCAATGCTAAAACTGCCTCAACCAAACTGCTTGTGGAAACATGAATTCTCATCCGATGAGAGGAAAACAGAAAGGCTGATATGTGAGGCATGTGGGATAACAATGGCAGACAATTTTCTTTGCTGTAGTTGGAGTTAGGTATGGGTCAAAGTCTTTGATAAGTAAGTGAAACACAGGGCCAATGTTATTTAATAGGGAAGGGTGGTTCACTTACTTATCAAAGACTTTGACCCATACCTAAGTCCGGCTATAGCAGGGAAAATTGGCTGACATTGTTATCCCACATGCCTCACATATCAGCCTTTATGACCCAATATGTTTTCTTCTCATCGGATGAGAATTCATGGTTCCTCAAGCAATTTGGTTGAGGGTGTTTAGCATTGATGCAATGGCACAATATCATGCGTTTCACATACTTACAGGCGGCACTGTATATACTCAGTGTGTACATCACAACAATGAAGTTCAGAAACCGTTCTTCTGACAAGGTTAATTAACACTACTCTATTAATAACAGAAAGATCTTTGGAGAGAGCAATTGTTGCCAATAGGTGCTTAGAATTTCATCACAATGAGTTGTGCCATGTCTCATCGTCGCCAAATTCTGAAGAAGAGAATATAGGCCTACAAGATTGCTTCGATTGTTTATATCAAAATACAAGTGATTGTTTAAAAAAAAACACAAATTCAGTAGGTTCTTGGCAAAACAGCAAAGGGGGTGTGCAACTGTGCATAGCATGTGTCTAATAATTATCCTGTTTAAAAGTAATGACTAAATAAAATCTATGAATAATGACTATAGTGACTAAATAAAATCTATGAATAATGACTATAGTGACAGAGATTCGGCTTACCCAGATTTTTAGGCTCTTCTTTGACTGATGACTATTGATTTCACAATTGAATTGGTGTCTTTTATTTTAAGTGATGGCAAATCTAAGGAATATATTGTATGTATATAATAGGACATGATTGCAAAACTCTTGAAATTATTTTCATGTAACAGCTATGATATATTTGGATATACTTTTAGTAAAGAAGTATGCATTCATAGAGCCTCAAGATAAAGGTACACATTTTCACTTATATATTCCGGCATGATGCGAAAATATAAAGGGAGAAACTTTCCAGTCTGACAGTGTACAGCTGTTGTATTGTGCTGAATCAACATAATGTCCCTGAAGTATTTCCTTTTTGCTTTCGGAAAATTGCAGATGATTGTGGTATATGGTGTATCAACTTGAAAACAGGCAGGTCCTAACGCAAAGCTCATTATTGGGATTTTACACATATACATTTGACATTCATTAAACAAAATTATGAGAATTTTCTTAATTTCTCTTTGCCACAACAGCTGAAATATTCTGATGAAATTAAAAAGCTTCAGTTATCAAATATGAGAAATGTACAAAAAGATCAATTGTTTTTAAGTGTTCTTTGATGTTTTATAAAAAACAGTTTGTTTGTTTGTTTGTTTTATTTTAAAGGAGAATGCTCTGGGAGCAGGTATTGTCTCCAACATCTACCAAATAAAAGGACAATAAAAATCTTTGTGAATGGAATCATGAAATCTGAATAATCAGGAAAAAAACCACAAATGTTGTTAATAAACAAGAAATGGCTGTTGATATCTGTGTAAAATTTGGAAATTTTCTTTAGAAAGTAAATCAACAAAATCAATTTTTAGCATGTGTTGTCAAAACAAAAAATATTAATGAGACCCTAACTTTACTTTTGCAAGCTCTTGGTGAACAACCTTCAATATATTGTGAAAACTTACAACATAAACATTGCCATCATAACTTGTTGACAGACCTCCACATCACAGGAAGGGAATCTTATGTTTCGAGGACTGTACATAGTGTAGCACTTCCAAGATCAAAGATCTCTGATGTCCTGAATCTATTTGAAATATAACTTTGAATAGGATCTAACATCAAACAGAGTCATCTTAGATAATGAAGCTATATGGATGGCTCTCTAATAGACTAATATGACGGAAAAGATTTACCCGAATCATTGTTACTTGTGTTAAGAAATTTGCCGGGCTTGTGCAAGAGCTACATTTGCAATTCTGTCCCGCTGTATGTGTCTGTGATAAAAAGTACAGTTGTCCAGCGTTAGTCAAGCCAAGGCACTAACCTTGTATTTCTGACATTTTTTGGGTATTAGAAATTGGTTTTTTGAAATACCAAATTGTTTTTTTTGTTTTTTGAAACAGCCATAGTGGTTTTGCAGGAAAGTTTGTTCTTCCCAAAACCTTCCAAAATTTGTGATGATACAGCTATTGTACTTCCGCAAATCCTAATTTTAGATAACTTTAATTGGCGGACTAGCCCAAAGGCCAAAACCCAATCATTAGGGTTTCTTAAGGGTTTCCTTTTTTGTAATTATTTGGAAAGTCATAACTTGTTATTCTCTGAAAATAAAAATCTCTTGAAACAGTCTGGTTGAATTGAGTCAGACCGCGATTTTCCTTGATTTTACACACACTTCTGTGATCTTTAAACTAGTCTATGCATTCTATGATATATTTATCATCAATCTACACATGATAATGTTCTTCAACTGGGTCACCTTAACAGCCTGGGAGAGTCCCATGCCTGCAGAAAACAAGATGTAGAATTTTACCTAGTGCAACACTCGTGCATTCATCCGCAAATAGTTCTCAAAGTTTTTACTGCTATGACCTTAGCAACTGCTTACTAGTTCAAGGCTTGTACACCGCTGTATTTAGCATGTAAAATAAGTGATTTTGACGTTCATGCAGCCTGGATTCGATTGGAAATTTCAGATGTAAGTGTGGATTTGGAAAATCTGGATCTAGCAGTTGTTTGGCCCCCATTATCAACATTTCGTCGCCATTTTGTGCACTTTTGAAAATCGCTTACAAATTGGAATAAATGCATTGAAGCACCAGTGTATGGTCAGGATTTATCAGGTAAACTTTAAACATCAGTTCTCTGCTATTCAGACCCTTGACAAATCATTTGATAATTTCAGACATCATGTTGATTGAACTCACATGTCTGTTGAATCTAAAATGGCGGCCCGACCACTAAATTCACTGCAGGAAAGATTTTATTGGAATGGCAGAACAAATGAAGAGTCGAAATAAGCGAAATATCAACTCAGGAATATGCATGTATTATTGGCAACTTTAGCAGTTCTTCAGATAATTATTGGCTGCCTGGTGAAGTTAGTCACACGTTTGTTTTGTCAAAGATGATATAGTCCTATTTTTGAGATTCGTTAGGCATTGACCAATCAGAGGAAGGGGCGGGGCGTAGAATGTTAACACGCCGTCGAATGAGCGCTGGGGGCTCGTCTGCATAATTAATGTGCGGGCATGAGACCACTCATGCAGTTTGGGGTCACCTATGTGAATAGCCATGTCACCTATGCGAAAAGCAATGTCACTTATATGACGTTCCAAAGTACATGTTATCATTAACAAATATGTCTTTAATGATTCTTCATGTTAAATAAATGGGTAAATGGCCATCTAACAAATTGACATATGATAACATTGAATATCAAAAGGTTAAACAAATAAGATATTTGTAAATTCGTAATTGCCATTCTATATATGTGTATATATACGTACAGTAGGAAGACATCAAACATTAACATGTTGTCATACGTTTCTGTAAAAGAATATTCTCTCATGTGACTGAGCAATATAATTCATGTAGGTATACCTATTATGCATCTGCATGTCCATGAAGATGTGTGCCCAAGAAAAAACATTCAACAAACTTTGTGTGTTGTTACTTCTGTCAAATGAAGAGCAGGTGTGTATCAAATCTTTGTGCCGAGTGCAGCTGCAAAACATACTGCTACAATGTTCATTCTGAGAAAGAGACACAAAGAGCTGTTCCCAGTGGTGTGGCATTTGCATGAGAAAACAAGTTCAAAGCATGTACATCAAGGCAGACTCAGTTTGTCGTGCTTTTTGTGTGTTTTTCAGCAGGTCATCTCTGAGGAGTTTGGTGCCTGTTTCTGAATGTGTATACTCACTATGTACATTACAACAACGAAGTTCAGAAACTCTTCTACTGACTAGGTTAATTAACACTAGTCTATTTATAATGGAAAGACCCTTGCACTGACCTTAGAATTTCATCACAATGAGTTATAATATTATCATGTCTCATTGGCACTAAATTCTGAAGAAGAGAATATAGGTGAACAAGATTGGATTGACTGTTCATCAAAAGACAAGTGATTGTTTTAAAATAGTACAAATTCAGTAGGTTCTTGGCATAGTGTTCAGCAGAGGTGTGCAGATGTGCATTGCATATAGCTAATAATTATCCTATTTAAAAGAAATGATTGAATGAAATCTATGAGTAATGGCTTCAGTGATTTGATAATACCAGTGATTCAGCTTACCTAGATTTTCAAGCTCTTTTTTGACTGATGACTATTGATTTCATGACAGAAGGGCAGTCTTTCATATGAAGAGATGACAAGGAATTATTGTATGTTCATAAATCGACATGACTGGGAACCCTGGGAATTATTTTGAATTTTAGTTATGACATATTTGGATATACTATTATGTAAAGAAAATATGCATTCATAGACCCTCAAGAGAATGCTACATGCTTTCACTTATATTTTTCAGCATGATACGCAAATATAAAGGGAGAAACTTTTCAGTCTGACAGAGTACAGCTGTTGCATCAGATATGTAATGGGAAGGAGGGTAAAAGGTCTATCATGCTGAATCAACAAGATGTCCCTGAAGTATTTCCTCTTTGCTTTCTGGAAAATTGCAGATGATTGTGGTATATGGTGCAACAAAACAGACAGGTCCGAATGCACATTATAGGGATACACATATCCATATACATTTGACACTCATTGAACAAACTGATATATCATGCTCAAGTTGTGCTTTCTTCAAAGTGAGTGAGAATTTTCTTTATTTCTGTTTGCTACACTCCCTGGAATATTAGGATAAAATTAAAAGGCTTCAGTAGTCAAATAATAGAAATTTTAAAAAAGGTCAACTGTTTTTCAACAATAACTTGATGTTGTGTTAAAAAGGTGTTTTTTTTTCATGTATTATCAACCCATATATTGTAAATTAAATACCTAATTTAGTAATATTTTCCATTGCAAGTGTTTGGTGAATCGCCTTCAATATATTGTGAAAAGTAACAATATAATATATTGCTATCATAACATGTCAACAACCTCCACTCTTGGAGAGAATCACAGAAAAGGAATCTTATGTTTGAAGGATTATACACTGTATAGCACATTCAAGATCTAAGATCTGTGATGTCTGAATCTATTTGAAATATAACTTCGAATAGAATCTGACATCATATGGAGTCATCTTAGAAACTGAAGCTATGTGGACAGCCCTCTAATAAGCCTAAGACTGAAATGATTGCTGATATCCAAATTATTTTAAATTTCTGAAGTTATTTCTAGCAATCTTTTTCAAAGAATTAATCAAAGTTAGAAAAACCATGCACATTTTTTGGCGTCTTTAATTTCTACTATATGGTTTGGTGCTGTTTGCCCTGAAAATTTGTGACATCAGCTTCAAAGCTTCCAGGTTCAATCCGATCAAAAGGAAAATGCACCAAAAATGTAAGTTTAGATATAACCCTGGGGGGGGGAGGCCACTCACCAAACCCGGGCTTGACCCACTCTACCAATGTATAAACATTTGATGCAAGAAGTAAAGGAATTGCCATGACGTTATCATATTTAATTATCATCACCTCAGTAATGAGATAAGTAGGGTATTATCATTAGATAACCCATTCAACAACCACCCATAACGCCCTCATTTGCAGGGCCGACAATGATTTTGAGGGCCGACAATGATTTTGAGGGCCGACAATGGTATTGTCGGCCCTGTGATGACGTCATGACTCATGCTGCCTAGCAACCATGAGCATCTGAATCTATAAATAGATTGTGACGTCATGATTTTCAAGGGCCAGCAAGTGGTAGCGTCACAAGTTTTGTTGAAATCTTACTGACTCAGTGTGGGTTGTTTCTTTTGTTCTCAGTCCCTATTTACCTGACAACTTTGAAACTTTCACAGGATTTTGCATACTGTATTATACACCAGCACTGAAAAGTACATTAAAGTGCATAAATTGATTGTGATTTTAAAGCTCTGTTATTGGGAAGTGCTGAAAAGTTTTACTAGTCCAGTTCTTAGTGTCTACATATTTTTTTACAGGAATTCAGGAATTGTCCTGTATAATCAATGCTGGCCATTGCCAGGTACCCTAATCGCTTGGGTGAATTTTTTACAATCTAATTTATTGAGAAAAAAAATTGTGTTGGTAATTAAAAATCGAATTTGTATCACAGATAGGTCAGGGTGGCAGATGAATTATTTGAGTAAGAGGTAATGATAATAGTAATATCATGACCTGAGTCGGGCATTATGGGTGGTTGACAGCCCTCGGGCTTGATTGTCATCCCTACGATTGTCAGCCCTCGTTCCTCGGGCTGACAAGAATTCGTAGGGCTGACAAGCAATCCCTTGGGCTGTCAACCACCCATAACGCCCTCCACAGGTCATGTTATTGTTATATTGTCATAAACCACCTCATTTCTTATGAGTGACCTGACAGACAATAGTCTACATGTATATAGGCAGACTGACACAGTGAGGCTGCAGACTGACAAAATTAAAGTCGAATTGGATTTCGAATTGGCTTCTAGGTCAGTGGAACAGCTGCCTATCAGCTGCCTATCATGTCTGCGCTCAGCAGAACTCAACAGAACTCAACGGAACCGTGCTGGATATTCTAATAAAAAATTCTTTAAAAAAAAGAATTGTAGCCAGCATTGGAATATTAAGAGAATATTTGCATTGAATTTTACATGCATGAAGTTTTAATGAGATTATTATGAGAGTGGGGAATTCGCATTTAATGGCATTATCAGTAGCTATTCGATTTTTTTAAACAGGTATAGATGTTCACTAACACTATCTGAGATCATAATCCCTTCACTTTACGAAATAAATTTCCCCATTCAAGATTCGAACTTGGGCCCACAACCTCAAAGTCTTATGATAAAGTTAACATCTTCACCTATGCAGGGGCTATGCATGTACATATATATACTTGTAAGGAGTACAATTAGTTAGAACTGTGAGACCCAACAAGTCAGTTCCAAAGCTTAAATATTTCGTGATTATGCCCGTTTCAATGCTTTAATTAATTTTCCGAATATATAATAATATTCATAAAAAGCCAAATGACTGGGAGAAAGTATTATATGTACCTAGTATAAAAAATTTGAAAATTTTTGTTGGATTCGAAGTATGGATCTTCTGCTCCCAGGGCAGATGGCTAAGCCACTCAGCCACAGAGGCTCACGCCACTTTGGTGATCAGAAACCTGTAAGATGTAGGTAGAGATAATAAACTTCAGAACACAGAAACTAGTGACGTGCCTCAGTTTGTGTATCTGAAGTCGTAGAAGAAATACTAGCCAGATGAGCATACGATATTCCTAAGCAGATAGTTCTGCTCTGGATCTGAGATGCTGTCTACAAAAAATGCATGTAAGCCAGGACGTGAGATACAGCGCCTCTTGTGAAATGTTGTAGCCAGCTCGCTACCGCTCGCAACTAAAGCTGGCTGCTGCAGCCTGATGATTGACAATTCTTTTTGCATTCACACAAATAGAGATTTACCATTTGAAACATGTCTGATAAACGGTCCAATAATTATCATTTATGGGGAAACATTTTCGAGGAACAACTTTGAAAATATACAGCCCATAAAAGTAACACATGCTGTAAATGGTGGTATCATGTGTTCTCAGGCCCGTAGCCAGGGGGGGTGCGACGGGTGCGAACGCACCCCCCCACGGACGAAAATGGTCCCAAAAGGTCCACTATTTGGGTCTAAAATGGTCCCAGAATCAGGAGGATGTACCTGACTTCATGTCAAGTAATACAAATTGCAATTCGGTGTGTTTGATTTGCCCAGTTGGTCATAGACTTCACAGCCTTTCTGAATTGCAATTCACACCTATGGATGCTGTCCCCCCCACTCCTAATTGCAATTTATCCCTTTTGGTCAATGCAGGGTATTGTGTTTAACTAAATTACAATTGATAAGCATGCTCATTTTTTGCTATGATTACTTTCAATAGATTTGAAGGTGAAATCTTGCCAGAGTTGTGTAGGGCTATACAAGTGAAGTGTAGGCCTAGGCCTACACATGTTGGACCACCTACTTCAAGGCCCTATTTCTCATACAGGGTAATACCTGAGAGGTGAATTATTTGACAAATACATCATGTACATGGGACAGGCCACGGTCTCAGCATGAGGCCAGGTTGAGGTTAAAAAAAAATTCTTATATTTTGCATAAAATGCAAAAATTAAGTTTTGACCACTAGTCCGATTTAAGGCACATGGAATTTGTAATGGACCACCTTTTTCCTGATATTGGACCAGTGATCCAATATTGGGACTACTGACTGACTTACTGACTCGTGTTGTGCTGGTTTACCCCGGATCATCCGGGGCAGCTCAACCATCATCTTTTGTTGATGGAGCTGCACTATTATCATTTGGTGACCGCCGTATGAATATGAGATGAGGAGGCTGGGAGTCTGGAACATGCTCTATCAATTCAGGGATGCCCAGGGTCTTTCAGTTGCGCCCCAGCATAGAATACTGAATACAACCCACCTCCTTTTAATGTCCCATTCATGAGCTCGGACTAAAGTGAGTTCCCAGGATGAGAGTTGAACCCACGCCCTAAAAGCCAGTGGACAAGCATTCTCGACCATTAGGCCACAGGAGAACTGGTAGAGAGGGAGAAGGTAGAGAGGAGGTTGACACAACTGACACAACTTTCACACAAGAGGGAAGAGGCAGAGAGTGAAAGCATAGAGGGATTCAAGTCCAATGTCTTTAAAATTGTCACAATGTCACCTGTATGTTGGCTTTATACCACTCCCAGATGCCTGTCTGTTGGCTTGGGATTAAATTGCTGACCAAAGAAAGTGCTTAAGATTGTTACACTCTGGAATTGTTCGGCACTTGCATGTATATTGCACTTAAACTCAGAGAGGGCGGCAAGAGCAATTACAGTCTGTCACTTTGATACAGAAAAGAGTGAACCGTTACACTGTGAAAATGGCACTTCGTGTGTCATCACGTTGATGATTTGTCAAGATCATACCCCACTCTAAACTTAGAGCTCAACAGGTTCACAAAAGTGTATGTGCTGCCCTCTGGAATCCAGAACAGAATCTACAATCGATCTGACACTGTCAGTGAGCTCTAACAGATTTCAGATTCAGCAACTGTTGGTTTTCTGTAGTGTTGTGGAGTAATGAATTTGTATGTTGAATTGGGCCTAAAGTTGACTATTGAATAATTTTTAATCAGCCAGTTCATGCTTTGAAACATACTTTTGCTGCAAAGTGGTACCCATTGTGGAACTTCTTTTTTCATGGAACCATGCTTTTTCTACCCAACAAGATGTGAGTAGTCCCTGTTTGGCAGCCAGCCAGACAGCCACGCACGAGCACCCTCACTTCTCAGTATAAGCTTGTTAAGCTTGCCCTGACCAGTGACCACAACATACATTATTTGTGAAGTTGTAACAAAAAGATTAACTCTTCTTTGGTGTTACAGACATAATTAACTGTTTCAGATCTCTCAAAGCAATTGAATGAATGCTTTAGTGTTTCATTGTCGTCCGTTTGTTGTTTCAATTAGTTTTGTTGGAGAACGCCCTAAACTATCATTTAAATCATGCTGGCAATAGCTATTAAAGGATTTGAAAACTTCATAATTTTATGGTGCTCATTGGCAGTGCATGTGCACTCATTGACAGTTCAAAATTGTTGATTGCGCTTTGTTTATATGTTGCTGGCAGCTCAGCTGTGCGTATGAGCACAAGTGATGAGGTCCCTCTACCTAGACATGACCTGACCTGCTCGAATATTAATAAATGTGTCAGCTGGAGGTCATCCGATTTCTAGCAGACTCTCCAGCTGTGCTGTTCGTTCAGAGTATGTGAGCAGACTGATCATACCCGATACTTTCAATGTTAATTTGATTTAAGGAGACTAATCCCGCTTGTTGATGACAGCCAAACGACAGGATTATGCATCTGATTTTCACTCTAAAATCAGTTATGACAAGTCAAATGGCCTTCATTTGATCATGACTAATCAAACAGCCTCTATGTTTCCCATGGTGAAAGTAGAGAAGATGACACTTCATCGGCTATCATGAGTCACAAAGTGCATTTTTCACAGTGAACTGGTCCTAATTTTTTCTATATCAAAGTGACAGACTGTAGAGGAGGCACGAGTAACTGTACATGTTTTAGTAAGGAGACAAGAGCTGCAAAGAATGGGAGAAAGCATGGACAGATGAGGCAGAGAGGGAGAAAGCATAGAGAAAAGAGGCAGAAAGACCACAGGGAAGGCAAGAGCAACCAAAGAAGCCAAGAACCACACTGTAGAAAGGAGACAAGAGCTGGGGATCAGTCAGAATGGATGATATCAGAGGGGAAAGAGGAGAGGGAGAAAGCATAGAGGGAAGAGGCAGAGAGAGGAGACAAGAGAAATCCAAAAAGAGATATGTATACACCTTAGAAAGGAGAAGAGAATTGGGGAGGAGTCAGAATTGGAGATAAAAATAGAGGGAGGAGACCGTGATGGACTAAGTAGAGAAGTAGGTGGCAGAGACTCAGAGATGGACTAGGCAGAGAAGGAGGAGGCAGAGTGCCAAAGAGGGAGAAGCCATAAAGTGAAGAGGCAGTGCGAGGAGAGAGCCTCAGAGAGGAGGGAGAAGACAAGCGCAATCAAAGAAGCCAATATAATAGCTACACTGCTACACTGCAAAAAAGAGACACGAGCTGGGGGAGGAGTCAGAGAATGGGAGAAAGCAGAGAGGGAGGAGGTAGAGATATAGGAAGCATAGTGGAAAGAGGCAGATTTATAAGGCAGAAGAGGTTTAGCAGGTTAGAGCAATCCAAGGAGCAAAGAACTATACATTGTTGGAACGATACACGAGCCGGAGCATGGCAGAAAACGCCGATAAGCTAGTGCACAGAGGGAAGAGTTGACTTGGCACCTAGAGCATGTAGAGGAGGCAGAAGCTGGAGAGAAGGAGGCACAGAGACAGAATATGCCATATATGTTGGTCCCGGATCATGTCTTGCATTTTATGGTGGCATTAGTACTCCACATTGTTCAGGATTCTTCTCCAACCATCTGGGTGCCATTGGCTTGCTACATGTACATTTGGGTGTCCCAAGACCCAATGCCTCATTGTGCCTCCTTCCCAATAACTTAATAGTTACGGCCTTCATGATGTTAGGACATATTTTAATGATTCTGCACATTTTATTTGATTATTTCTGAATCCATGCATAACAGTAGAGTGAGTAGACCTCATTTTGTGGCTCGAAATAATAAGTCCCATTGAGGGATTTCTTGTGTGAATAAGTTCAAATGAAGTTTGGCCCAAGGATAAAATCAATCAACCTTTCCATGATTATAAAGGCTCAGAATGCACCATTGTCATTACTTTCTTCAAAATTTTCCTGGGGGGGCATGCCCCCAGACCTCCCTAGCTTGGCTTCGCACCTTCGGTGCTCGCGAAGAAGAGTCCACTTTTCCCATAAAAGCACCCCCCCACAAAAATTCCTGGCTACAGGCCTGGTTCTTGACATAGTTTGTCGGATGTGTGAATTTGTAATCAATCATTATTATGTGACAGATAAATTGTAAGCATGGAATTAAATGTGAGTCTGTTATTTGCATGGCAATCAAATTGTAATTTCGGTTACAATTGACATGGTTATTTCTGACAACTACTTACTAAAAACTCCTGATTTATAAAAATAATATCATGATTACTATCAATATCTATTGCATTACTTTTTTCTTGTACAATCACTATGGATATCAATATATGTTTTGCATTGGTTCTACCTACACCGGCATTCATGTATTTTGATAATACAAGTTTCAATACCAATTATTTTTTATTTGTTCTGCATGAATAATGCATGACATGTTAAAGAAGAAACATTCAGTCTTATGCTCAACAAAACTACTAAAACCAAGCTAGACCTAAAAAGTTTGAATAACCTTAAACAGCTAGCAGCCTTACTTTTTCATTAGCATCTTTAAAAGTTTTTGAAGAAACTTTAGAGCCAAGTGTACTTCAGGCCTGTTTTGTCTTTGCAAATCAAAACATGCGATGTAGATAGGAAGACCCACTTTCTCAGTGTTAGCTGAGAAGGATGGGAGACAAATCACTGGTTGAGAACTTTCCACCAGCGACAAGGGTTGTGTCGCGGCACTTTAGGGCCTATTCCCATCAAAAATAAAAGTATGGGCTGATAGGAAATGGTTTAAAATGTATTGTGTGCGATTTTCAGAATTTTCCTGTACTTTAAAGTGTCAAAATCGGCCGATTTTCAACAAAATTACCACTAAAAATGACAGAAGTTTTATGCTGAATGGAGGGAGGCTTTGTACAAACAGATAACTGTTAATTAGAATGTTGTACAAACATAACTGTTAATCAGTATGTTGTTCATGATTCACTTTTGCTGTTTGTGTTTTATGTTTTGAAATGAACAGCTTTGGACTGATACTTTTAGCAGTCAATCAAACTCAGTCAAGCATTTATCTGATTTGTGTGATTGGTTGCTTCAAATACACTTTGCTGAAAAGTGATTGACTTAGACCACATTTGACAAGTTCAGATCGCATTTTGGTGGAATATACTTAATTCCAGCCCTCTTTATAGGCCTAAAGTGTTATTGTAATCAAGGTATATTAAAAAAAAATCTAATAGATTGGCTTAGATATAAAAATATATAGGGACCCATATGGATGGATACTTGGATAGACAGATAGATAGATAGATAGATAGATAGATATAAATACAGATAGATAGATAGATAGATAGATAGATAGATAGATAGATAGATAGATAGATAGATAGATACTGAAACCAAAGCAGGAAAGCACATTTTAATTTAATTTATGCTTTGTTTTTAAATTTTTTCACAAGTGATGAACTACCACATATTCTGATATTTTTTACTAATGACATACAGAAATACATGTTCCCGCCCACTTTTCGAAATCTTGACTGCTCTTTGTGTTTAAAACACCTCAGGACTGGCGACAAAACCAGATCACTGCTTATATTGCTTTCTGTTTACAACTTTGCAGATTACAGTTTTGCGTTTGTATTCTTGTTTGATTGTTTGTTATTATCACTTATTGCTTGCAATGATTTTCAAGAGTGCTCAGCTAAGGTAATGTCCTCAGTCTACGTTGCCTACAGCAACGTGAAGACTGTGACCTCGGTCTACATGCAATGTATCCCTCAATCAAGCTACATGTATAGTAACCTGTGGTTCAAGAGTCCATAGAGATACTGTTCTCAGGAAGTATGATCCCTGCCCTGGGCGGTGCCACCACAATCTAATTAGCCATGATTGAAGAGATTCAGATCTTGTAAGTTGTGTCTTGCTCATTGCTCGGAAACTACAGAATTGTATGTAAGTTTATATTCCTACCAGAGACCCATGAACGAAACATTTCAAGTTGACATAGTACAGGGACATGTTTACAAATAGACGATGTTCTTCACTCTCTAAGCGATGCTTTTTTTTCATGAATTTTCGACCATTTTCGCGAATCCGCGGTTGTCTATGACTTTGTCAGTATGTGTCATACAGCATTCTAATTGCCATGGTTGGAAAGCTCTCTAAAAGACCTTCATTTTGCATACCCACATCAATAAACTCTATGCAACAAACCGGACAAGTCAAAATCCATGTAAAAACTAGAATGAGTAAATGCAGAAGGGCCGTTTATAGTTTACAGCGTGCCGGTATGTGCAGTAGTGGGGTAGACCCGGTAGAGCCAAACGTAATATCATATTTGTGGAAAACAGCGATTCAGCCTATCTTACTATATGGAGGAGAATGCTTCCAACAAAGCGAAAGCACCTTTTAGATATGATCAAACTTCAGTCTCGATTAATTAAGTCGTCACTTGGTCTCAGAAAATTCTTTCGCTCTATCCCACTGCTAGCAGCCCTATATATTCCCAATATTGACCTTATAATAAATTCTCAAAATTTACAACTAATGAATGCAATAATGAGCAACAGTGCCAGAGCGAAAACCTTTTATTGTCATGTATTAAAAAATATTTCTGACACTTCATGTCAGTCAACTTTAATCCATAGCGTCTGAAATGTTTGTAGTCAACAAGACATAAGTGCTGTGAGGTGATCTTAAGCCATAACTATACTAAACAAGAAAAGTACCCTTAAAAACGGTACTGTATCGATCTTACCATGAACCTGAGGACATAAGGCATGTAATAAAAAGTTGTATTATTTAAAAGTAGGCAAATCTATTCATGAATAGTTGCCTATAGAAAAAAATGCCAAGCCCCCTCCCTTTGTTTCATAAAAGTCTGACACAAATAAGGATAAGTATGATCATTCAACTTTTAGCTGGATAAAAATTGCTTACCAAGAAAGCTTTCAACTACACTGTAGTCTTGTTCACTCTGGATGTGATGCCTAAAGGTGTCGTTTGGCATCACCAGGACTGTTGTTTAATGTTGTTGAGTTTGGACCCCCCTCCTTGCGTGATGACGTAGGAGGTTAGTCCAAACTGGAGGCAAGAAGTGGCGTCCATTGTCACGATTTAACGATGGTCTATGAAGTCTGATGTGGATTGCTTCTTTCACGCCGCGTTCAAACCATCTAGGTTCCACTGCAAGCACCTTTGTGTTGGAGATGTTAACATTATGATCCGGATGGTCTTGGTGTATGTGTTTCGACACTTCTGACGTTGTACTGCTTGGCCGTTGATGTTCCTGGAATCGTGCCTTTAGTGACCTCTCTGTTTCCCCAATGTAACTTGCTGGGCATACCTCACATGAGATGTGGTATACGGGTCCCACTATTCTCTCTTTATCCACCTTGTCCTTTGGATGTACTAGTAGTTGGCGTAATGTGTTTGCTGGTTTAAAATAGGTGGGGATATGATGTTGTTTGAAGGCTCGTCTTAATTGTTTAAGTTTTCTTCTTTTCTCGGTGTACTTGAAAATATTAGATTGCTAAACCATTGACAAAGCCGAAGGACAGACATTTAATGTCCAAGCATTGCTGAAAAATAAGCTTATCCTGTTGATGTTATCTGGAAACTATACAATGGTGACTACAAGAATTAGCCTTTTTACACTGTTGTAGCCATTGGTGTAGAATTGTACTCACTACTGCAGCCAGAAGAAAGATTTATTGGCCTTGCTGCATGTAATCAACAGTGTGTGTTAAACTTCGTTTGCAATAGAGTCGCCATCTAAGGGACCGTTCAGAATTTATGACTTGGGGGGGTGGGAGTTTTGCTGGAACTTCCCGTCAAAAATTGATACCCCCCTTGAGTTTCATGCGGATTTTTAGTACCCCACCCTTAGGTTTCAGGTGGATTTTTAGTACACCCCCCTCGACATACAAAGCAATAAACACATACTGTTATACAAGGCCACACGTACAGATTCACGTCATTTCGCGGACTCTTACGCGTAAAAATGTCCAAATAAAATGAGTTTATGCGTGTTTTTTAACATTTTTCTTTGTTAAGATTTCTTAGGCCCCCCTCGGAAGTGTTGTCAAAAATTAATACCTCCCTTGAAACACGTGTGAAAAGTTAGTACCCCCTCGGCCAAACTCCCACCCCCCCATTCATAAATTCTGAATGGTCCCTAATAGCCCAGAGGAAAAATCAAGCAAACACCAAAATTTGTGTTGTGTCTTCTGTTAGAAGTGACACAAATTGACAGCCTCTGTGTAAATGCATGTTCACTGAGTTGAGTGATGTCTGTTTATTGCAGCCATTTTGCTCAAAATATATTTTGTATGGAATCATTTCGATAGATAGATAGATATGGTAAGTACAGCCCTCTAAGCCCAGTTCTGGGTGCTCACGAGGGTCGATTGATGAGATGGGAGAGAGAGCGGGAGTCCGCGGGAGTCCGCAACATGTTACACATTTACCCCATTTGAGGGATCTTTTACTTGCCCAGCATAGACACTGATACAAGGGGCCACCAATTTAACATCTCATCCAAACGACATCCAGCTGGGATTTTACTCGCGAAGATACACTGAAAATTTTTGGGTTCCCCACTCGGGGTTCGAACCCATGCAGGCAAAGACTTTCAGCGGAGCAGGCGGGAACCTTAACCACTTGGCCACCCAGCTGCATAAACAAGATGGTGAAGAAATTTCGCTAAAAGATATATACGTGTGAAGCATTTTTAAATGACTTACCCACGGATGTGTTCTCAGGAGAAACATCCAAATTTTCAACAAAAATGACACATTTTGTGTATAATAAAAGAATGGTGTATTTTGGCAATTAGAATATCACAAAATCATTATTTTCCATTAGTCATACTGAAGGTAACATTGATGGCTAAAATCAGATTTTACCTATAGGTATTATTATTTTTGTTCTAAGCTGCTTTCCAATCGTAAATATATTACACGTGCAAGGTAGTTGGTTTCAGTACTGTAGGTATATTATGTGACCAGTTGTTTGAAGACCTTCCTGGTCGAAGAGTAACGCATGCACTGCCATCAAATGTTTTTGAATCTAACAATGTAGTAGATAATATGGAACATAAAAATACTGGTAGTGATACATTCTTTCCAATAATTAATGATTACCATCTTTCCACTTTCATTTCACATCTCCGTGCCATAATTGAATCAATGTAATAGGTACACGTACACTTATAAAAAAAATCATTTTTGTGAATCTGAAGATCACAGTATACGTTTTCTTTACTTGAATAGAATGCTGTATTACAGGAATTCGCGTTGAAGTTAACCTGTTGACTTTCATTGATGTGATCTTCAACAAAATTTCTATTTTCAATATTGCACTAAGAGTGTCAGGATAAATCTCATAGTTTTAGGCCTTGTAGAAGGGCATATTACTTTTGAAACAATACCCACTAAGCACTGAGTTCAAGACAGGAAAATTAATGAGTAATTGCAGATAGAAATATTTATTACATGACGTATGGAAGTCTTCGTGACGTGTGGTAGCAATGCTGTCCATTTTCGCTTTGAATCTGAGCTGTTGTACACTGATCTCAACACATACCAAGCTGTCAGTCAAACTGACAATCCAAGTGTGGAAGACAAAACTTAACCGTGAAATAACATCATTCTTGTTTCTTTCTGTAAAAGTTTGATTGGTTGATATGTAAATTTGGATTATGAACCTGACTGACACATGAGTTAGATTGTTTGTTCGTTTGTTCGTTTGTTTGTTTGTGTTTTACGCCTCTGCAGCACCTTAGTGGGCTATATCGAGGCAGATCGCCGTATGATGATGAGATGAGAAGACTGGGAGTCTGGTACATACCCTATTAATTCAGGGATGACCAGGGTCTTTCAGTTGCCCCAGCATAGAATACTGGATACAACCCGCCTCCATTTAATGTCCCATGAGCACACATGAGTTAGATAGATAGATAGATATATTTATTTCCAACATAGTCAAAGTCAAAGTCAAAATCACCTTTATTTAATCAGGGTAGCCCAATTCAGTTACAAACTGTTTTACGATGGAGCCCTGAGCTATAACAGGTGTATATAATTTAAAAGTAAATTAGAATAAATGTAAACAATTAAAAACATAATGTATATAATGATAAAACTGGTAAAAACAAAAGAGGCATCAGGTTCTATTAGATAAAATAAACTTCAAAATATTATGCTTAAAAGAGTCAAGACTAGAGCAGGATCTTATCACAGCAGGTAGTGAGTTCCAGGCTTTCGCCCCTTTACATGCGAAAGCAGACTGTCCTTTGTTGGTTTTACATTTTGGTACTTTGAGATTTGATTAATTTCTTGTATTATACACATGATCGATCTGTTCAAACATATTTGACATGTACACCGGACAGCTTAAATTTATGCATTTGTACATCAAACAACAGGTATGTAGATAGAGTCTCTCATGTAAAGTCAGCCAGTTTAGTTTCTTCAGAACAGAATCAGATGGGTGATCAAAAGGTACATCGAGTATGATACTACCACCTCTGAGCATGAGTCTCTGGATACGATTTAGACTGCTAACAGGACAGTTCAGGTAGACAGTGTCACAATAGTCAATAATGGGTAGGATGAGGGTGTTAAATAGAAGAAGAGAAGTAGCTTGGTCTATCAGTGGACGTGGTACATAGTACATACATGATATCTTCATAAGGATAGCTTTCAAATTATAATAAGAAAATTACATATGTTGGGGGCAATCTACCCGAGTAAATGATTATTACTGTTCCCATTGGGGGGTGACTGCCCAAGTTAAATTAACAGTTAATTAAAAGGAGAATATATATAAAAATATAAAAAATCATATATATACTAATAATTAATATGTCAATCCAACAAGTAGTTAATTATATACAGAGCATTTACACCAATATACAAATCAGTTCATTTAAAACAATAACATCACATTAACAATACAGTTGAAATTATTACTTACAACGACAGAACATTTATAGATCTTAGCAAGGCATTTGACTGTGTTAATCATGAAATCTTACTTGAAAAATTGTTTAAGTATGGAGTTAGGGGTCCAGCCCACAGATGGTTTAGTAGCTATCTTACAAATCGGTCACAATACGTTCTCTTCAAATATACTGAGTCAGAAAAAATGGATATTTTGTGTGGTGTGCCACAAGGCTCGATTCTCGGGCCATTGCTGTTTTTGCTATACATTAATGACTTGCAATATGTTTCAGACCTTGTCTGTCCCATTATGTATGCTGATGATACTAACTTATTTATTTCTGGAAGCAATCTGAGTGACTTGACTAACTCTTTAAATAATGAATTGTGTAAGTATATGACCTGGATGAATTCCAACAAACTATCAGTAAATATTGACAAGACCAATTATATGATTTTTAAGAGCAAGAGATCAAAATTAGACAGCAACACAGGCAAGCTGTATCTCAATGGTGTTGAAATTGTTAAGGTCTCTTCGGTCAAATTTCTTGGTGTGATCCTCGATGAAACATTGTCATGGATACCTCACATCAATTACATTAAAACAAAAGTTGCCAAAGGTATTGGAATAATTGCCAAAGCCAGGAAATATTTGAATTCTTCATCATTGATATCACTATATTATAGTTTCATTTACCCTTATCTAATTTACTGCGTTGAAGTATGGGGATGCGCATGTAAAACCCATTTATTACCTATTATGAAAATCCAGCGTAAGGCTCTGCGCATAATCCTTTCACTTCCGTTTTCTGCAGATTTATGTTCTACCTTCAAGGAGACTGGAATTTTGTCATTTCAGCAGCTATTTTATTTCTATTCTTGCCTTTTTGTTTTTAAGCACAAAAAGGGAATGTTACCCTCAGTATTTGGAACTTTCTTTGAATCTCCTAACCATGAGTATCGGACAAGAAATCAATTTACTTTAAATATACCACAGTGTAACTCATCTCTCTCTCAAAAACGTATCCGTTATATAGGAGTTAAAGTAAGTCATCACCTTCTTGACAAGATAGAATGGAATAATAGCTACCATGCTTTTAAACGAAGTCTAAAAAATTTCCTCCTTATTAATCCCATTGACAACCTCTAAAACAGGCAAAGAGTTAGCGAGGAAAAAAAAAAAAAAAAAAAAAAAAAACCAAATCTATTTTCGATATGTCTATGTTTGAATTTCCATACCTTCCCAATATTCCTTGTCTCTGTTTGGTTAATGAAGAAACTCCCTCCACTATGGAATGGGTAGAGCAATCGGGTTAATGGAGCTGCTTCTGAGGCTTGGTGTTTGAAGATATTTTGTCTCTGGTTATGAATTTTATCTGATTTTCAATCTGATCTGAAATACGGACTGGGATTATGTATTCCTAACCCTGTGATTCTCATCTAATTTGATTTTGAAGAGTTTTTGGTTTGTGAGTTTTTGACAATCGTTTTGAAAAAATTGAAAGACGGTTTGGGATTCATATTCCACTACCCTGTGATTTTCATCAAATCTGTTTTCAAAAGTACATCTCTTCTTTTTACTTTATGCCTGGTGATGTGGCAACGGAGAGCATGTTTTAACTTTAAAATGTTCCTTGATTCTCATTTTCATTCATCTCATTTTCATCCCACTCCATCTTGGTGAGTCTTCAAATAACTCGACAGAGTTCGAAGGCCACCAATCTTATATTGTTGAACATAAAAAAATTTGTATTTTGGAAAAAATAAAGACCAAGTCATTAAAAAAAAAAAAACAAAAAAAAAAACATTCATGCAGGAAATGCAAATTGTTAATTATAATGTATATATTTCATTCAACAAAAATGTCAATAAAATAAAAATTAAGATCACTACTTGCTTACTAAACAACTTAACATTCTTCTTATTTTTAACAATATTTGGTAACTGTAACCATAAATTCGGTGCCCTGCCGAGAAAACTTTTATTATAAATTTGTATAGTAACATTATCTTCAGTACATAGCCAATTGTTTTGGCATTCAAATATTTCGGTCTGGTATGATCAAATGTGGTCAAATTATTTCACTGTTCTTGTTGATATGAATGCTCACCAGTGTTTGGTGACCACTAACCTGTGAGACCTGCACACTTGATAACTGACAGAGGATTACAAATTATACTTTTTCCAAGTTTGAATTGTACAAATTATCACAGTTTCAGTTGGTTTTTAAGTTAGCAATTTCCCGAAATAAACAGGAGAAACTGATAACAACAGTTTTTAATTCACAGCTTCATCAGGCAGATAAAATTGAATGGACATAGGTCATACATGAGTAGCTTTCTACCACACGTCATGTAGAGCCAAATTTCTTGGTTGTTGTGGTTCACAAGTCTACTTCTAAGCAAATTCCTGTAACTGTTAATTTATTTGCATTGGTATAGCCAGGGAAGTTAAGCAATGAGCAATGTAGGTTACAATAAATTTATGATGTGCCAGTGGGTGGAAGATTCCTAAATCAACAAAAAGTACTTATATTTTTGTTACTAGAAAATTGCAGATGATTTGGTTTCAGGCTGTTTCTTCACAAACAAGCCCAAATGCAAAGCAAAAATGTACACTGGCAAGTACATCTTGAGAATAATTGTTGTCTTTATGCAGTACTAATGATCTGCACAGTGATGATTGACCACAATCATAACTTTTACAGGAGTACAGGAAATAAAATAATGATTTCACTGTATAAACTGATAACTAATATTTGCCTTACCATAAAGGTACCCATGTTTCTTACGAAGCATAGGTATTTTGTCCTCATCAAATATCCTGACTTCAATGAAAGAAATAAGTCATTTTCATAATGTCTTGATGTTGTGTCACCATTCTTTAACATTTTCTTAGATTGATTCTGAAAGGTGATCGGCATTGGAGCAATTGGCCTTGGAGCACGTTGTCGTCAATGGCCATCAATGGAAGGACAATGTCAATTGTTGGGCGAATCACGTGAAATGTGGATATCGAAGGCTTCTCAATTACGAGGGCAAATGATAACTATGATCTGGTTACCAATGAAGAAATGTAATAATTAATACGAGAAACAAGTATTGGTATTGGTATTTTTCTTCCTTTTTGCCCTCTTTTCATGTTAATACAAATATTTCAAACTGAACTTGCATCATTCTAACATAAAAATACTTTTCGTGTAAATTCTTACACAAATTCTAAATTGACAATTGTCGAAATTTGTATAATAATTTTATATAATATATACATCAAATAACAATAACTTGCAAACATTGTCATCTTTTACAGCTTCTTTAAAACTAAATAAGTCCCCTACCCTTGAAAAAATTCACTGTAGACTGAAGAATTTAAATTAATGCAAACATCTACATTGTTTCGAACTATTTGAGATACAATTTATTATTAGAACTGCATTAAATAGAGTCATCTCATCAATTAAATTGGGTCAGATGAGATAATCTGTCAGTTTTCACTTACCTTGATGACAAGCTCTACAAAGTACTGGAGTCTAATACATATTTTGAATCCTTTGCTTAATATTTTTTTCCAGTCTGCTGGAAAAATATGTGATTCAAATTATTGTTACTGTTTGTCTGCAAAGAAAATAATTAAAACAACAAACATACAACTGTGATGCATTCAAACTTTCCTTCTGTTACTTTGAGTGATCTTGAATTGTGAATTATATCTATCACGATGGAGAGGGGAAGAACTTTATTCACAAAACAGTGGTGACTTATACAAGGTTATCCCAACGCAAGGCTGCATGCACTGAGAGGTGAGGATGTAGTCCGTAGGCTGTGGTGCATATAGCATTTGTATTAGCCTTGCAACTAACAGACATAATTTGGCAGAATTAATGCTCTCATATAAAGACGATTTGTGAGGTGTACCAGTAATCCTGTCTCCCTATCTCTGTGTCTGATAAATCTCCATCTAACAAGGCACAACCGTGCAAATCCCAATTGCACTTTGTCTTCTCTGGCTTCAGATAGATGACAGTAGCTTCACCAGGAAGTAATCAAGAGGTCTTTGGATGTGTAGTATACTGTATTTTTGAAACATTTCCCTCTGTCAAGACAGCTGGCTGAACTTAAATAACTTGTATTTGCAAACAATAAATCCTTATAGCACTGAATGTTGAAATTGGATGGCTCGCCATGGAGCAGCGTTTGGTAATTTCCATTGCATATAACGATCTAAAACAGTGTTAGAGGGCTATACTTTATCATATCAACTAGCTCTTGGGACATCCTATATTGGGATTGTCAGTGTCAAGTTGAATTTTTAACATAGAGCCAGGCCATGACCATGAAGGATAAGTGAATTACTGAAGGTTTAGATGAAGTGGATAACCCTCATGTATTAGATTTTTCAATATAGAGGACAGCAAATCCTTACAAATTGAAATATAAATCAAGAGTGGACCAACCTTATACAGTGGCCTTCACTGCCCTTCAGCCTGAATATTTGATGCAGTAGAATTCCTGTGCAAGTTCAGTATCATACAACACATAGTAGACATAATGTCACTCCGTTTGGTGTGTACCATATCCCGGAGGTTTGTTCTTTAGCTTGCTTTATATATGATGCAATTGAAGAGCTCCATTCTGTAACCTACACAATGTGGTGTGTACTGACTGTCAAGCCAAAAAGAAGAATTGATGCAAACCAGATTCATTAACAGAAGCTGCAGTCTGATTATTGGTGGTTCACATTGAGATGCAGATCAGACGGTAGTCAGTTAGCACTTGCCTGTTAAGGATATTACCAGAAGCAAAAATGTCACTTCTGAAGATTGGCTGCTTTTAGTCGATACGGTGGAAAAAATCGATTGTCTGAAATCAGGCAATTCAATTGTCTGGTTTAGACAATTAATAGAATGGAACAATCAAGTTGCAATTCACACATAAGTATTTATAGTTATTATAGCACCATTATTTGCATTATTGCTCAACAAAGACAATTATCAATTCAGTATTCCACATAAGGAATATAAAACCAATGGTTCATTAAATACTGAAAATGCATTTTATCAACACATCAAATTTTAATCATTAATAAACATATTAGTAATTCAATGGTCACTTTGCTAGATTTGACATGTTGAGTTCTTGCAATGTTTGACCAGGATGATGTTCATGTTATTTTAAATGATAACTGATGATATTTGGCTTTTTGATGAAGGGTCAAGTGATGTTATTTACTATTCTTCTGGACAACATTACCGTTCCAAGTACCATTCCGAGGTCAAAATGTCATAAATTGTAAACCTTAAATCAATGTTTGAGTTAGTCGTATTTTTAAAAGCAAAATAAAGCCAGAAATTTCAAATATACGTGTATATATCTGGTATTAATTATTCTCTGCCTTATCCCCGAGCTTCTACATGCCATATACTACTGTGTATTTTATTTACATATCTAAATTAACACTTTTAAAAACAAATCAAAGTTGTAAAGAAGTGAGAAATATGACATGTTTAAGAGGAAAAGCAACAGTCCATGTGATGTGGATAGTGGTGTGACATGTCTAAACAACAGTAAATGTGGGGCTGTAGAATAATTAAGACTATGCTAAGCGCAAGTTTTCTTTTTTGCTGAAAAATATACATGCAACTGATGGGTGCTGTCTTCCTTTACATGTAAAAGTACTTCTGCTGGCTCGCTGGGAAAAGTATTCATGATTATGGCAATTTTACATCTTTTGGAGAAACCTGGGAGCCAGTGGGCTGCAGAGATGATTGTAATTTGGGGGTTAGTTGTTTTTTGCCGCTGGTTTCTCTTTTTTACTTTATGGGGGGACTTCAGCGTTTGGCATCTTTGCATGACCGAAGGAGAGATAATATGCCTGAGATATAGTAACATGCCCAATGACAAGATACTGTCACATAATTAAGACCCAAACAATAGGCTTCAAACTGCATTAAATGCTTCCAGAGTAGCCTCACCATCAACCTAATTAGTTATGTGAAAATTCCCACAACAAGCAAAGTTAGCAGCCTGATTGATGCATGGGACTGTAATGTTGTCATTGCATGATATTTAGAATAAAAACCTGGAACATGGAGTGATGGACAGTAGTATCCAGGTAATAGTTCCCCCAGACTGAATACGCTGCAAAATTGACTTACAACAGTTGTTCACACCTTTCCAGCGAATCCTGCAACTTACCGCACATCAGCCAAATATTAATATACACTTTTATAAAATCAGGTGTTAAACTTAATTCACTGAAGATGACGTGCTGGCAAACTGACAAAAAGCACAACAAACTCAATCTATCTCTGTGTGCGTGCTTTAAACTTGATTCCTCTTGCAAATTGCGTTTGTCACACCACTGGAAAGATATATTTGTGTCTCTTTCTCAGCATGCATATTGTTACTGAATGTTTTGTAGCTATGTACAACCAATTAAGACATGAAATAATCTGCTATTCAAATTGAATGGATACGGCAAACTACAGACCATGGTCCTGCTTTATTCTAATTTATGTCTTAATTTGCTTATGAGACTGAAGAAATAGTTGCGTTATATTTATTGTTGTGTCAAACAAACATTGACATCTTCTCCTAAAATTTAAAACTATGGCTTTGATTATCAAATAACATCGTTGAAACAATGGAAAGTCAGAAATCTTAGAAATCAATTAGTTTTGATAATAATGTAAGCTAAATATAAAGAGAGATTTGTAACTCGTTAAAAAGCTTTCTTGTGCATTCTTGACGCTGATTTTGTCAACAACCATCAACATAAATATGACAATGGAAAATGTTCCTTATTTTATCTGAGTTAGGTTAAAAATTACAGTGAATAGTTGCAATGTTGCCCTTGTTACCCCGCACCTTGACTATGGCAATGGACTATTGTATGGCATAATGAACAGCATGTTAAGTAAGCTTCAAGTAGCCCAAAACTCAGCTGTTCGATTGATTGAGAGATTGAAAAAACATGACAGTGTAAGTCACAGCAGGAAACAGCTTCATTGGCTACCAATTTCAGCAAGAATCCAGTTCAAACTGATGATGATCACATGGAAGGCTGTGAATTCTCAAGCACCAGTCTACATCCAAGAATTGATTCAAGCCAAAACCGAGCAAAATCATGATCTGAGAAGCAACCACAAACACCTGTTAGCAGAACCTCCTTCATGCAATAAAAATAAGTTTGAAGACCGAGCTTTCTCACATGTAGCCCCTAAAATCTGGAACACATTGCCTGTTGCCTGTAGAATGATGAAAACATTGGAAGGTTTCAAAAAGAACCTGAAAACCTACATGTTAAAAAAATTCTATGATTAATCTCACCCGAGAAGCGCTAATGAGCAGTTTACTGGAATTAGCGCTATATTAAGTTATTATTATTATTATTATTATATTATGTGCTTGTTGATTTTAATGAAAAATAAATTGATGTTGTTCATCATGATTCTTTAATATTTCTAATGAAGGCTATTATCTTTAAAATAGTTGCTTGAAGCAAGTTATCAGAGATGACCATTTTCAAAAACATCCTTGAAGTTGAAGCTGACTATGGCGCTCCGACACTCATGCTGGCAACTTCAAAGAATTTGTATCTAGTATTTCAGTGACTGCAGTTTCTGTAATAGTCCTAAGATCAAAGATCTCTGATATCTGGAACTATTTGAAATATAACTTTGAATAAGATCTAACATCAAATGGAGTCATCTCAGAAATTGACGAACAGTACGCTTTGCAAATGGCTTTCTGATTGGACTAGCTACTCTAATGACAAACAGAATTTGGCTAAATTATCACTACAAGTAGATTGGTAGCGCTAATATAAGATGTACAACAGATAACTTGTTGTACTGTCTGTCTGTGTTAAAGCCTGGACGTTGTAACAGATTAAATTACATCAGACCCAGCACCAGATTATTTCTGAGTAATGTTCTACAGAAGTTGCCTGCAAACTAATTGAGTGTGAACTGAATTAGAGCTGTTATAAGCACAGCCTAGTCAAATAAAACATGAACGGTCCACAGATACCTCTGAGGCCACTCTGTATTGCTGCGAAGCGCCTACCCAATGTGCCTTTTCTCAACGCCATTAATCCAAAAAAGTTATTGCTCATTTTAACTTAAAGGCCAAAATAACCCCGGAGTTGGGGTAACTTTCGCCGCCTAAGATTTTGAGCATGTAATACCATGTACCACAGTAGAATTTAATTAGTTATGTTATTTTGGCCACCCAACAAGCAGAGGAATGTGTTTTTGTTATCAAGAATGAATTGTGACTCATTCACAGATTCTGAACAAAAATTAATTATTGATACATGTTCCACAGTCTATGTACTACTGCCTCCTAATTCAGAATGACATTGTGTGAACATACCCCAGTTTTTAGGTAACAAAATGTAAGATATGTTTCCAGTCATAAAAGGAGTCATTTTAAAACAATTTTTATCAATCATATGACATTTTAGATTTCTGTTCTAATTTAAATTTTTTTGCATAATTCCATGATGTAACACTATGTTGACAAACACCATAAAAAATAGTCCAATATGAAATAACTTTATGTAACGCTATTTTGGATGAAATAATATGTCTATGGTGATTCACAGCTTCCCTAGAAGCCAGTAAAACATTGTTATGTGATGCTTGCCAAATGACACAAATTGCAATTATTGCATTGGACCATTTACGGTAATTTTTTTTTAGCATCTATGTCAGTCAACATAATTTTCAGGGTCACTCACCTGTTTGTAAAATCAAAGTTTATACCTCCTTGACTGCTATTAACTACAAACTGTTCCAGCTCTTGCCAATTGCCATTTCCAGGGGTGGCCCAAGTAACCCCGACACTGACTTGGAGATTTGGGGTAACATTGGCCATAGCCCTAAACTCACATAAACAAATCCTGTGTAGTTTGAATCTGTAATATATTATCTTTAAAAATCGTCCAGAGTTTTCACTGCGTTAGCTAGCATTTTACCAACCCAGAACAAAGTAGACACTTCCCTGCAAAATCACACTTTTTTGCAAATCTGCTTTTTCCCAGAATGGACTTCACAAGAAGCACTGGTATCATAATATTTAAACAAAATTTATGTATATAAAAAGTAGACATGTAACACTAGCAGATGCAAAAAGAAATTTCCTGATATATGCATTGGTTTGAGAGATACTGGATACTGAATCTTTTTCTGATTTGGTGGCCAAAGTAGTACATAACGGCCAAAGTAACCCCGTTTTACGGTAACTTCTTTAGGCAGGTTCTGGCGAACTGTAGCCTGGCCGAGAGTACGAGTGTCAATAGTTAATTTTGGTATCGATTTGTGTCAACATATGACAAAAATGGGCCCCTTTCACTTGACTATTTGAATTTTGATGTCCCTGTCCCATTGCAATTTTTCTTACTGAAATCTGAATTCTCCGTTCCTCAGCTCCGATGGGGTTTCATGTCCCGCGAGTCAGTTGACAATTTTACATTAAAATTCCCTGTTCCTTAATTGGCCATTTTACTTTTGAATTCACTATCTTCCATGGCCCCCCATCCAAAGCCTCATCACTTCTTGGTGTGTGCAAATATTTGTATATTTACAGAAATATAACAGCGATATTGCAGGACAGAGACTCAGTTTTACTGTTTCATTAAACTTCAAAAAGCCCTTCCCTCTTTTGACATCATTGTGGATTAGCTGATATGGACTGAGAGATAACAGAGGCCAGTTGACTGTTGTGACATTTGTGTGGCATTTTGGAAAAGGAATAAATCCAATCTTATGATCTTATCCATTGGTCAGAAACAATTCACAATATAAAATTTGACACACTGCATGACAGTGCATGTTATAGTTAACCTTGTTCGATGCTTTATGATGAATCTGTTTCATCGTAATTTTATTGGTGAACCATGTGCACAAAAGTAATGCGATGCCAATCAAGCAGTCATCAGAGTCAATTTCAATTTTTGATCTTCGATATGTCTTCTCTTTATTCTTCTGCTAATTAAGCCATCTTCGACAATCACATAATCGCTCATGGTCAATTAGATACTCAGATTTTTCATTTGCAACACAAATAATAAAATGAATTCCTTTCATAATTGCGCAACAATTTTGCTCAAGTCCGATATTGGGATCAGAAATTCCAGTTTTACTCTTTAAAATCATTGCATCACAACTGTTGCCATGGCAGTAACTTGCATCACTCATTTGTGTTATATTTTATTTTTGCTCTTTTATTTTCTGTAAATAAAAATATGTCAAACTAAACCTTCATTATCCAACATAAAATTAAAAATACTCTTTTTCATGTCAATTCCTATACAAACTCTGAATTGACAATAGTTAAGAAATAAAGAAAGAAATATTCATTTAAAGTCAGGTTGAAAAACAAAAAACATGTTCACAAGGTGCTTGTATAGCCGTCTAGAAACGACAAATAAACAGCAACATGAAGTAAAAATTATTGATATACCCGGTATATTATAATTGTTTTTAAAAACTGTACATATGCCAATATTAAGAACTCCTACAGTTTCTCTATAATTACGTAGTACCCTGCTCTAGGAAATTTCGCTGTAGACAACAGTATCTCAATGAGTGCAAACACATGCAAAATAAGGAACTATTTTAAAACTGCATTTTAAAAATGGAGTCATCTCATTGGATCCCATCATCTTCCCATTTTAGTGTCAGTTTGCGCTCGCCCTGCCGACAAGCTTCACGAAGTATTGTAGTCTAATACATAATCTTATCCTTTGTTGTATATTTTCCAGCTTGAAAAATATATATTTGATTAAAATGATGGTTGTTTGTGTTTTATACAAAGAAAATAATTGAAAACAACTGTCACCGCTGAGCTTTTAGCTTCAGAGGTGTCTTCATTCCTTCCTCTTGCAGGAAGTTTCCTCAAATCGCCATGAACCTCAAGACCTTAATTCTGTAATGTCATTTATATTATTATTGTATAAAAGTAATGTAATATATTATATTATTGTGTAATGAGCTATAATGATAGCAACGGGGTAGAACTCGCCCCATGTTTCCATGGCAACGGTTACCCTGGTGCTTCTGCGCAGCTGCAGAACACCCTAGTAGCAATCTCTGGGGGCAAGCTTGTTGGCCCAGCCAGAGGAGAGCCCGCTCCCGCTGAGGTAGCAGGGGGGCTTCCTGTCTCCCTGACGCAGTGACGATTCGTCAGGTAAGGGTATTGTTGTTAGAGGTATGATCAAAGGTTTCTCTTAAAGGAACCCCAGGTCATGGTTGATTGAGATGGCATTTAGTTAACAGTATACGTAATTCGTTAAGATCGTTGTTTGATGTATTGATAAGTTGAATAGCTTCTGTTCTTTGAATGACTCTTGATGTAACTGTCCATAACTTGAGTATTAAACGAATAAGTGAACCTAAACTGTCGAGCCTCTGGTATTTCTTGAGTAGGTGTTTCGTAGTGGCAAGTGCTGAGGTGTCTCCCGCAGGATCCCCGGTAATGAGTCCATCTACTCAGTAACATCAATTAGCTACCTCTGAGAGAGAGAGAATCATATGAAGATGGCATGGAGGAGAGTCCGGTCTGCGGCTTCTTGGCGCTTGTTTGCTGTGTCACACTGTCTCTTGATTTACCATGTTTATTCAAAATTTAGTGACGTTTCCTTCCGAAACACTAGCCTTGCAATGCTATGGGCCTACGGTTTCCTCGCATAAAGGAAGTCCACTACTTTGATGTAGAAATTCGATTATGTCACAACTTCATATCATGCATAGCGGGTTAGCCAGCTATGGCTAGAGATCATCGGTTCTACGCCATGCCACCGATCAGGTTTTTCCTCTATTAATCGGCTATTGTTATGCCATGTCGCCAATGATAGTTGATTTTCCTTCTTCGTACACACACAAAAAATTCAAGTTTTAGTATGCTAGCTATGTTATCACGCCTTAATTCACCCACTAGTATAGGGGGCGCAATATTCCTACCAGGTAGCTCAGGGGCTTCGCCCATATCTTTATTTGGTTACCTATTACCTCATGTTCAGCTTCGATATGCCTGCCTCTCATCGTCCACACTTCTCACAACTTTACCCACACACCTCATCCAGACCCGGACCAGACAGCGCACTCAAGTCTCTGGGGCATCTCTCGCATCATTGGGCCGTGCTTGCAACACAGCACATCTTCCAATACGGTAGGAGCTCATTTTGCAAACATTAATAGGAAAGGCACTTGATTCTTATTTCCTTAATTTATTATTTTCTTCTCTTTATAATGTTTTCTTAGGCTATCTGTGCTTTATTTTTATATTTTAACATTACATCAACAATATGTCTGTCTATTTCCAATCACATAGCATACTATTACGATTTTCTATACACGGCACTTAAGGTTTAATAGCCTGGTCCCATGGCCACGCTATTCTGCCTTCTTCTCTCCTCACTTTGCAACTCACATATGCAACACTTCATTTTCTTTTAAAATCTAAATCGCCATTACCCGTCCGGCGAACATTCTAGAGAATTTGATTATCACATTCTGACTATCGTTCCATTATTGTTTTTCTTGTATAACAGCATGCGCTTCTTCATTTATGCATGCTCCCATTCATTTATTGACATTGCGCGCACTGGCTATTGATGGCGTATCGTGTTGTATTTTGTTATCTCAGGTCTAGTGCTCAATTTTTATCTATCCAATGCCAGTTACTTTGGCTTTCTTTTAATCAGGCAATCTTGTGAGTGTTTTTTCTTATTGAATTGTGTGTTGGGCATTTCTTCTTTATTTCTCCATGTCGAGTGACGCTTTACAGTTGTTCCTGGATTCTATATATATATATATTCAAAGCGAGACAAGTAATTACTTATTTTGACTCGCATTGTTTCTCCCGTTCATCCCCATCCCTATTGCTGATATTTCTTATCCCATATGGCTTTCAAGTTATATGTTAATTTCGTTATTTTTCGGGTCATAAGTTAACATGTGTTATGAGTTACACCCACGCTTATTGCAGGGAATCGCTGTGGCACATTTTGTAGCCTTTGCTCTTATTTTGACTTTGGGCTCTCTTTTCATACGTACTCTCCCTCAAATTAGTTATATTTTCGCTCTAGTAAGTGCTAGTATGCATGGTACGCTTACTCTTCTTACTTCTATTTTTGCTCTGAATGTCTGTCCCGTTGACACAGCTGACACTTCAGCAGTGGTTACTTAAATTCCGTTTGGAAGCTCAGACAGCAGTTGATAGGGGATATTTGTCTGCTCGTGCTTCTCGTTATATCAAACATCGCACTCCTACACTCCTCTTTCATGAATGGTTATTGTTGGCTGCCACTAAAAAGAACACTCAATGGCATGTCTACGAGTCGATACTAGACCAACTTGGCTATTTGACTCTTACCTTACCGGAGCTTGCTCTGTTTCGTGAGGCTTCTTTTGCTCGTTATAATACGTATTTGAGAAAACCTACCAATGTATGGCTTTACCCTCTTACCCTCATGATGTCAGAATCTGACTCATCCTCTGCTAGTACAAGTCAGGGCGATACTACAAAAACTAAGGGACATCTTGATGCGACTGAGATTTACACTGACACAGCTCTTTCAGGTGAACAGCCTAATATCTTGGGCCAACACCTCGCCCAACAACTAGATAAATCCTCATTGACCGTTCCTTTACATGTAGAAATTGGAGATACTGCTGACGGATCCCGTGTTTCCACACCCTCTCATGATAATTTAAAATCTCGTGAAGCATCACCTGGCCGACACGATTCTGATTCCGACGAGGAAAATTCACATCTTGCTCTTAAGGTCGCTAGGGATAAAGCTGATAATTCCGATAAAGATAATTCCGCTGGCCATACCTCTGATAGTGATAACTCCGATAAACAGCATTTTGATAGGGAGAAGTCCCCAGCTCTCTCTGAATCTGAACGTCAGGTGCGTCATTCTAATATTGCTGATAATCTCGAAAATTCTCATAGGGCTGAAATAAGTGAGGATAATTCTGCTTCTCAGGCTGGTCATTCTGACGCCTCTCTTATACATCAATTTGACTCTCAACAACCTGGTGCATCATCGTTTGCTAATACTAATCAACAAACGCCTGTGTCACATTCATTAGATATTGACGAACAGCCTGGTGCTGCTGCACAAACCCCTCCTGTTACGTCTACTGCAGACAACATTGAACACCCCCAATCACCTCCTGTTTCTCCTGGTCATTCTCTACACGGTTCTGATACTCATCACCATCACACCCCAGACGTCAGTCCACGACTCTCCCCTCGACATCATACCCCTTCACGTCTGCCTCGATCAGAGTTGAGCGACGACCAAATTCCTTCATTGGGAGGTCTTCGTCACCAGCATCACGTCCCTCCTCCTGAGGACCCTTTTCTGCTTGATAACGTTTCTAATAACACCTATCAAAACAACGAATTAGACCAGTCTCTTAATAACCTTCAATTTAATCACTCTCATCAGGATCCTTCATCTGAACAACACCCCCCATCACCTCCCCCGGGCCACGCACGGCCACCTATCCCGCCGACTGATACGTCGCCCAGAACCACCCGGCCTGCACCAGGACCTTCTTCCTTCACTGTACCCCCCGTCCCCTTTAATACTTCTACTCAGGGAAGCCAGCCTGCATCCCTCACTTCTGCACAGACTTCTCTCACGAATACAGTTCAGTTTGCTACAGTTTCATATACTGTAAATACTATCACCAGACCACGTACAGCTAATACCACCACCCAAGTACTATTCCCTTCTCATACTCCTCATTCTAGTCGTAAACCAGTTATAGGCTACACCGATCCGAGCCATCAGACACTTCTACATCGTCTATCTGCTCAGTCTCCTTCTGGTTCCAACATGGCTTCAAACAACCAGAACTTAGGTGTTTCCAATCCTTCCAATTACAATGCCACATCGGGCGCCTTTTCTCATGCACCTGCAACTCGTACTGGTGATGAATTATTATTTGAACATGCTAATCAGCCCTCGCATTTTTCCCAACAGGTTACACAGTCCCAAGCCTCTTCAACTACTCAGGCCTTCCATGACCTCCATGATTTTAATTCCAATTTTAATAATCTTAATTCCCAGGCTCAATCTCAGCCACAAGACCTTACTAGCTTGCGCACATCTGTGTACTACCCACCTTCCTATCAGGACACCAGAGATGCGTCTTATCGAGCTACTCAATCTATTCAACGCCCAATTTCTTCCTCATTCCCTGTATCTCATTCGGGCTCCCTGCCTTCTTCATTTCCTGCAGCAGGATTTAATACCCAAATGCCCGAAACACAGACTAAAACTAAGCCTCTTAATTTTTCAGAGATGAAACCTCCAGTATTTAATGGAGAGTCCGATAGTTTGACACCACAGGCATGGATCACTAAGTTTAAGGATCATGTCCAATTACATAATTTAAATGACCAGCAGATATTACATCGCCTGCAGCTGTTCACTGAAGGACACGCTCGCAATTGGTGTAACGCTCTGCAGCCCATGACTTTGGTTAAACTTGAGAAGTTGTTCTTAGATAAATTTTCATTGCTAAGGAGTCGAGCATCTATCCTCGATGCTTTGTCTCAGAAACGTATCACCTATGGTGATAACGTTGGCAAGTACTTGGATGAGATTAAGGAATTGGTGTCACGTTTGGGCCTACCTGAATCAGTTGTGGCTTTATACTTTCGTAAGGGATTGCCCCTGACCTTACAGCATTCTCTTCAGTTAATTGATGATAACAAACCTCTTGATGAATTAATTCCAATAGTGCAAAGTATCATGGAGCGCGAAGTTATCGCTCAGCATGTTGATGTTACTAAAATCCCTAGTACGAAATTCGATACAGGGAATTCGCAATCAACATTGCTCACTTTACAGGAATCCATGGGCGCTCTTAATCAATCTCTGCAGCAATTGCCTCAGATACTCGGACCTCGAGATGCTTCCATGGATGACACTCAACCCCAATATGTCTCTCAGCAAATGCCTTATGGTCAATCTTCTTTTTCTGGTCCTACTTGCTTCCGTTGTGGACTCCGAGGTCATATAGCTACTCATTGTCGCAGATTCATTCCCCACCAGCAATATAGTCTACCAATATCTCCTGATTACCAGTCTGCCGGACGTTCATACAATTGTGATAATTCTGCAAACAATGCCTTCACTCAACGGTATAATCGACCTAGCAGACCCTTTCCTAATAGATTCGGTAATTCGAACAGAAATCTTTCAGCCAATGGATTTGCTAACTCCAACAGATCTGGTAATAATAGACTATTCTCCCAGAATAACCAGAACTTTAATAATCAGCAGCATGACTATGCAAACTCTGCGCAACAGCAGTATAATAGCAATGCCCCTAACAACTCACGTGTTCAGTACCCTAATGGCATTAGAACTGCTTACCGCTCTCAGAGTGCTGGCCCTTTCCCTCGCAACCAACGACCACCGCCTCAAAATCGTTCACAGGGATCACCACATCAGCAACCACGACGCAACGGATCATTTTGACTGTGCTCAGATACAGCCGTGTCTCGTCCTAACTCAACATCTACTAATACTTTAGACTCTCACCACTTTTCTCCTATCGAATCTAATGATCTTAGCACTTCTGCTCCTTCTGAAAATTTTATTTTTCTTGATTCAGATATACTTGTTGGGGACGACTTCCCTGATATCTTATATGCTGTACTTCAGCCTCCTATTCCTCTTACCCCCCTATCTATCAAGATTCATGATTGCAACTTTATCCCATCAATTTTGCCCGATGGTACTAAATTCTTTACCTTGTTTGATACTGGCAGCTCACACAATTTGGTTAGCACGTCTCTTATCAAACGTAGTCCCTTTTTGCAGGGCCTTCCTCGCTTTGATGCTGAGCCAATCAAGCTTATGGTCGGCAATGGCTCTTCTATTTCTATTTGTCAGTTTATTTATTTTGTCATACAGTTTGGTGAGTGTAAGGTTCCCATTAAGACCTTTATTATCGATGTAGCTTCACCAATTGATTGTGTTATGGGTTTGGACGCTCAAATTAGATATAAATGTGTTTTTCGTTCAGCAGAATCACGCATGGATATTTCTGTCGACCAAATTTTACTTGTAGTACATAAGTCGACCACTATAACACCTAATACATCGTGCGATGTGCCAGTTCGCATTAATCACTTGGCGCAATATTTTAATGGTCCATTTGAGGTTAACATATCTCGCATTATCTCTGAAAGGAATTATAAGGCACTTGTCGATCTACGCAGTGGTTTTGGTTCAATCAGGATTAATAATGTAGATTCTGAGGATATACATTTGGCTGCTGATATCATTCTAGGAGCGCTAGTTATGGATATCCCTTTTACATCGGCACCTTCTGTAGTCCAACAGCCAGATACTAAATCTGTTGATGATAATTTACTTGATAACACTCATTACGTCATCATAGATAACGGCCCTAATGCTATTTCTCAGCTTTCATACCCAGATTATGATGCTATGGACCCTGACACCCGTGCTCAAACTAGACTACGTAATTATCCATGGCTTCAACCTGACGATCCTGCTCTACGCATGACAGAATTTGATATAGTTAATCAGCAATTGAAACTTGATAAGTGTGCACTTCAGCCTAAAGACGTAGACAAACTCCGTGAGATAATTTTGTCACACACTCCAGCTTTTAGCTTATATGGTCAGATAGGAACCATCACTCGATATGTGTGTGATATTACCCAACAACTTATCACTGATTGTTCTTTTAAAGCACACCCTTATATCACTTCCCAAGCTGATATCGCCTACGTGCGTAAGCAGGTACAGAAGCTCTTGCAACTGGGAATTTTCAAGAAGGAACTCACACAAGCTACCAGTGCACTATTTTTAGTCCGCAAATCACGCACGGACGAAAATCCCCGCTTGGTCGGAGATATGCGTTCTGTCAACAAGGCCTTTCAGCTCTTGCAGAGACCTTGTGCTAATATTGATTCCTTTAAGCAGCAAATGGGCAGTCGTCCTTTTCGTTTCGCTACGGCCATTGATTTAAAACAGGCATTTTTTGCATGTCAAGTAACTCCTCAGTCTCGTCAGTACCTCGGCGTCGTTACATTCTATAATGCAGAGTCCATTACCTATACTAGATTACCAATGGGATATATCAATTCGGGGGCACTATTTGCTGAAATAATGACTTTAATCACTGCAGAATTGCCACGAACCTATGCAGAATGTGTTTACAACTATTATGATGATTATTTGCTTCTTAGTGAATCCTCTGAGGAGCACCTCGCTCTCATTGATGCTGTTCTTGCCCTTTTTCATAAACATGGCCTGGTTCTCAACTTGGCTAAGTGTTCTTTCGCTTCTAATTCTACTTTCCAATTTCTTGGCTTTGATGTTGATTTACAGGGACCTAACGGACCTACTTTGCGTATTAGACAGTCTCGCATTGATGCTATTATGAACTTGCAGGTTCCACAAACTAGAAAACAGATAAAATCATTCTTGGGCTCAATTCAATTCATTTCTTCCTTTATACCATCTTATCAAAAGACAGCTGAACCTTTGACGCGCCTGTTGCGCAAAGCTAATGAATTCCTTTGGACTGATGAACAACAGGTCGCCTGGGATGCCATTAAGAAAATTCTTACATCCCCACCTATTTTGTCATTTCCAAGACCAGAGGGTGAAATGATCCTGGTGTCTGATGCATCCAGGACAGCCTCAGGTGCAGCTCTTTATCAGTTACAATCTAATGATCCAGATGATCCACCTAAGAGAGTTTTATTGGGTTATGCTAGTCGATTACATGGTCATATTGCTACCCATAACTATAGTATATCGGAATTGGAAATGCTCTCAATTTACTTTGCTGTCCAATCCTTTAAATTTTTTTTAGCTGGACGTGGTAGGTTTACAATTCTGACGGACCACGCTCCTATTGCTCAAATTCTTAAATCTTCCAGTCATTTTGTAACACCTCGCATAGCAAAATTCTATTGGAAATTACAAGATTACCCTTATCGAATTTATTATGTAAAACCAACCACCACTGAATTGAAATTAGTTGATATGTTATCTCGTCATCATAACACCCAATGGCCAGCAGATGCTGAACCCATTATCCCAATAGCAGTGTCTGACAAAGATAGGAGCATTAATGACGAATAGCAACATTCTTATTATAATTTCCTGGATACCAATACTCATCCCCTTTTGACATCTCGTCAAACCTACTATGAGAACCTCTATTCCAACTTTTCTGGCTATTCTCTATTTTGTGTTACAACAAGGGCCCAGGCCAAAGAACACTCAGATAATGATAGCTCCCTCCCTACATCACAACCCACAAAGGCTACGAAACCACTGTCACACCTTACCAGTGATTGTACCCATACCACTGGACCAGTCTTACCTATTACTGAGATGAAATACAAGACCATCGATAGTGATCAACCTACTATCTTGACAAAAATGCCTCACCAAGCTGACTTAGAACCAGCTATTCGTAAATACATCACAGATGCATTCCATTACGTCAAGATACCTCATGATAGAGTCCAGCTTATAAATGCTCAAAAGCAGGATTTGTATTTGGGACCGGTCTATAACTTCATAGCATATAGTACGTTACCAACTAATAAGCAAGTGGCAAATCAGGCAGTTGTATTATCTAATCATTTTGCTTTAATCGATTCACTTTTATTCTATGTTCAATCTAGTCCTAAAAGACATGACGTCATACTTAAATTGGCTATTCCTAACATTTATATTTTCGACATCATTGAATTTTTTCACTTAAATTTGGGTGCTCATGTAAAATCTAATAAATTGTATGATGTCATCACCTCAAACTTTCATATTAAGAATCTGATGAAATACATTTTGGATTATGCTAGGACATGTTTGATTTGCCAACGCTCGTCGCAGGTTATTGAAACAAATAAGCAGAGGGAATTCGTTCCTAGGCTGCTTACTGATTGTACTCCCTTTGTGCATATACATTTTGATATCAAAACCTTTCCCCATGCTACAGCTCAAATTATTCATTGTCTCATTTTGCAAGATATTTTCTCCCGTTATGTCGTGGCGATTCTGTTACGCAGTAGAAAGGCTGATGAGATAGCCAAGAAATTTATTGAGCATTTTTGTTTACCATACATGATACCTCATAGGGTAACTTGTGATAAGGAAGCTTCTTTCGTTGGTAAAATTATGACAGCAGTATTTAGGTCATTGAATGTTCAGGTACACCTTGTCCCTACAATGATACATTCAAGCAATATGGCTGAGAGGGCTATTCAATCTGTTTCGAACTTATTGTTAACTATGATAGAGTATAAGTATTCTCAATGGCCATCCCTTATTCCATATGCTTGTAAAACTTATAATTCGCTGCCTCATGCAGTTACCAAATATTCTCCTAATTTCCTTGTCTTCCTTAGAGAAGACCGCAATCTTGTGGACATTAATCCTGAAGCTCTTTCTGTGGTTGCTACTTCTTATGATCATTACGTGTCATCGATTAGAGAAAAATTGCGATTCGTTAGACAACAAGCTGTGATTTCTCATAATAAAATTAAGATTAGACAGACCCAACAACACGCTAAGCGTATGCCAAAATTACATTCTTTCAAAGAAGGAGACCTTGTCTTATTACTGGCACCTAAATACACCGGGGTGCAGTATTCCACCAAATTAAGCATTAAGCTTATCGGGCCATTGCATATTGCATCTGAGCCACTTTTGAATCAATTTTTGCTTAAGACAATTGACGACCGCACTTTACCAGGTCTATTTCATATAGGTAGACTGAAACATTGTATGGTTCGTTCCAAGAATGGTTCGCCAATTTATAACCAGCAACAATTACGCATTCAAATTCTATCTGAGAAGCTTAAAATTGATGATGTAGCTGCAGCCACTATGCAATTACACAGTGAGGAACCTCAAGGGCCTCCATTACCAGTCTCTACCCCAACCCCACAGGTCAAGCCTGGGCCCTCGTCCCATTCATTGCTTGAGCCAAATGACCTTTCACATACTTTGCACCAATTACCCCAGCCTTCTTATAACATGTCTATTTCTAATCCTGACGCTCTTCTTTTATATTTTAAATCTCGGCAAGATGATACTCAACCAGGCCCTGGGTCTGCACTTCATGAATGGCCCTGTACTCTCGATGATGACAGTGCAGTCACCTCAACAATAACATCAGCCCGTTGGCGTGACGGTCATCTGCAAGTATATATCAACTATCCATCTCAGATATCATGTGTATCTGCTTGGCATTTTGTATTTCAGGAGTATGGTCTGTCTCCATTGTTCGACTGCATTTCGAACCTGCGACCTACAGGCCGACCTTTCTTTCCTATGACTTAAGTTATTACACCTTTATTTGTCTCAATACTATTGTCATGCCACTCATATTCTTGGCTTGTGAAGGCACGGGACCGTAACACTCTTTTATCCAACCTGGCCCTTATACTGTAAAACTGTATTATAGCAGCTTTCAATTGGCACACTGTCATAACCTTTAATGACATAACTAGTTTTGTCAAATGGTGCATGCTGCATAACTGGTGAAATAAATTGCATAACGAGCATAGGTAATCAATATGAATAGAATTAAGTCTTATTTTCAATATAATATTTATCCTATTATATCAAAGCTTTTCAATATAATATTTATCCTATTATATCAAAGCTCGGAATTATAGCAAAGTCGATAATTTAGAGAAGGACAGCGACCTCTCTTCCTTACTATAAGCCATAGACATACCTAGAACTACTCTATAACCTTTTAGCAAAAGAATTTGCAGACTTTTCAGAATCTGTTTATCATAAATAAAAGCATCTCCCCAGGGAGCACTCTAACACGTTTCCACTGCTCTCTTTTATCACCCTTCTTCCACTTTATGTTTCTCTTTTCACAGGAATGGCACACCTTCAACAGTTTATTCACCCCTCCTTCTAAAGTTGCTATTTTTACTTTCTATTTATCGGATTTAGTAAGCTGAAACTTTCTCCTAGCCACCCCTACTTGAAAAACGCCTTCCCCACATTTCTCATGTTTACTTAACCTAAACCGACTGCAGTCTCGTTTGTCTATTTGCCAGACGACACTTCATGTCCTGTATTTTACCCACTCCATGTGTTTACCCAACACGAAACATCATTTCTCCCAGAACACATATCTGTTTCAAACACACACTTTATAGTGTCTCACCAGTCACCTTGGCGGTCTGTGAATGACACACCAGTCAGATTACTCAATCAAGACTCCTTAGATAGTCGACTGTAATCGTTGTTATTTGCGATGCCACCTTGTGTTGGAATCACACATCCTTAACAGTAATTGCACAATTAAAACTGATTCAGAGTATTGCATGGATGCTGTAGTTCCACTCTTATTGTGTATATGTGTCAACAAAAACACATATATATATATATGAATGATGTCTCCAGTAAAGTTCTTAATTGGCATTTCTGTATGTTTCCACATGCCGACGCACATAGTCTAATGAACGTCTAGCATTCCTTCCATCACTCCTTATCTATGACTTATGTCACTGCCCCCCAGCCTTTCATTTCAGATATGCCTTTGCAATAATACCTAAGTAACGCCAAGCGGTCTGATGCAACCTCAACTTTGCCTAATGAACAGGTGCTTGCATCACTTTCCTGGTTTGTTCGCAACTGATCTTTCCTTATGGCGTACCCATTATATCTTGCAAAGTATTTGGGTCCAAATGTGAGAAAAGTGTCCTTGCTTTGTGTTTATGTTACACAATGCAACACATCACTGACTACCCGAAATGAAAGAATGACGATGACCAGCATATTGCAAATATAGCTGTGCCTCAGTCGTCACTATCATGAGTGATAATTAATGATAACTTCTGAACAGCGCCGTGGAAACAAATGAGTCATTTGCACACAAAAATGGTCTCCTACCCACGCATGTGAATCCATGATAAATTTATCCGAAAACAATGTCGTCTCCTCGCATTGGGCTATCCTTTCTTGTTTTCTCAAGGCTTATACAATGCACTGGTCCTTCTTCCTTGTCTCAGCTTTTGAGTACATAATGCATTGTCATCGTCTGGACTTCCTCCAGCAATGCATGGTATGGTCATCATCCAAAAATTTCTTGTGCAATATTAACAAGACATCAACCTCCAGAGGGATACTATCTGATATCCATCATCATAAAGTAAAATATCCTCTTCATAAAGCTTCACTATCGCATTCTTCCATAGTTCTCCATTCAGTGATCTCTGACAATGATTCCCTTTTGGACCTGCCAAGCAGGGCGGCAGTCATCCTACAGTACCTTCATCTTGTCTTCTGCCAATTTGATAATAGTAGTGAGACTGGAACCGACTTTGTCCAAGCAGTGCTTGAAGTGCCTGGTGAATCCTTTGGAAATCACACCGTTTCTTCCTTTTGCGGTATTGTCCTTGTCCTGATTGGAATACAGATTCACTATCCTCTTGATTTGAATGCTTCCAACCTTTCGCAATAAAACAGGTGAAGAATTCTCAACCGATATATTTAGCACATTGTTCCTGAAACAAGGCACTCAATATATAGAAAATACTATATCGACAAAAATGATAACAGAACTGTAAAATAGCAGTGTTAACTTGGCCTTATCAGTCCTACTCTGGGATGTATTGATGGGACAACGTGCTTCTATTCCTCATGTTGGCACAGAATAACGGCTTAGACTAAACACAGACCGAATGAAACAATAGACACGAGAAGGAAGTGATGGAGCAGAGAACATTCCAAAATAAATGAAATAGTATCAGTTTATGCGTGATATTCCTAAGATCAGTATTCTCTAAAAAAAAAAAAACAAAAACAAAAAAAAAAAAAACAGTGTAGCTTAATGTAAACGTGCTTCTATTCCTCCACGTAAACCTTTATCCTGACCAATCACAAATTTTCTTTCGTGCTGACCATTCACAAATGTTCATGGTTACCAGCATACAAGAACATATTCAGGTATTCCTTCCTCTTCATTACAATGCTGACCATCGTGTTACCAATGTACATGAAGTACATCTTATGTCCTACCATTCAATAAATGCCTTATATTCCAATTCCATTTACAAGCCATTCTTTATATGAAGTTCATTGCAGCATCCCTGCGATTCGAACCCGCGACCTCGCATATACCCCTTCTTCCTTCAAAATCAAAATCTTAACATTAGTGTCCGGACGCGCTACCAATGTCGCCACCGAGTCCACTGACTTGTAGCTCTTATAATTGGATCAAAATTTATTTTACTTCTGATTTCATATTCAGCGTTGTCATAAGCCGACAAACGCACGACGCTTATTACATCTTCTTAGCTCTTTTAATATCACATCGTCCAACCTGTCAGCATTAATTTCCCTTTCTTTTAATATAAGACGGTAATTACCTCGTTACAGCACATTTATTTTGGCCACATGCATGAATCATTACTCGCTATCTTCAGTGTCTATTTTTAGAACACTTTTTCGGTCTGAAATGAAAACGAGGCTCTCCACCAGCTCAGCAGCATATATCGGTCAGTAAAAGTGTTAAAAATATGCTGTTGGCCGGTTCGGCCTTGGTCTAGGGGTAGCGTCTTCACGTGTTAATTGTGACTAGCTCTCTCGCAAGAAGAAGTTGAAGTTCGTCGCTTCGAATCCCGTCGGGGACACGTCCCTACTAGCCATGTCTTGAGGCACGGAAAGAAATCCGTTCCACATACTTAGTGAGGCTCTGGACTGCCAATTTCCACAGCTCTCCTGGCATACCAGACATGAAAATCGCATTCACATTAACACAAGCAATAGCTCAGTGAGTTACGCTTGAAGATAAAACACCTCCTATCCTCCAAAGTCCGAACCAGGCTTTTGTATTTGTTGCCTTGTCTTATTTATTTCTGTGAGAATGTGACAGAAGGTTTCCTTCTTTCATTTTCCTCACTTTCTTTCATGCAACAGGGATATTTGCATTAAGCTTCTTTCATAATAAAAAGTAGCGCAGTTCGATAAAAGAAGAAATTCACTTATGAATAATAAAGATACACGGAAATCGACAGAAAAGGCCACCTGGCTATGAGTTGTCACTTTGGCAATTATGTCCAGTTGCATATGGTATATCCACGTGCATGCCTTCAATAGTTCAATTAGAGTTTTGGTTTTCATAGACATGTCAGTAAATTGGTAAACACAAGACTCAATTTAATTTTCCTTTCACTACTTCGATGTGATCCTAGGTAATTTAAGTACCATTGGACCATAATCCTATGACATCAGTGTCTTATTTTGGTACTCTTGTAAGCATTAAGGTTGCATTAGGCGAGAGGAAATTATTCCAAATCTAAATTATTTCAAATTTAATTAACATATATAGTACTGAAGTTGTCATGGGCATGGTTCGTGTTTTACTTTCAACTCAAAATAGTGGATACTGCCCGCTTCAGTTCCAACAAATGTGCATTAAAACAATGTCCTAATGGTGTTTCCACAGAAACGAGATATTGACCTTGGGTCAATTAACATATCTATAGACAAACTTATATAGATAAATAAATAGATAAATATATATAGAAACAGTTTGCAATGACAGCTGTGTAAGTCGAAATTGCTTAATTCGGATCTTTTATGTCAACCTGTGTATGGTGCATACCAGTATGTCAGTAAAATCATGCATATGTTGCTTACTCTCGTCAACTAACACCTGAAGGGATCACCTGCTCGTGGTCTACTTCACCAGCTCACTGAAAAGTATCATCAGCAAGTGTCATAGTGACAGTGTCTTGCTTCAATAGTCCTAACCTTTATATTTTGTCCACAGACAATTTAAAGGGTCGTCCGCACGTGGCATATTGGCCGTGCCAAAATGCTTAGTCTCTCGATTTCATGTTTACATGTATTCCATAATAATCTTTTATACAGAATATACTTTCTTTCATTTTTGCTAGTAGCCATATAAGAGCACAATTCTAGCTAGGTTTCTTTTCTCCAAGCTTTTCCCTTGAGACGCATATAGCTCTCAAAGAACGTCTCCTATCATAGGATCATCTCCTTCCTTTAGGACGCGTTTCCCTCGAAAAGACTTCCGTCAAAAGGTATCGGAGAGTGTCGTCACCGGCACTGTCTTAGCCTGATAAACATGCTAACTTCGATTGTAGCTCAGCAACCTGTGTATCTTTTCAACGTTTTTTCGTTGCAATGTCCTGTTTCGTCGGCATCCTGACTCACAACTCATCTCAAATAAATAACAGATATCTAATTTAATCTCCCAAATAATTACACCAGCTTCTCTGTCCATAAATATTTAGAGTTATTTCAGTTGACTGTGGACTGATCACTTCTATTCTCGTCAAAGTGATGTGTGACGGGGTGATACCCATGAGCCAATGGGAGCCCGACATCAGTTTCCTGCAGCTTATCAGTCTTCTTCCAACTGATAATTAGTTTAATAAATCACTTCATGGATGGACTTCTGCTTATGTCGTATTCCTCTTTTGCACATATTCATGCCACATGTATCTATGTGATACTTTAATGAATAATTCATGAATGGAGTTAGTCTGTTACCAATTACTTATCATTCTCCTCTGTTATACAGACTTGTCGTTGCCTTTAAGATCTCATATGGCTTAATGAGACATATGAATTCATGACATATGAATTCATCGCTCGGACCGACCTGCCAGGAACAGGCAGTGACGGTCAGATACGAGCCACAACAAAAAACAGCGTTCCAACACCACTCAAGCAGTTTTATTCTAATTACATAATCCGAACACATGTGTAATCTTTTAATCTAAATTAGTCAGACCTTTCTTCACACCAGCTGTGATTCCTCGCCTATACACCCACCCCCTCCCCTCCCTGGATACTCTACCCCTTGTTTATGGCCACTCCATCATTTGGTATTTGTCTTCGGTTGACTCCACTACTGCTTTCTCAGTGTATCTGGAACAATGCATCGAAGGCGAATGTCCTATCCACCTTCACACCGCAACCTGGAATGGCTTACATCAATTGGTGTGGAAGTTGCTCAGCTTCAGCAAGTTGCTCAGTTTCAGGGACCTAAGCAGACGGTTTCTGTGGCAACTCAGACCGAGGCTACATGTATCTTCCATTCGCCTCCAACCCTCGATATTGATGCTTTTAACTCTGCAGCCAATTACGTGGCTTGCACATATGCTCAGCAAAAACCTCTTGTCAATGGATGGGATTCTGATTGTCCTAGTCCCACCTCTACAGCCGATTCATCATGGTCAACGGATGAGGACCTCCCAGGCTACCAAATGGCAGCTGAGGCAGCTGCTCAACCTACACATTTCTTGCCGACATTACGTCCTAAGCCTTTTCGCCATCGCCATTTCTTTGACGATGAACAAGAAGTACATATGGTCACATCACTGCCGATTTATACATCGACTCCAGTATCGTCACCTCCACTATTGATGCTTTCTCAGCGACTCCATCAAATACAGGAACTACCTGAAGATTTTCAAGACGCAGAGGAACAGCAAACCAAATTGAAGTCGATTTTGAAACAACAGTGACCAGGTTTCTTTTCAATCTTATGAACTAGTGGACCCATTAAGATCCATTTACTTCTTTAATATATACTTCATTAGAACAAGGAACAGTAAAACCCATTAAGTGCATCTTCTTCTTATTAATCGAACAACTGTATGATACACATATATACCATAATATAGAACTCCGATATCTCGAACAGTTCCTGACCAAATGTTGTCACAACATCTACTACATTTTCCTTCAATATGTACGTGACATTGCTAACTTATACACCTATTCATTAAATTTATAAACCATTAACAATTATAACGCTTCGTCTATTCTTTATAACCACATATTCTTCAAATATTTCCATTCATTATCTTAACAGGCCTTAAACCTCAACAAGAGTTCTTGATCCGCACATTTCAACAAGGTGCGATGATACCTCGCATTTGTTGCATCGCCAACTTGTTGCTTACATGCCACCAGAAGGGTGTAGTCCCTTCACGTCGTTCCAAGACCAATACGGTTGACCACCGTTAAGTCTTTTCTGTAGCTCACACGCATTCAGCCGGATTATCCATCTGCTTTGAGCTCACCAACCACGCTCTTAAAGCTTGCCATTCTTCGTTGAGAATTGTTCTCCACTTCTTATCAGTGTTTCCTCATGACCAATCGATAGTATTTCCCTATGTTTGGCCACTGTCTCCTCGCAGCATTGGCTACGTATTTCCTTATCCTTGCCTTTTGTTCTTTAACAGCCTGACTGCAATTCTTTGGATTTGTTTACCTTCTTGATATAGTACTTTATTGGCTTATCATTTTATCCTCAGCAAACACCATTATTTGGTACGCATATTTCAGAGAGAAAAGTATCTCCACAAAGATCCATCGTGATCTTTCCTCAGTAAATCTGATTGCCTTTAAGCATTCAATCGCCTTTTATAACATTTCATGACTACTTATAACTGTTTCTTAATTATCTTTCAGTTACGCAGCTATTTTTATAGTGAGACTATTTTATGAAGGGTTATTTCATGGTAACATTATTTTTCCTTTGGATAACGTGATTATGACACTGGGTAACACTTGTTGAGTTAATTTTGTTAAATTTACTGCGTTCGTATCACTAGCATTTTGTACATATTCCATTCTGCATTTTGTAGATATTCCATTTTACTTGAATATTACTGACTGGTTTCTCTTTCTGCATTTCTGCTTATGTCGTTAATTGCAGATATTGGCCGTCAAATATCTTGCCACTTGAGAAGTTTTATATACATTTATTGATATAGTATTTTCTTATGACTTGTCCACCACTTTGCTGTCATGCCGTGTAGGTACTGCTTCGATTGAGCATTCTTGTACTGCTCTGATCGAGTATTACCTTGAGCATTTTTCTTATAATCATTGTGCAGCATATTATTTTGAGTACGTATCTCAATATGTTGCAAGTTCTCTGCCTGTCGGACTGGGAGCCCGACCACGATTTGGGGATATCTTGTGCTATTTCATTTGGTCCGGCTCATGCCGTTGTGGTTACTTCAATTTGTCCGGCATTGTGCCGTGTGTTTCAACTTAGCACAACTTTTCATGCGTTTCTGAGGACCTTGCTCACCCTGTGATTATAGCATCGCTTCGCATTTTGGGGAAAGAGAATTATTTTTTTTGTAAATGACCGACTTAATCTACACAAATTCTAGCTAGCTAGCTAACTCCTTTTCCATAGTTCATTACATGGTATGGCATCACAACATAGCCCGGCAGGGGGCGCTTTCCGTGTTGCCATGGCTTCACCGAGACTGCCGTGGGAAGCAGTTTCTTGTTGCCTTGGTAGCATCCTCGCACCTTATATGGCACGCTCCCTGCTGCAAAATTTTCGGCTCAGCCCACAGGGCCCAGCTCTTGCGGAGCCAGTAAAACCTTAGCTTACCTGCTCTAATCTTTACACCTGTAGAGAGGCAGCAGTCCTACATACAGCTTGCAACATTATGTAAGTACATTCTTCAAAGAGTCATTTACCGGTCATTTAGGACCACCAATCTGCATATGCGTTTACTAACTAGTAAACTGGGAATTTGTTAGGCATTGAGTGTTGTTGATGAAGTTCAGAAGTTGTTTTGTGTTGAGGAAAGTTCACAATAACGATACTCCCAATTTTTCTTACACGTGTGTAATTTGTGGGAAAGTGCTTCATTAACTTACATTCTTTGACGGATATTGTTATATTTTCAGGTCTGGTCGATTCTATCGATTTCAGTGATTACTCATGATTTTAGAGTACATCTCTTGCATTTTCTGTTGACATACACGGCATTCTTTCATATGATAGGAAAAGTGGTTGGTAAACTCGTGTTGCCAAAATGTTATGAATACTTGTTTCCATTGATAATTATTTGTGTATTGATAATTATATTCGTTTTGCATAGGGTATGTCGACCTGATTGATGAATTTTGCGCACTATATATGCTAATCATTGCCATTATGTAACTTTGCTTATGAACTTTTTCTACCTCTTATCTTCATTTATGTGCATGTCTACGTTTACCTCATCATGTCTTTCTCACCACCTTACTGGTTGATAGTTATAGTATTACCTGATTTTAACTAATGACGCTAAAACCTTTTAGCCAACTATATACCTTGCTACCTCATTTTTTTTTATAAACATTACAATGACGCTAATTGTCCTTTTCCCCTTCCTATTCCTTCCCTTGGTTCCAGCTCAATCACCACCTCCATCTGCTTTGCAACGAATTGCTGAGCAAGACGCTTTTCTTTATAAGAATTTTGGCTTCACCATTAATCCCAATACGGCCGCTGTTTGGGCCAAGCGTACTTTGCTTCAAGCACAAGAACAACCTATGGCTTCTTGTAGAGTTTCTATGTTTAACGAATGGTGTTCTCGCAAACGAGACATATTCGCATGTGATTTGGGAGCCAACTTTTCTACACCACCATGTGTCTGGCCTCCCGATTCACCTCGTATCACAAAACTGATCCTTTCTTCTGGCCCACTTACTAAGGACATTATGTCTTTCTTCACGACCATGCCTTTTATGAGATATCTCACGTTACAAAATCTTACTTCTGAAGTCATGTTCCCCGACGTTATCGACTCATTCCCTGAGATCAATTTCTTAGATCTGCCAAACACTCAGGTGACTCATGTACAGTACGTTCAAGCACGTTCTCAGTTACATGCTATTACTAATTTAGTTCTTGATGATGCCTCTGTCTTTGCTCCATGGTCTTCCCTTTACCGTTTAAGACGCCTACAACTTACCTTACTTAAAGATTTATCGTCTCCTGCATTACCTCTATTACCACAGGCCCAATTAACTCATTTAGACCTTACCATACATGGTTCAACATCTTTTCCTTGGAACCACCTCGGCGTTTCGCAAACTAAATTGATATCCCTTAGACTCCATCTACCAGATATGACTCGCCTCCCATCTTCTATGCCTTTCAATAATATACAACAATTGAAATTACAAGCTTCTAATGTTGCTTTCGAAGTTTCCAATCTTTTGCCTAATCTATCAGCACAACAATCTTTTAATTTTACACGACCGAAACCATTTCTCCAAACACTTATTCTTCAAGGTTTCTACTTTCAGAAAACTCAACAATTTAATGTCTTAAATTTAATTACAATAGTTATAGAAGATTGTCTTGGCGGAATACATAATTTAAATTATCCAACATCTCTTAGGGTACTTCGACTCAGAAATATTACTACATCACGATCATTAAGAGACCCGTTAATAAACACGCCAAATCTGCGTATTTTTGAACTAACTAATTCTAAACTAACATTTATTTCCAGAGCATACTTTAGACATGTTGATCAACTTTACTCCTTAAATTTATCTCATAATCAAATTCATACCTTTGAAATTAGAGATAGAGATATTCGTCATTTAGCTGTAATAGACCTTAGTTACAACTCCCAGTATAGAATTTCTGGCCCTTTCTTTATTAGAGACCATCTGGAATATATATTCTTGCAACATAACCATCTGCAGTATTTAGATGGCGTTAATCTGCAAATTTACTTTCCTTCACCTGAAATGAAAGAACTTGACCTAACATCTAACCCTCTTATTTGTAATTGTGACTTGGCAGTTTTCTTGAACACGTTGCCAGATACCACTCGGATTTCTGGTACTTGTCAAGGTAACGTGTCCTTCCCTATCCAAAATATGACCTTCGAAGCATGTGACTCAATCCCTTTGCTTCGTTCACCCCGTTCCCTTAGAGACCAATTACGTCATATGCAGCTTCTTGCATCTGTCAATCATGAAGACGCTCTTGCATTCAAAAGCAGCTCTGGCCTCTTTCCACCAGATGCAGCTTCACGCTGGAGCTCTGCACCCGCACAGCTTCTCCGCCCAGACTATGGCGTTGGTTATAGTTATAGGGGACAAATTTTTCCCAGTGTTGAATTCTTTATCATCAATGCCAATATTTTCTATCCCGATTTCCACATTCCCACATTCACTTGGGACCTCACAATGTTTGAAGACATGTGTCAATCCCCTGATGATTTAATTGCTGCAATATGTTCTGATTTCGCTCCACTTTTAAAGAACACTATTGATAAAGTTGATTCTTATAAAACAGCTTTAAAATCTAAACTAGCACACATATCTACTATTTTTACTCAACAGAATTTTGAAGAATATCGTCCGCCTCCCCCAACGCATTCTACCCCCATCGCCCCCCCTCCTCTTTCAGCAGTCCACCACCATGCTAAGAGGGCAGCCCCAGAATCTCATTTTGTCCATGACACATTCTCATATTCCCCTCCACCCACTATGCCCCCCTTCTTTGATCAATACTCGCCACCCAGTCGTCCTAAACGAGCGGGTCGTACACCAACACCTCGAGATCCCCTTGCCTTACCCAATACTGATGATACGTCTAATACAACAAAACAATTAATGCAATCTACTAACGAAACTTTTCGTGTCAATATTAATACCCAGGATTGGCAATCCGAAGACAGTACTGCTTTCTGGCTTTCAGTTACTATCCCACAGGCCGGAGCAGGTATGTCTGCTAATATTAGACGACAGAGAGATCAAATTTTTGTAAATACTATTGAGTCTATGTCTGCGCGTCAGAATCTTATGAGGGACGCATTCCTTGAGATGCGTTCTGATTTGGTTCTTACCATTGACGTCATAGCCAGTACTTTCACCAACACCTCCAGAAACATCAGATTAATTCATACACTCTTAAACGAAACTAATCAGGAAATTATTTCCCAATTTGCTGTGGTTAGTAACGCTATAAACGCATTACAACGTAAGATTCAAGCCACAAGGATCCTTAGCCTGCTGACTTCGAAATATCTCAGGCTTTGGTCCCAACAAATACAGCAACTTCACATCCTTTTGAATGAAGCTGATAAATTAATTACAGCTTTCCACGAGCTGGCTGCAGGTAAAATCTCACCACACGTTCTCCCAGCTACATATGTCCATAAATTGGTACACAAAGTATCAACAGTATTATATTCGTGGCACAATAGTTATCAACTAGCTTTCACAGATTTGGCTCATATCTATCAGAAATCCCAACCAATCTTTATGCCCACTCGAAATGGTTTCTTATTACAACTCCTCTGGCCAATCCAACCTAAGAATTCTCAACCTTACACATTGTATCACACAGAGTCACTCCACGTACCTGTGGTAGCTACCCCTGCTTTCCAAGACCGCGAGTCTAATCATGATTACACCCGTATCTCTATTCCAAAACCTTTTCTGGGAGTGCAACACGATTCCTTCTTGGAACTCAGTCTTGAAGAGCTCCAGGAATGTCTCAACATTGACGATCAATTTCTTTGTACAGAGTCAACAGTTCAAATTGATAGCTCGCAGCTATCCTGCAACACTGCAATATACACGAATGCTACTGCAGACGTCATTTCTGACCTTTGTCAAGTCGACTATTTCTTTGAACCTTTTAGAGCAGCACCTCGTGTTATAGACGCAGGTCACCAGCTCTTGGTTACTGGCTTATCACTCCCATGGACTCGACGTTGCTCTAATGATCGTGTGGCACGTCCGGTTCCTGGTAGCCTTTACGCTGTACTTCAGCGCGGCCAGTTTTGCTTTTGCGAATTCTCCTCCCCTTCAGGCTTTATCCCCAGGCGTATTACAGGATGCCCTGCATCCGAAAATAACCAATATAAACCTTTCTTAATTAACTATACTATCAACGCAATTGCGATGCATTCTTTTGAACGTGAACTTAACTTTTCAGGACTCCCACCATATGAATCTTATGGCATGCCAAATTTCACCTTGCCTAAATTTGCAGTGGCTGCCAGAATAGCAAATACGTCACTTGCCAATATGACACATGGCATTATTAAGCTTAAGGAACTTAGTCGCCTTATTCAACAAAAGGGTGACGATTTTCTCCTCAAATGGGCCGAGCTGGAAGCTTCCTTCTATCTTTCAGCCTGGTTCAGCCTTCGCCATTGGATCCGTGGTTTTGCCTTTATCGGTTCCATAGCTGGGTATTTGTCTTTAATTTTGGTAATATTTATGTATTGTCGTGGTAGATATCTTAGTGGCCTCTTATCCTCTATGGTAATGGCTACTCATTTTAAACCATCCCATGCCAACCTGGTAATCCCCGGACGCCCTTTGAATTGCGATTCGGTCAACTATGTAATTTACCCTGTTTCTCTAAGTCCTGTCAGTCTTATACACATCACCACCCTTCACCTCCTTACTATTTGTGTCTTCTACATGGTCGTGAGTTTGGCTAAGCGTTGTCTTCATAGATGTTGCAGGGACTTCAGAGTGATGCATCGCTCGCCTGAAACCCGCAAATTTCCACAGATCGAAATATTCATGGAATTGAATAGTGGACACCAGCGCTTACTTCTATATGTTCTTACTATTAAGTCCCACCTTTCTACACTTTCTCTTAAAGGTGTCATTTGTCCTAATAGTTTCAAGTGTGACCATCACAGATTATACAGTATACTTAAACCCAACTGGGATACTGCATTGTGCTCTTTGCAGATTGACTCACTTAACGTAGAACTCCCTGGGCTCATTAATGTTCCTTTATACAAGCAGAAAAAGTTACAGCAGATTATGCAAGGACAGTTTGCGGTGACTATGCTCGCATCTGACTCGGTTCACCTTTACAAATTGGGCCATAACATGCAAGAAGTTGTTAATACCCATGAGCTTAATCCTTACTCAGCTCTAATTAGAGAACTTCGTCAGAGGGAGATGGAATTTCGGTCCACCAATGTTATGGAACCAGATACTACCCATTCAGTACAGATCGCACCTTATGCCACCACTTCTGGTTTGGCTGCGTCAAAGAAAATGACCCCCCCTACTCGGATACCGAGCCGTACAACCCCACCAAGGCGGACTACCCCGCCTCGCCGATCCAGTTCACCCCGGCAACCATCGGCCCCTCGCATGGGTACCCGAGTCGATACCCCCCCTAATCGCTCAGTAGTACGTTGATATCGAGTTGGAACCACGCCCCACTCGCCCTACGTCACTGATGCTCCGCCCATCCTTCCCCCCTCCTGTTCCACCACCCCCCTCGCCTAACGACACCAGTACCAGCGTCTGATTTTATTTTACTGCATGAATTATGATTACTTATCTTTGCACTGCATTTTCTTGAGATATCGTTTCATGTTACAGTTGTATTATAACTGCATCTTTCCTTTTTCTAGCTCATCTGCATGCGTATTTTTTGCATTTAACCCTTCTATTACCATGCTCGCATACCCTTACATTCAGTCGGGCTGTGAAGAATCACACCTTGTTGGTTCGATTGTACGGGTACATTTTAATGACATATGCTTGTATGTATGCATATATTACGTACATACGTCTTATGCAAAATTTTTTTTTCATCCAAAGATTTCACAAGCTTATACTCAAGTTGCAGAGTGACCTTCTTATTTTATTGATGTGATTCATTTTGATCTTGGGGAGCTGATCAGCATGATGATGCTTCAATTTTGCCGTGATTTGCTATCTTTCTATTTACATTTAAAGCACATTCTTTTCCTTTTAATAATAAACACATAACGACCAGCATCTTGCTGGGATTCAGATTATTTATCCAACCAATTATTATATTCCTTTTTGTACTTATTGATCATTAAGTTATTTACTTTATCTTATATTTTATATCACGTGCCTTTTCTTACATACTGTTTGCAGCAACCTCATTGGTTGAGCTCCTAGCCTATTTTATTAAGAAACTTTAGTATGACTATTTCATACCATATTAATGCTGTGTTGTCACATAATTTGCGGGAATGTCTCTTTGATCACGAGTTGCTGGTCGGGCTGGTCGTCAAACATCAGTGCAAGACTTGCTGTGGGCACCTATGATCAGAGACACATTCGATGCATATGTTCTCTAACCTTTGATCTGAGAGAGTCTTTACAGTTCCTGTGCTTCCATTATGACTTCTACTGTCATGGGCATCCTATCAAGAGACACACATGATTGGACATCCGAAAGTCAGTTGATTTGGGCACCACCTCTAATTGGGCACTACGATTGCGCATGGGACCACGCTCCAACAGGACGTGCGACCACTCCGAGTCGGCCATGTTCCTGTAATCATCTCATGGCAATATGAAGAGGGCACCATTTCGGGGCGACCACTAGTGTGAACATTCCGTTTCACTCCATTTCCGTTGTAACCACGGCAAGCATATCATTGCTCTGACCTGGGTTCAACATGGGGCAACATCATTGCAGAACTTTCCTTGAACTTTTGTGTCTGGCTTGGCATTGTGCAGTCTTCGTCGCACATGTCACCATTCGCAACCAAGCTCACATTGTATGATGATATGGATGATGTCATCCCCTGCTTGGCTTCTCGACAGAAGGCTAACATGGATTGCCTCTGTTTATTAAGCAGTATCAGCGAACAATCGTGCTTGAAGAGCATCGCCTCATTTTCAGTTGGTGACTAATATGGATTGTCCCAGCTCGCTTCTGGCATGCATCTTCTTAATGAAACTCCTTTCCTCTGGGTAACTCGCTTATTCAGGAGGCTAACACGGATTGCCCCTGCTATTGGTTACCGTCGCCAGGCACTAATCTGGATTGTGTCTAGTTCAGAAGAGTTTCTTCACCACGCATTCTCTAGCGTTCCCGCACAAGGTTGTGCTCGCAAAGAACATTGTGATCTCAGAAAGTGTATGAACAAAAGACTCATGACGACGTCTTCCTCTCCATGACTCACCACGGTCCACCCAGTATCGGGATTGTCTGAATACACACATAAAGGTCGTGACAAACGAGTCACCTCCTCCTCCGCCTGACCCTAACATAAAAGTGGTGACAAACAATTCACCTCCTCTTCTGCCTGACCCTAACCTGGGTCAGTCACGCAACGAAACCGGTCTGGCAAATCTTCACGGTATTGCAGGCATATCAGTCTCTCGGGTTTTCATCATGACCACCAAAATACCAGTTACTCGCTCAGAACTTTTTCTGTCTCCGCCATGGTTGTTGTGCACATGGCACGACACCTCGCTATTTCCTCCACCCCGGTTTGCACCTCGCCTGTGCTCCATTCACAGAGACAATGTTCATCCGAACTGACATTTACAGACGTGAAATGGTAGTCTCCCGTCGCTTCCATTCACTTCGCCCCTTCGGTACAGCCGCGCACGGTTGGATGACCAGCCAACCACGTTGACAATCATGTTCTGTATCTGTTAGAACAGTAACAACCCCCGCATCGTTTTGGGTTGATGGTAATAGGACCTCGAACTCTCGCAACTCGTCCATTAGGTCCACGACGTCCGGCCTCTTTCAAGTTGCCAGGTCGACACCCTGTTCGACCCTGAAAAACACATCGCTGTCGACACCCTGTTCGACCCTGAGAAACACATCGCTGTCAACGTTCCATCCTCTGCACCACGCACGGAGCGTCGGTGTCGCTCCCTTCGCCCTATATCAATGACTTATATCACTGACTCCTCCAATCAATGATTCTTCCAATCTTCTTGTCCACACGTGTATAGATAATGTTATCTTTCACATCATGTACTGACGCTCAATCGTATTGTGTAACATGCATCACTAATTAGACATTTATGCATCGACCAAATCAATATGCAATATTTATTGTTCATCATTGGTTATGTCTCGACATGTTCACGAACAGTTATCACAAGTCAACTCTTGCACTGAACTATTTCTGTAAACACCTGATCTCATTTCTCATATGTCTATCTTATTTTAAGCTCATGTTTTACCCTAATTTGATAATTTCTCTGGTCTATGCATTGAGCATGCCAGCTTCTTATACAAGTTTTCTCAGGTGTATTGATATGTACATGTACCTTTGATATCGCTCCACTGTACCAACATATTGTTTACCTATTTTCGCATTGTTTTAATTCTCTGTACGCCTTATGCCTACAAGTAAATTCGGATTGTTTAGAGTGTATGTAACACGTTTTACGAAACTATAGTCCACTATTGATTTATTTCTCTCCATATTGGACTATTGTTTTATCATTTTGCTTATTATTTTGCTAATTGTCGCTTTGATCCATGCTATTACTGATATTTGCGTTTTGATTATGTTCTGTTCATGATTTTAACTGTCGCTTTTAATTGCTTATCGCTTATATGTCATTTACTTACTTTTGTAGTTTAGGGTATCGGACATACCAGCCCATTTAAATTTATAAGGCTGTCCTGTCTCAATGCAATCAATGCTTTTAACTTACCATTTTGGTTAAGCTTCGTGCGTATCGAATGACAAGCTAGGGATGATACCCGTAACTGTTCTTGATAAAAACGGCTATTTGACTCGCCTGGTGCTTGAGTCTTTTCTGCTGAGGAGCCATGTAATTAGCGGCTCTACTTCCAAAAATAACGTTGGTTTACGCACCCAACGATTCATAAAAATTGCAAAATTTGACGAAAAGTTCATAAGAATAACTTGTCCTTTCTTGTCAATCATTAAAATCTAGGTTCCATTTTTTCTATCTGAGCTCCCCTCTAGCATCTCATTGACGCCATTAAAGGACTGTCATTCAGCTCCTTTCCTTTATATCACCGATGCAAGTCATTTTCTTGCTTCTTTTTCAAAATTTTTCCCTTTTTCCAAATTGTCTTTCATGGGCATATTGCACACGCCCGATTTTCATCTTAATTTTTCCCCCCCTTCCGCCTGCCCGGTGGTAGTGGTTACATCACTCTGATGTCACCACAACTTTCATTAAAGCGTTCACAAAGATCAGGCACAATGAGATGCGTTTCCTCTATTTGTACCTAAAATTGGTATCAAGAACAAAATCGATTAATAATCCTTTCAATCGTTTTGTTAATCAGCATGAAGCATTTAGGTTTCCATCTTTAAAAGCAATTGTGGAAAGCATTCCTTTAAATGAAAGTTACATTGTTAGGCACAGTATATGTTAATTCACTATCAAATGAATGTAATCCATGTTCGATTATAAGTTTAAATGTTGTTTTCTTCAAAGCGGGGAAAACCGATCTTATAAAAAATCCTCGATTGGTCGGGATGTCACCGCTGAGCTTTTAGCTTCAGAGGTGTCTTCATTCCTTCCTCTTGCAGGAAGTTTCCTCAAATCGCCATGAACCTCAAGACCTTAATTCTGTAATGTCATTTATATTATTATTGTATAAAAGTAATAAGTAAGTAAGTAAGTAAGTAAAATTTTATTTAAAGTCGGTTGTGATAACATACAACAAAAAACACAAGCTGCGAGAGCTTTTAGCCGACAATGAAACAAACTACAATTGATGATTATGTACAGGTGAAATATATGATGTTGACAATAAATCTCACGGTTAGCTTCATTAATCTTACAAATTGTCTTTCAGGCATATAATACAAGATCCACATTGGCATTCTCTAAAGTTTGATATTGCACGGATAGATTTTTTAAACAATTGAAACGATTCACTATGTTTCACTGGACAAGGGATATCATTCCATAAAACAGCACCCTGATAAGCCATTGACTTGAGTCCATATGTAATAGAATTGAACTTTGGCAATACTAATTTGAAATCATCACGAAAGGAATACGGGGCATTTTGTCTTTCAAAGAAATTTGGCTCGACGGGCAGTGCTAAATCATTGAGGATTTTGTAGACATGTTCTACTAAATAGAATATCCTATGAACATGGAGCATTTGCTTATCAGTCATTTTTAGCAGTTCATTATAATTAGAAGTGTGGTCATTGCAAACGAGTCTAAGTGCCCTTTTATTCAACTTTTCAATTTTCTTGTCATTTTTTATGTTAAAAGTGTTGTATACTACAGAGCAATAAACAAAATTTGACATTATGAAAGAGTCATAAATTTTTAGTTTACATTGATAGTTAAGGTTTTTACTTAAACGACACAGCACATTGATTTGTCTCGCTGCCTTCTTACATATTGTTGATACATGATGACTGAAATTTAGTTTATTATCAAGGTGGACACCAAGAAGTTTAACTACTTTTTCAGATTCTACTGTATTACCATCAATGTTATACTTTATTGGGGTATCTTCTTTACTGAAACAAATTGCTTGAAACTTTGAGGGATTGGCTTTCATAAAGTTGTTCGTAAACCATGTTGTAGCAGCATGCGAGGCAGTTTCGAGTCTGATTCTTATGACTTCCGGATCAGTGTGTGAGAAAGACAGAGTGTTGTCATCAGCATAATTATACACATTGCACAAATTCTGGATTTGGAAAATAAAGTCATTGATAAATATATTAAAGAGGAGTGGGCCTGTCACTGAACCTTGTGGGACACCTGTTTTAAGTGCTAACCAGTCACTTTTAAAATTTCCTATCTTGACCCTTTGTTTTCTTTTAGTCAAATAACTTTGAATATAAGCACATGAGTTTTCAGAGAAACCATACGCATGCAACTTAGCAATAAGTAGACCATGTGGTAAACAATCAAAGGCTTTGGATAAATCTATTAAAATACATCCAACATGTTGGTTGTTGTCAAGGGCTTTTCGCCAATCTTCAACGCATTTTATCAAAATATTATTACAACTGTAGTTTTTACGGTATGCTGCAAGGTTTGCGCTTAGAAATTTCTCGATCTGTTCTAATATTTGGTCGCAAATTATTGTTTCAAAAATCTTAGAGGTTGAGGTTAAGATACTTAAGGGTCTATAATTGGCTTTATCTAGTTGATCAGATTTTTTGTAAAGAGGGGAAACCTCAGCTTTCTTTGTATACTCCGGATAGTGTGTTGCTGTAATGCTATTGTTTATAATTGGTGTCATTGATATACTAAGTTGTTTGGCACCTATTTTTAGAAACTTAGGGGATATGTTATCAAATCCGCTAGCTTTTTTCGGATGAAGATTATGAAGTTTCTTGAATACTTGGTTTTGGCTTACAACTGAAAAATTGAAAGGGTGAGTTGAATTGTTATCATGACAGGTGTTTCTTATATGCTGGTTTATTGACTGTATACTGGGATGGCTTTTATAATGCTCGACTAGGTTCTGAACAGTCATGTTACTAACATGTTCAGGTTCACATGCGTCTTGGGTAACATTAATAAAGTAATTGTTAAAAACATTTGTGACATCATGCGTGTTGCTGACAAGTGTCTCATTATGATATAACATTATGTTTTGTTGTAATGTAATATATTATATTATTGTGTAATGAGCTATAATGATAGCAACGGGGTAGAACTCGCCCCATGTTTCCATGGCAACGGTTACCCTGGTGCTTCTGCGCAGCTGCAGAACACCCTAGTAGCAATCTCTGGGGGCAAGCTTGTTGGCCCAGCCAGAGGAGAGCCCGCTCCCGCTGAGGTAGCAGGGGGGCTTCCTGTCTCCCTGACGCAGTGACGATTCGTCAGGTAAGGGTATTGTTGTTAGAGGTATGATCAAAGGTTTCTCTTAAAGGAACCCCAGGTCATGGTTGATTGAGATGGCATTTAGTTAACAGTATACGTAATTCGTTAAGATCGTTGTTTGATGTATTGATAAGTTGAATAGCTTCTGTTCTTTGAATGACTCTTGATGTAACTGTCCATAACTTGAGTATTAAACGAATAAGTGAACCTAAACTGTCGAGCCTCTGGTTTTTCTTGAGTAGGTGTTTCGTAGTGGCAAGTGCTGAGGTGTCTCCCGCAGGATCCCCGGTAATGAGTCCATCTACTCAGTAACATCAATTAGCTACCTCTGAGAGAGAGAGAATCATATGAAGATGGCACAACAAATAGACAACTGTGATACTTTAAAACTTTCCTTCAGTTACTTTGACTGATCTTTAATGTGAATTATATTTATTATACTGGAGAGGGGGATAAAATTTTGATTATAACTTCATAAAACAGTGGTGACTATCAGGATAGCCTAACACAAGACCAGGATAGCCTCTAGAGCACAAGACCACACTGAGAGGTGAGGATGCAGGCTTTGCATACAACATATGTATTAGCCTTGCAACTGACAGACATCATTTGGCAGAATTAATTCTCTCGCATAAAGACGATTTGTGGGGTGTACCAGTAATCCTGTCTCACTATCTGTGTGTCTGATAAATCTCCATCTAACAAGGCACAACCACGCAAATCCCAATGCACTTTGTCTTCTGCGTTAGATGACAACAGCTTTTTCGAGAAGTAGTCCAGAAGTCTTGTGATTGTACTTTATTTGTAAAACATTTTCTTCTTTCACAACAGCTTGCCAAACTTAAGTAACTGGCATTTTTCTTCAATAAATCTTATAGCATTGAATGTTGAAACTGGATGGCTTGCTGTGGACTAAATTTTGGTCATTATCATGCCATGGTTAATGATCTGGAAGAGTGTTTGGGGGATACACTTTATCATATCAATAGGACTGTCAGTGCCAAGTTGAATTTTTAACATAGAGCCAGGCCATGGCCGTGAAGGATAAGTGAATTACTGAAGGATCAGATGAAGTGGATAACCCTCATGTATTAGATTTTTCAATATAGAGGACAGCAAATCCTTACAAATTTAAATATAAATCAAGAGTGACTAACCTTACACACCGGCCTTGAGCCTGAAAATTTGATGCAGTAGAATTCCTGTGCATCATACAACATGTAGTGGACATAAATTACACCATTACTTTTGGTATGTGCCATCTTCCAGAGGTTTGCTCTTTAGCTTGCTTTATAGTTGGTGCAATTGAACAGCTCCATTCCACATAACCTACAAATACTGTATAGTGGGCACTGACTGTCAAGCAGAAAAGAAGAATAATTATTGGTGCAAACCAGACTCATTAACAGAAGCTGCAGTGTCATTATTGGTGGTTCACATTGAGATGCAGATGAGACTGCATTCGGTCAGCACTTCCCGGATATTTCCAGAAGCAAAAATATCACTTCTGAAGAATGGGTGCTTTTTAGTTGACATGGTGACTATGCATCTTTGGAAAAAAGGACTTTACGATATCAAAAAATATATCTCTTGATACATGTCAATTCTATTGATTGTCCAAACCACACAATGCAGTTGTTCGGATGAGACAACAATTATTGGAAGGGAGTGCTCAATCAAATTGTAATTCACTCATTAGAAGCATCATTCTTTCCTTTATTGCTCAAGAAACCAAATTATTAATTGAGAATTCCTCATCACGAAAAATTAAAAAATCCCGATGTTGCATTAGTTATTGAAAATGCATTTCATCATCAGATTAAATTTTTTAAATGAAACTATTAGTAATTGAATTGTCACTTTGCTAGATTTGCCCTGTTGAGCACTTACAGAACAGGCCACTTCCTGATATTTGGTCAGGACGATGTTCATCAGTTGTATAGAAGTGAGAAACATAATATGTTTATGTGGAAAAGCGACAGTTCATGTGGATTTTGGTCTGACATGTCCGAACAACTGTCACTGTGGTGCTGTACTATAATTATGACTATACTCAGTGCGAATTTTCTTATTTGCTAAAAAATATATATTGACAACCGATGGGTGCTGTCTTCCTTTAAAAGTACTTCAGCTGACTTTGTGGGAAAATTATTCATTATTATGGCAATTTTACATCTTTTGGAGCAACCTGGGAGCCAGTGGGCCAGCAGAGATGATTGTGATTTGGTGTTGAGTTGTTTTTTTGCCTCATGTTTCTCTTCGTTACTTTATGGGAGACCTTCAGCCTTCGGCATCTTTGCATGACCGAAGGAGAGATAATTTGTGACTGACTGCCTGAGATATAATATGTCCAACGACAAGATACTGTTATAATTAAAACTAAAACAATAAGTTAAAAACTGCATTGGATGCTTTCAAAGTAGCCTCACCATTGTATAATTACGTATGTTCACATTCACACGACAAGCAATATCAGCAGGCTGCATGGGACTGTAATCAACGGACCCTATTTACAATACAGCCTCCATCTAGTAACGCAAACGGCGAAATCCTGCAAGCACCAGTTGTGTTGTGTCTTCTGCAAGCAGTGACAAAATTAGCAGTCAGTGTGTAAATATGCTTTGCACAGTGGCCTGTACCCCTTTTGCTTAAAATGTATTCTGCCAGGACTTCTTTATGCAGACACAAGATGGTGTGGAGAATATTGTTGGAAAAAGTGTCAAATCTGGTCAGACGCATGCATTAAATATAAAAATTATGTAATAGAGTGATGTTTTCATTAAAAGATGAAAAGTTCTGATTGATACTAATCAATTTTGCTAATTTACTAAATGCGTTTTAATGGCCTATTTAGAATAAAAAGGGAACATGGACTGAAGTGTCCCTTAAACAGTGCCCATCCCCTGGAATGAATTAGCAACATGGATTTCTTATTAATAGTAGTCATGAGGTTGTACTTTTTGTCGTTGGATACTACATTTGGGCCAAAATACCATATTGATCAGATTTTTTAGACATCACCAAGATACTTATACCATTGGAAAAACTGGTATCTAACTGACAATATTGCATAACACTGTTTACAACAGCAAAAAAACAATCAGAATGATTATTGTTTATTTTGCTAAATAATAAGTTAAAAACAAATAAGAGAAGAACCATATGATGTCTAAGTCAGTTAGATACCTCTTTGTCGGGTCCTAACATGCATTTTTGTCAGTTAGATCCCTCCCTCCGGTCGGGATGTAACTGAAAAAAATGCATGTGAGAACCCGACAAAGAGGTGTCTAACTAATACTTAGAATCAGGTGTGCTCCTTGGAGATGACCAACTGACAAATAGGCAAAATGCATGATGAACTGAGTCTACCTTCATGTACATGCTTTGAACTTATTTTCTCATGCAAATTGTGTTTGTCGCACCACTGTAAACAGCTGTTTCTGCACCTTTCTCAGAAGGAATATTATTATGGTGTGTTTTGCAGCTTCATATCACACAAAAACATGACATGCACCTGCTTTTCAACTGATATGGCAAACTGCAGACCATGGTCCTGTTGTATTCTAATTTCTATGTATTTCATATGTCTTTCATCCAGTGTATGGGCAAGGGTAAAGTAGGATGTTGTTTGATGGAATGCTGGATATGACGCTGCTTTCATGCATTTGTTTCACCTTTTAATGCATTGAGGCTGGTTCGATCATTGACATCAATCCTAACATTTTCATGACTAACTCAGGCTATGCTTTCATTTTCTTATTTGGCTGAAGAAATAAGGAGATAATCAAATATACGCATGCGTAACATGATACGATAATTGAATGGTTGCATTATATTTATTGTTGTGTCAAACATTCATTGACATCTTTTCATAAAATGTAAAACAATGGCTTTGGCTATCAAATAACATTATTGAAACGAAGGAAAAGTTAGCAATCAAAGAATTTTTGATAATAAATGTAAGCTGAATCAAAAGAGAGTTTTGTAAGTTTTTGAAAGGCTTTCTTGTGCATTCATGACGCAGATTTTGTCAACCACCATCAACATAGGAAGATGGAAAATGTTAGTTTATCATGAGTTGGGTAAAAAATTACAGTGCATGTGTTGTTGAATTGCATAATTAATTGATGTTGTTCATAATGCTTCCATATTTTCTAATAAAGGCTATTATCAAAAAAGAAAAAGTTACTGTGAAGCAAGTTACGAGAGATGGCCATCTTCAAAAACATCCTTGAAGTTGAAGCTGACTAGCGTTTCCGCACTCATGCAGGCTACTTCAGAGTACTGGAATCTTGTATTTCAATGACTGCAGTTTCTGTAATAGTCCCAAGATCAAAGATCTCTCATATTTGGAACTATTTGAAATATAACTTTGAATCAGATCTAACATCAAATGGAGTGATCTCAGAAACTAATGAACAGTAGCTTTACAAATGACTTTACCATTGACCAGCTATACTCTTATGACAAGATAGATATATATATAGATAGATATGGTAACAACCCTCTAAGCCCAGTTCTTTGCACTCACGCGGGTTGATTGATGAGATGGGAGAGAGAGCAGGAGCCTTCAACATGTCATACATTTACCCCATATGCCGCCAACTTAACGTCTCGTCTGAACGACATCCAGCAGGGATTTTGGTCTTGAGGGTTCACTGAAAATTTTGGGTTCCTCAACCCGAATTCGAATCTATTCAAACAAAGACCTTCAAACAGAATTTGGGCTGAATTATCACTGCATTATTACTCCCATACAAGTAGTTTGGTGGTGCAAGATGGCCTACAACTGATAACTTGTTTTGCTGTCGGCATCTGTGATAAAGCCCCGTCTAACAACAAAAAGGCACAATCATTCAACACTATCTGCGACGTGTCATCTATATATGGACTACAGATTAAATGACATCAAACACATGCATGCAGTACCAGATCGCATCAACACTTAACTCTGGTTTTCTGATATGGGTAATACCAAGTTGTCTCTAAACTTAGTGTGAACTGATTTGGACCTGTTATAACCCCAGCTGAGTCGAATAAAACATGAACGATCCAAAGATGCCTCCGCGGCATCTCTCTACTTATGCTATATGAAGCACTACCCGTGCACATTTTCTCACTGCAATTAATTAAGTAAAGATGTTGTTCATTAAATCGCCATGTCTGATAATTTTTGTATTGATTTTTTTACCCTATGAAAGAAATAGGCCAAGAATTGTAAGGAAATGACAGAGGCACTGTTGGTCATTATGCAGTACTGATATTAAGAAGAACTTTTCCAGTGGACCTGAAAACAAATCACTTCTTTGTTTGTGTATATATTCACAGAAATATCACAGTGATATTGAATGACAGAGACTTCATTCATCATGATTTTTCCGTTTCATTAGCCGTCAAAAAGTCCTCCCCTCTTTTGACATCATTGTGGATTACCTGATAAGGACTGAAAAGATAACAGAGGCCATGTGACTGTCATGACATTTGTGTGGCATTTTGGAAGAAGGAATTAATCCAATCTTGCGATCTTCTCCAATGTTCAGAAACATATCACAATATCTTATTCACTGTGTTAGTTAACCTTGTTTGTATTTTATGAACCTATTTCATTGTAATTTTATTGTTGAACTATATGGACAGGATGCCTTACCAATGAGGAAGTCATTAAAGTTAATTAAAGTCTTTAATCTACAATGTATCTGACATTATTCTTCTGTATATGTTAATATAAATTTAGTTTTGAGAGTATATGATTCGGGAAATCAGGTTGTTGCTTACAAGAGGTCCGATGATTATTGAAGGGCCCAGTAGTGTGTTTAGGGGGAGGGATTAGGCGATGCCACTCCTGACCCAATGATCAACATGGGAGAGTATGGAAATGCCGCAGAGTCACTGCCTATTTGCAACATATTTTGCCCCCCCTTCTCTATAAGTCCCATAAAGGTCCTTCTTCTTAACCGCACGTACTAAAAATAACAGAAAGTGATGGCTGCAATCGGTGTAGATCCTTGGACAATATTTGATTACCCATGACCTTATGCAAAAATTAGTTTGCAGTGATTATTTTTTTACGTCTTTTGGACATAAATAAAAGCCTACATGTATAGCAGAGATAAATGTGTTTTTTGCTGGATGTTTCTCCCTTTGCACTGAACTTTTATGAGAGATCCCTAGAATTTTTGCCGGAGTGACGGTCAGAACAGAAAATTCTTGCGTTATATTGTTAGTAATGTGCAATAATAAGAGTGATCCTGCTGATATCATGATAAACGATTGCCTCCAGAGTATTGTCACTGTTGGGCAATTCCGTAAACTTCGATTTACAGATTTGACACTTTAGCTGCTTGTGTAGCCCTACCACCATACCTTAGCTATTTCATTGCTATCCAGGCACGAGGCCAGGTAATAGGGGTATCAGACAAGCCATCAACCAAAGCTCGTAGTGCAACAGGAGCTGAGCTACGTCAAAATATCAGTGTTTCGGAGGTACATCGTGTGATGTACATCCGAAACGCTGATATTTTTGACGTAGCTCAGCTCCTGTTAAACTTATAGCTTTGGTTGGTGGCTTATCTGATACCCCTATTACCTGGCCTCATCCCTATTTAACAATAAAATAGCTGAGGTATAATGGTAGGGCTACACAAGCTGCTTAAGTGTCAAATCTGTAAATCGGAGTTTACGGAATTGCCCTGTTGTATAATTATATATATGTGTGCATGTTCCTGCCCCAGGTACAGGTAACAGCATATGGGAGATAATGGGACTGCATGTTTGAAGGTAGATGGAAGGGGCTGTGAGTAGTCATCAATTTGTGATGATGTTCAGCCTCCATCTTATAACCCAAAGGCACAATCATGCAAACACCAATTGTGTTGTGCCTTTTGCAAGCAGTGACAAAAAATTGTAGTGTCTTATGTAAATATGCATTGCTCGAGCAGTCTGTATCTGTATGGGTGAGAAACAGGATTCAGTCTTGAATATTGCTATGGCTTGTGCCTTTCTGGTTGAATGATATTCAGTCTGGACCTATTTTACAAAGAATAAAAAAATAATGATTTGATGATAAATTGTATTCTGATTCCCAAGATAATAACCAGAACAATGATGGTGTATCTGACAATCTTTTTACCATAAAACATGCACTTTTAAAGCTCTATTGTTCATATTAGACAAAGGTACATATTTTCACTATGTTCCACCATGATGCGCAAATATAAAGGGAGAAACTTTTCAGTCTGACAGAGTACAGCTGTTGCATCAGATATGTAATGGGAAGGAGGGTAAAAGGTCTATCATGCTGAATCAACAAAATTTCCCCCGAAGTATTTCCTCTTTGCCGTCTGGAAAATGGCAGCTGATTGTGGTATATGGTGCATCTAAACATAGCAAGTCTGAAAGCAAAACATAATACAAGCATGAATACATGTAATGTATACATGTACATTGTATATATTCCTCGTCAGTCATCCTGACAATTGCACATCATGCGATATTTGTTTGTGAAGAAATATTCAGAATAAAAGAAATGTCTGCATGTGTAAACTGATACAATAATTGAGTGATTACATTTTTGTTATTGTTAATAGCCATCCATTGACATATCTTAATAAAATTCAATGCAATGTTTTGGTTATCAAATAACATAATTGTAACAAAAGGTAAGGCAGAAATCCAGCAGCTTTGATAAAACCCAGTATGACAATGGAAAAAAAGCGGTTTTTCTTTTATTACCACATTCATGGCTTTGCCTGGGAGCAGGCAATTGTCAACAACCTTCAAAAAGAGGACAATGTGAATTCCTGATGAATCATGTTCTTACGAATTATTTTGAATAAGTTTGGGAAAAGTAACTCATATTTGCTTAGTAAAGAAATGTTATGAATGATGAGAATAGCAAGAGAAACTGATGATGATGATGATGATAATGTAAATGAAACATCACTGTATTGCCAGTTTGCTGGAGCTGCATAATTTAAAAATATCCTGAAAGCCAGCAGACACTCCTGCACTCTGGGACATGAAATCTAGTATTTTAGTCACTTAAAAGAGTCTGTAATACTCCCAAGATCAAAGATCTGTGATGTCTGGAGATATTTGTATGGAGATGTATGTCTGGAGGTATTCTGAAATATAACTTAGAATCATATCTAACATCATATCGAGACATCTCAGAATCTAGCAGACTACACACGGTGCAGGTGGTAAATGCATCCTAAAAGTCTGACTGGTGAAATTTGAGAAAAAATTTGATAGAATTAAATATTACACTCCTGTTAGAAAATTCACAGTGCACTTATGCTCGGGGTTACAATCAACATAAATGCCATCAGCCACCATTACTGCTCGCTATTAGGCACTATATTTTTTTCAATTGTGTGCTTATTGCTTTGTCATCCGTCAAGTAATATTTTTGTAATCCGTCCACTGGTTCTTCATTTTGAAAACGCTTCATACAAAAGAGCCGTCTAAAGTCGCCAGAGACATAATTTTTAAGGGATAGAAGGCTTGGCTTGGTAATCAAACCACAAGTAAAATTCTGGATGAACATTGAAACCTACAGTTGCTTCTAATATTTGCAAATGAAAAAAAAACAATGCGAACACTTTTGTTTCTTTCTCCTTCATTTGGACTGCTACAAATCCTACATTCTTCAAGTGCAGGATTAATTTCATTCTGGCTGATGTTTATTATAACATCACTATACTAGCAGGCCTTTATCGGAAAACCTTATGACCCATATTGCTATACAATATAATTTTTAGGTCAGCAGTCACACGCGTTGCCTTGAGGATTTTTAAACTTTCCAATAGTGAATTTTCCTTTCTCATGGTTTGGTTATTAGAATAAATAATCCCAAAATATCACGACTTTTAAACAAATATTGCTTTGGAAGAAAGCTCTATCACATGTGACCCACTTTGTTATGATGAAAGCCTTATCATTGATCATGGAAATGTGATAGGGATTTAGAGGTGAGTGGAAGCCACTTGACTTAAGTGACATTTTGTGACATTTACGATATTACTTGTATGATGTGGATAATAAGAGAAATAATCCTTCTTGCTTTTAATTTTCTTCAATATGTATATGATTCCGTTCATTATATTAAAAGTTTTACAAATTCTGAACTTTAAAGGTAAATTAATAGGAAAATGCACCGTTTATTTCATCTCTCTTGACTGCATATCCATTGAAATGGATGTTATCAGCTCTCTGTTTTTCGTGAAAGACTTGTCAAACAATACTGGGATTTGGATTAATGGGAAGTCTGCCAAATCATAGTACATGATGTATATAAATGCAGCCGATGTTGAAAGAGCAGAGTATGATTATAGGAAATTGATGATGCTTTAAACCAATTGCTTGAATGAATATATCATGATGTACATTAGGATGTAAAAGACATTTCCCAATGATCTTGCAATGAATTATAAAGGCAAGAATAGGCCTATATTTATGTATAGATGGATCGCTTCAGCCATCTTTCTGTCACCGCTTTTAGCTTCATTGTGAAACATGAAAGCATAGACACAAAGCACTCTATGGCAATCAGCCATACTAAATTGGAGCCAATTTCAGTCTTTGCCTTTGCTTGTTCAGGGATGAAAGCCAGACATATACATAAAGATCACATGGCTTATAAACACTGAAATATGAATAATACCATTCTGGTAACATGGCTGAAGGACTATTGTAAATCAATCGTGAAGATGAAACATATCTGGATTATTCGAAATTTTTGTCGTCAGATTATTTATAAAACTTAATGCATCATTAAATCACCACATTGGTTTTAGTGCCATAAACATGCTTGCGTATAATCGCGTTTCCACCGCCAACTGTTTTTTTAGAGACAAAAAACCAATAGTCATCTTTGGGGGTTTTTTTTCAGGGACATTTGAGGAATCAACATTTTTCATTCAGCTAATGCTGAAAAATACAATTAACTCTCAATGCAAATATATTTAGATCACAAACAATTGGAGAATGTTTGATATAATCGCTTCTTTAATGCTTCCTCAAAAAGCATAATCAAACCATCAGATTTGTTTAATTACAGACGATTTATTGTGAAGCATACAAAAGAAAGATATTACCTGACCAAGTAGCTTCATTGCTTGGCTTAATGTCTTTGTCTGCTTGGTAACCCAAAATATTTTCAGGGACCTTCAAGAGCAAAGTCCCGGCTGGATGTCATTCATGTGATATCAAGTTGGTCTCCCCTTGTATGAGAGTATATTATGTTGAACAAGTTAAAGATGCCACACAGGGGGCAAATGTGTTGCATATTGAGGACTCCTATAGGCCTACTCACTCTCTCATCAAATCAATTTAACCTCATGAGCACACAACTGGGCTTAGCTGCTTCTAAAGAAGGCTGCATTAACCATATCCACTTTAGAACCATATCTATCCATCTTGCATTGTCCATCCATGGAGAGCTTTGACAGTGCTGAAGCATTGCTTTTGAAATCATACATTCTTCAAATGATGGTATCTTGATGACATTGTTTATCTGAGGCTCATATGTAACTTGTGATACAGATCATATTTTATCCTCAGTCCAGTGTGAATCATTGATTCTGATTGGCTGAGAGCCGCGGTGTATGACACCGTACACCCTGTCTGTCATCACAAGACAGGGTGTATGAGATAAACAATGATGTCACAATTGCAACCATAGGATTGTTATGACGTCACCCTTGTAGCAACAATAGTCATGACGTCACAATCCCATTGTTTGAGCCATTGTGACATCATCCAGGTGACAGCACTGGTGATGACGTCACAATGCTGTTGCTTTGTTACTGAAAGACATTTCAGACTCAGTTTGCAAGAAAATCTATGGGCATCAATAAAACAAGAAGTATGAGGATAAAACCGTTACACCCTGCTCGTTTTTCGAGGGTACGGGAATATACACCACTCAGGCCTCCATACACCACTCAGCCTTCGGCTTCGTGGTGTACTGAGTCCTTCGTGGTTTATATTCCCGTACCCTCGAATTGAGCAGGGTGTAACTGATAATACACTGATGTACGCATCAATTACATATAAAGATCTGTAACAATTGTATATGAGCAAACAAAACATGCATGAACAAAATAATCAAGTCAGGAAATAGTGATATGACGAAAAAAGCTTCTCGTTTTATTTATTTTTTCCTAGTTTGTATCAATGGTATTTTTGCACGCAGCACAATCTTACATGTGACCTGTATGACTCTTCAATTAATACGAAATGCTGTGCATCCATCTGAATGTCAAAATATATTGTGATTTCACTCGATGTCATGGTAAATCAATCTTAAATGATACCAAGCATACGAGGGGTTTTCCATAAGTTCTGTCCAACTTGCCATAACTTTTTCAATATTTAATACAGAAACATGATATTTTGGTCAGATAATATTAAAGTGATTTGCAAATGATCCTGAAAAAATCAGATCATAGAAGCAAAAATAAATGGTTAATTTGTTGTCATGGAAACCAAAACTCATGAAATGCGGCCCAGGACGCTATTAGGGACATATATTCATTATATATTGTCAAAAAATGTAATTTTTACCAGGGTTACAGGACAAGAAACATGTTAAAAATAATCCCTAACATTTCACAGATTCTTGTAATAATGAACTTGATACTGAGTACATTTCCTATAACCTTATATCCCTTAAAAAAATCAATGCCTCATAGTCCTTATATTAAGATCAAAGTTTGTGTTTCGCAGACTTTTTGTTCTTTACGATGGGTTTTCCATAAGTTCTGTCCAGCCTGTCACAACTTTTGCTATATTCTAAATATAAAAATGATATTTGGGTCAGTTGATATTGAAATAATTTGCAAATGATCCCCCAAAAATCAGTTCACAGAAGTAAAAATAAATTGTTGATTTGTTGCTATGGAAACCAAAAGTCATGAAATGCGACCGAGAGATTGTTAACAGACACATACTTTACATATTGTGTAAAATATTTAATTATTACAAGAGATATAGAAAAGAATCTTTCCAAAACATTCATAGCCATTTCACAACTTCAAAAAATGATGAATTGGACCTTGTAAATACGTTTTCTCATGCTTTCTATCCATTTCTAAGTATGATACCTCATTCTTCATGCTGAGGTCATTTTTGGAATTTTCCAGTCTTCTTTTCTTAGGTTTTCCATTTAGTCTTCTCGTCATTCAGAAAAAGTTTGTACAATTTCTAATTGGTTCTGTCACTCATACTGTCTTTCTTTTATGTATGATAAAAGGTTCTTACACGCTCTGCTAGTTTTATCTAATTAAAATGAAAATATGTAACAGGTACATATGATGTCATGCATATCCAAAAAAAATTGCTCATCTCGTAAAAACTGAGAAACTGCATGAGTGATGGTAAAGTAACTGAGATGTAACAAAAATACCAGTTTCCATTGTTATTAATGATTTTACAATTAACTGATTATATTGCATGGAAAAAATTAAGAATATACTTCAATTCATTAGGTCAAGACACAGATAATGCAAGCAGGTGTTCAGTTCATTTAAAGTGAGATCTACAAAGTCTGGGCCGCATTTCATGACTTCTGGTTTCCATGGCAACAGATTAAGCATTTATTTTTAATTTTATGATCTGATTTTTTAGGAGTTATTTGCAAATTACGTCAATATTATCTGACCCAAATATCATGTTTCTACATTAAATCTAGCAAAAGTTATGACTAGTTGGACAGAACTTATGGAAAACCCCTCGTAACCCTTGTAAGAAAGCACAGCCTTTGCCTGGAGCCTTGTTCCTTCTCTGCGCAACTATGGAATTGTCAAAGAAAACATCAAAGACTCCTACCTTGGGCATGGTTTCTTGCTGCAGTACTGAGCATGCAATGCATTCGTTAATCAAGCTGAACCCAAAAGTTTTTTGTTTTGGTTTTTTCACTTTGCCTCTTTGAAGTGAATACAAAACCTGCTTGTAAAAGGCAATCTCTCAATGATAAACAGTCTCTACAATTTCATCCAGTTAAACATACAGTGCAAAATTTTAAAAACTTCACCAGAAATGTAAGAGTGAACAGGTAAAAGAGCATAACCATGAAACACCGGGGCATCTTTTTTGTTAATCTTGTTATCAATTTGTCCAAATTTTGAAGTGTGTGTGGTTGAAAATTCTTTGATCCCTGGCAGGAAACAAAAAAAAAATCCTTATTCGTTACTCTTTCTGTGACTCCGGCATAAAGGGTTGAGAAAAATTCGAGAGTATTTTGGAATATATGCAAGTTTCAACAACATTCAGGTCTACAAGAAGAATTCCACATATTGTCCTATATTGACATCAGGGAAGCATTGAAATGAGTATGCTTCTAGTCATGAAATAACAGTGTAGAGTCTTGTCACGATGATATAAAATATTACCGCTATATCAACTTACCTTAGCGGGTGTATGTTGTTCAGTGTGCAATGTGTCTGACATTAGCTCCAGAAACCATACATGCAGAGAGCCATAAGGAATTTGGGAGCAACAATGTCTGGAACAGGAAACATCCCATATTGCAGGATTTTGTTGCGGCAGACTGGCAGCTGGCGAGTGATTCAGATAATCTCAAGATTTGGCAACAAATTGAGTTTCTATGGAGTAGGAAATTGTGAATTTAGAAGTCTTTAAAAAAAAAGAAAAAGCAAAACACAAAAAAAAACACCTTCTGCCGAAAGGTTTTCTAAAAATCTATAATGGCAACTGCTTGCATGGTAGGTGTTGGTTTTTGAATTGAAGACTTTTGAAACGGACAGTTAAAACAAAAATTGCCACTCGCCGACAACTGTTACTGCTTTGTGAAAATGTTTATCTTAATTATTTCTTTAATTGCAATTAACCAAGTTGTTTGCATACATTCTAATAAATTTAGGACAAAAGCAGTCTTTTTTTAATATCCAGTGGTTTTATGAGACAGCCATGGTGGTGCTTGCACTTAAATTTGATTTATCAGGTCATTTTTGGTTTTTGTCTCTTTGGAATTGTTCTCTTCCTCATATAAAATTGTTTTACAAAGATCAATACCTCTTGGTGGAATGAGTCTACAGGGTGAGCCAAAAAAAATAGACACTTCTTTAAGTGGTCATAAGATAATCAATTTTTGCCACAGGACTTTGATTTATGGCTCATTTTGTTTGTAATCATCACCACATTTCTTTTGAAAGGAGAAAACGACAAACATACCTGTGTAGCCTTGCTACTATAACAAAGTATGAGTTGTCCCTGATTTTTGCTGTGCCGAGTTGAAGAGGATGCATAGATAAGACTGTTGAAAATATCAATATGAGTGGTCGGAGATATAAAACATAGGCTGCGCAGCAGCAAACCTTCAGCGAATAACACCTTTAGAAGATTACAATAATGTCATAAAATTGGTGTGTTTACGAAATTGCTTATAGGTATGCAATTGCGGTCGAGTAGTGGCCTTCAATTATCTCTATTTGCCCGCTGCCCTGCCAGCTTCCCATCTGCTTGCCAGGATTTGTAAAATCAGGAAAAGGCCTTATTAGACTAATTTACGCATATTATGGTATAGTTTCATGCATGTACAAAGTATAGGTTATGAGGTGTCGGTTGAAAACCAAAAAATATAACTCTGTTGTAATTTTCTGAAGTTTTTCCAATGATTCATAAAGTGTTATATGCATCAAAAAGCACTGCTTCATTGTATAGGTGACTTGTTTAGAAAATTGCATTACTGTATAATATGCAATTGTGGGCAAGTTTTGGCTCAGATTAAAAAAAATTATTTTAAATATTTTTTCTCAATATTACACTATAGAATAGCCATCTGTCAGACCATGAAAAGGCGCAAATAGACCATATAAGCCACATGTGTACCAAACTTCATCCATATACATGGAATAGTGACCGGATGTTGGGCCAGAAACAAAAAATAAACTTTTATTTTTTTTTTTCAATATTTCAAAAAGTATCTAATATTTTCCATCAGATCTTTCAAAAGGCACAACTGGACCATATTGACCATATGTGTACCAAACTTAATCCATGTACATGCAATAGTGACCGAGTCTTAGCCCAAATAACAAAAAAAATATGTTTTTATATTTTTTCTCATTTTTTCAAAAAGTATAGAATATCTGTCAATGAGACCATCAAAAGGCACAACTAGACCATATAGGGCACATGTGTACCAAATTTCATCGATGCACATGCAATATTGACCGAGCCTTAGCCCGGAAACGAAAAAAAATAATTTTTATATTTTGTTAAGTATTTCAAAAAGTATTTAAGATCTATTCATCAGACCATCAAAAGGCACAACTAGACCACACAGGCTAGATGTGTATCAAATTTCATCCACGTACATTCAATAGAGGCTGAGTGCTGGGCCGGAAACAATCTATCCGCCCGCCGCCCGACCGCCCGCCCACCCGCCCGCCCGCCCGCCCGGCGGACGGACAGCATTTTTACCCAAGTGATTACAATACCTTCTTCGAACTTCGTTCGCTGAAGGTAAAAACTGATTGAAATTTGTTGACTGGTATGCAAAGAAGCTTGACACAGGAAACTGTGGTCCTGAAAACATCAGAACCCCCTAGAATAATGTCAAATTGTCATGCAGGGCATAATATGTCAGGTCTAGGAGAGATTATTTCACATTGGCAGGATATATTTGAAAAGTAAAGCCAGAAAGTGTCTTATAATAAAGCCTGGAAGCCTAACATAAGCCTCGTTCCTTAAGAATGAATTTCTTTATGTCTAACTCTGAAATTGTGGCGCATGAAATGCTTTAATCCAAGTATTGTCATGATACTGACAAAAAATGTAGTTGACATACTACAAAAAAAAAAGTTGTTTCAGGACCATGTACATTATATTACTACAGGGAAACAAGAAGTGCAACGAAATGACAATGTGTTTGGTGCTCAAGTAGCTTTGCCACGTCACAGATTTTCATGCTCCTCTGATCACAGATAGTGTATCACACTTGACAATTATTTTCATTATGTGAAACAACACCATTGAATGATTGTGACACCTGAAATTGCACTGTTTAAAATTCGTGGAGACAGAGCCTCAACATGTAAACTGAATCCTAAGAATCTATCAACACACAAATGAATAGATCATGTGCTTGGCTCTTGTTGACTTTTTGCAATGCGTCATAATAAACTGACAGAAAGTGTAATGATTTTTTTCTTAAATTCTGAACAGTCCCTTAGGGGATGACCATATTTCATCTCAAGGGTGGGGGGAGTTGAAGTTAAAAAAAAAAAAAAATTTCCTGTGCTTGTTCTGGCAACAAATATTTCAAGCATTTGAGCAATCGAAATAAATAATAACTACATGTATCCCCATTACCATGAAATAAATAATTTCTCGCCAAGGAGAACTCAAATCTTCCCCCCCCCATTATTAAATGGTCACCCCTTAGTATTTTGACGGGGAGATGAGAAATGGAGTGATGGATGGATGGATGATAGGGGCTTTACGTCCTGCATTTATGCGCTTGGTATGCTAGGACAGGAGGAGGAGACGACAATGAGGCAAAAGATTATTGAAACAGCCATCCAACATAGGCCCAGGCCCCAGGTGACCCAGCAAGAGCTGGATTCGATCTCTGGACCCAGCGTTTTGGCAGCCCATCACACTACTACTAGACCAACTCTCCCCCCCCCCCAGAGAGATTACGGGAGATAAATAGAATAATATTTCAGAATAATTATTAGTAATTTTTACTGGACTTTCTGACAATCTGGGACTGTACATTGTCCTAACTGTGATCAACTATAGATGTCATTTTTGCTTTGTTGAACTTGATCACCTCTTTATTGTCAAATGAAAAGTGCTAATTGATTGTTGTCTTCACATTGGTAAATATTTACACTCAGTGCTCGATGATGCATAGAAAAATCACTCGTCACAAGACCACTTTGGCCACAAATCAGATGATCCTTTCGTTGTACTTCTTGATTCCCTGTAGTAATGGAATTTGGGCAATTACTACCCAGGTGCCTGACAGACAGTCATATATTTCATTATACGTAAAGGAGCTGATAAAATATATAGTTAACCTGGATGAATAATACATCAAATCACAGCTACAGGTGAACAAACTATGTTCTGAACATAACTATACATTCTGGCCAGATTAAACCCATGCACAGTATCTCAAAATTGGTCAGTCAAAATGTTGGTAAAATTCGATCAGAAGTAATCTTTTCTAACCAAGCCTTGATTACCTGCAATATGACTAAATCACAATAGCAAATATAGAAGGCATTACCTTTAAGACATTTAAGCTTTCAGCTGACTTTGAAAAAAATGTTTATGCAAGAAACACAAAAACTTCAAAGGACATCAATTTCAAGGATATAGGTTATATTAAGGGTCACTGTTAGGTCAATTTTGCAACTAGGACGAAATAACTTTGGCAATATTTTGTCAATATGAAGGTACATCTCTGTGTGTAATTCCATGAAGATTGTGTACTTTCGAGCGGCAGTGTGTAATTTCTAAAGTTCATTTACAAAAGTGTCTACTTTTTTCACCCTGTACCCCTGGTATTAGTGTTTTTGTCAACATGAACACATTTGTGGACGATCAATCAGTTTACCATGCACCAAAAATTTGCGTCTACAGAGACAATGGGCTTTCATTTATCTAGTGATATTTGAAGACCTAGTACAATTTTTGCTGTAAAAGAACTTCATGGACATATAACAAACAACCTCGATACAGTGCTGGCTAAGACAGGTTAGCTCCCCGCGGGCAGAGAGCCCCCTTCTGTACCGTTCCTTGAAGCCATCTATAGTAGCATGCATTTGTTCTTTGGCACTCAGAAGTTCAAACTGAACTAAGAACAAGCCAATAAAAACACAGCAACGAATCATTGAACCTACCAAAAGCATAACTGAGCTGTAAGTAACAAACAGTGCATAATTAAATATTTTGTCCCAGCTTACAAGATGTAATCATAGTTGAATTGAAAATAAGAAAGAGTCTCAAGTTTGTCAAAGAATCATCATATGAGCAATGGTGAAACAAGTAGCGCCATCCATAACTACTGAAGTCCAATTTAGTTGCACTTAATTGTAAAAGGCCATAACCCCCCCCCCCGCAAATGAAAAAAGGAGAACACTCTACATCCTGAATTTCCACACTTTATAGGGCCCATGCTGGACGGCTGTTTCAATCATCCATAACCTCATTGCAGTGTTCTCCTCCTGTCTTGAAACCAAGTGCATAAATGCAGCAAGTAAAGCCACAATCATCCACATGAGATAGGCTGATCAGGCCAGCAATGGACCTTGGCAATGAGATAGCACATTACCAGTACTGATATAACAGAGATCCAAACAATCCCATGTCAGTTATTCTGTTTTTCTTTATGAAGAAACCACTTTAACTGGTCTTCGTTAAAAACCAAACGATTTGGTATTTCCACAAACCCCAAGCTAGTTTAAATGCGGACTAGCTCGAAGACCAAACGGGATTTTTGGAGGCTTTTTTTAGCGCGTAGGTTCAAGTAGTCGTAACACGTTCTCCTGCATTATACACATAATTCTAATGGCATTGTTTTGTTGTACTTGAAAATTATGTACATCTTTATATCTTCAGATTATACTGCTGTCATTCTTTGTTTTCACTAGCTTCAAAGGGATTGACAATCAAACATGCACATTTTTTGAATGTGTGTTGATCAACATTTGAAACTTATTTGATGAACTAAACATGACAACTCGAAATTATGAGTTTTGGATATCCAGTCCAGATTCTTATAAAAAATGTGTGATAATATCAGAAACATTTGAAATCGTCATTGTTGTGTTGTTCTTGGTTTGGTATAAACAGAAACCTTTGACATTTTGACGACTTGGTCATACTAAATAGATGAAGATTAGTGGGCCTAATTTTTTAAAAAATATCATGTCGTTAATTTAGACTTAGAGCTCTATGCAGTGACATTGGAGCTAAATGATTGCCTACTATAAGTGTGATAAAACATTCACACATTAAATTTTTTGCATAGTATTATGAATATGATAAAACAGTGAATATGGTGTACCTGAAAATGTAATGTTCTCTGCACTCTCTAGCAAAATGTGGTGTTCAAAGTCACCCCGAAATTGTGTCGCAAGTCAAAATCATCCACTAATATTATTTGTTGTCGGTCTCTTCGCATAGCTTGCAATACATTTTTGGTGGATTTTGGAAGCATTTGAGTGACATTGGAATGAGGCAGGTATTTATGAGGCCAGGTTATTCAGTACTGTTGTAGGCACCGAAGTTTATAACGCTATGGTAACCAGCAAAAATAATGATATGGTGAGTTTATTTCATCAAAATCAAGAAAAAAAATCCAGTTACAATGATTTTATGCAGAAAGAAACTAGACCTTAGTAGAATATAGTCATAAGTCAAATACTTCCAGTATCTTAAATAACATTGCATTCACAGAGGATCAATCTTTTTCCAAAAAGTGTTCAAAGTCACCCCTGGCTGTTCATAGTGTTCAAAGTCACCCCGTTGTACGGTATCCATTTCTTGAAAGTTTCAAACTAAACATATAAAAAAGTGGCATGTACAGTAGTTTAAAGCTTCTTGTCTGTTTTCTAGGGACATGCAATGTTCCCATTAATCAGACCAAAAGCTGAATTCTTTTTTCACCTGATCTGTTTAATGAAAACTCGATCTACATATAAAACTCTCTGCCAAACAATGGTTACTTTATAAAACCACAATATATTGTTGAGCAAGAAACAGTTAGGATTACATAGTCAATGATCACACTGCAGGTAAAATAGTACAATTATCCTCTTATAAATGCAATCGTGCAGTGTGCACAATGCGACAATTTTATTCGATGCACATCATGAGTCTGTGGTATTGCAGAAAAGCTTCTTGATGCACATGCAAATAATCTCTTTTATCAGCTTGGCCATAGGTTGATGGCCTGATCTACATGATCATGCGTTACATTATTTGAACATAATTCAAAAATAGATCCAATTTTCCAATTGCACCAATATAACACATCAAATGTTGTTACTTTGAACTTTATAGGTGTTCTTTGTTGCATCATTGAGAACCAAGTAAAATTATTGGCTCTCCGCACTGACCCTGTTGTCCAATGTCCTTTTATGTCTCAAAGGATGAGTAATGTTCTTTATTCTTATTGGCTTAATGAAAGAAAAGACAAAAAGTCCCTGTGTACAGCAAGATTTGCTTTGTCTTTGAACATAAGCTGATTTATCACGATATAACCTAAGTGCAAAAAGGATTACTGGTGCACTTTGCTTTTGGACATCACATTTAATTGAAGCATGTATATATTTACTTCGTTGCTTTTTCTCTCCCAAATTGTACATGTATCTGACTGATATTTTATTAAGAAAATTAGTTTGATGCTTTGAGTTTAATGTTGGTAAGCAGTCGAAGTGACTGGCATGTGCATTTCTCCTGTCTTTATTGCATATCACCTCTTTGAAGTCCTCTTTCAAAAGCCCTTGACAGGGTTTTCATCAGCAGGCATTTAAGTTGAGAAAGAGAGCTGCGTTAGCAGCAGTTGTGACAGGATACATTGCGAGATTTCGATGTATTCTTAGAGCAGCCTGAGAGCTAGCAAGTATCTCCAGTTTGAAACAAACTCTATACTGAATTAAAATTTAACCTAGGATTTCAAAATGCAGCAGAGAGATTTCACTGAAACATTTCTTAAAAATGGAAATGCATTCTTGAGCAATGGTTTAGAAATTTAAGATTAATTGATTGCTAATTAATCACACTTGCAAAGCATATAGTGTTCAGACGCACTCAAGGAATAATTTTATTTAACCACCATTTGTTCATATGCCATGGGTACAATTACACAGTGTATCGCTCTGGGTTAGCTCGGATTAATTCTTTTAACTTAAATTGCAGTAATTGTAGAATTGTAGAATTTCATACTGAATTTCAAGACTGAGATAATGTCTGATTTAATTACGTGTAATTGGTAGAAACTCATGGCGTATTAGAATTATTTGTACAGTGGTTCCTGCGTTATGAGACCGCCCCTTCTGAAGGAGTCAAGCGGACTCTCGTGGGGGTACAGTCTCTTGTGGGGGTACGCTTCGTACAGTCTCTCCTTAGGGCTCAGAAGTTTAAAGAATTATTAACTAAGATGATTTAAGAATTACAGGAATTCGCGTAGCAGTAGACTTCACAGGCAATCAGATCAAGCAATTTGGCTCTACGTGACGTATGGTAGAAAGTTACTCATCTGTTACCAATATTCATTCATTTTTATGTGTGTAAAGAATCTGTGAAGTCAAATCTTCTAACATCAGATAATCCTGTTTATTCCAGAAAAACTGCAACCTCAAACAAACTGAAATTGTGAAATTTTGTATATCGCAAGTTTGGCCAGATTTTCTTTCATAATCCCTTTTAATCATCAACTGTGGCATTCTGATGGTCATCAAAGCATACCTCCTGTGTGTAGTCTTTGACTTGGGACCACATTTGACAATCCCAGACCGCATTTTGTAAATGTTTTTAAAAGAATGACCTCTGTATTGTCTATTGAAGGTACAAGAAACAAAATTTTATGATTGGCTATTCAATAAATTGCATTTACATTATCTATCTATCTATCTATCTATCTATCTATCTATCTATCTATCTATCTATCTATCTATCTATCTATCTATCTATCTATCTATCTATCTATCTTTCTGTCAATCAATCAATCAATCAGTCATTTAATCAATATATAAATAAATCTGTCAATCAATCACTCGATTATCAATCAATCAATCTCTCTGCCAGTCAATCTCTCTCTTTCAATCCATCAGTTATCAATCAATCAATCAATCAATCAATCTATCTATCTATCTATCTATCTATCTATCTATCTATCTATCTATCTATCTATCTATCTATCTATCTATCTATCTATCTATCTATCTATCTTTCTATCTATCTATCTATCTTTCTATCTTTCTATCTATCTATCTATCTACCCCTCTATTGGTATTTCTTCCTTTCTTTGTCTTTCTCTTAATCTTTCTATTTAAACCTCCAATGATATCTGACCATCTGGCTATGAATCAACTGAAATGACTTTCTCAGAAGCTCATAAAAATGCGGTCTGAGATGTTCAAATATGGATACACTTTGCAGGTGTCAGTCAAGCTCAAAATCCCATGTAACCTGTCAGTCAATCAACATTTTAGTGCAATAGAATACAAAATTGTTGACTGCACGATACAAAATTACTTTTTTCACAGTTGTGATGTGTCTTCCACACTTGGTTTGTCAGTTTGATGTACAGTTAAGTATGTTGATATCTGTGTACAGCAGTTGAGATTAATCATTTGAATGGACTGTGTTGCTACCACACGTCATGTAGGCTTCCATACGTCATGTAATGTATTTTTAAAAATACAATTACTCAATTATTCTGTATTTCCGGACTCCATGATTAGTGGGTATTGTTTCTTAAGTAACATGCCCTCTTACAAGGGCTAAAATTTTGAGATTTATCTTTATAGTTTTAACCAAATATTGAAAATTCAACTTTCGCTTGAACACTCCTCAATGAAAGCCAACAAATCAACTTCAACGCGAATTCCTGTAAATGGCTGCTATTAGATAATTTATACTTGTACAACTTCAAATGTGTATCTTTAATGCAAACCGAAAATATATCAATAAATTAAAAGAAAAGAAGTTCTTATGAGTCTGCCTTGAAGAAAAGTCCACATTTTAGGGGGTAATCATTCTTATCTATTTTTGAAAGCTTACTTGATCATTAATTCGAATTCACTTTGGTGGACTTTATAAAGTAAGTGCTTCCTTCTAACATTAAAATACATTGTTCTCACATTTGAAGTTCCCTCAATTGTTAAAATTAGAAGCATTGGTACAGACTGTGGTATTGGTGCAATGATTGCTACCTAAAATTATTTCCTTTTTATTGCTTAATCGATCTTTCATAATATTTGAATATTTTTTGGCAAATTCAAGACCTGCCACAGAATAGTTATAACCATTAGAAACAACCCCCCTCCCCCCTGGAGAATTGTCACTGTTGCATAATCATAAAAGTGTATGTCCATGCCACAAGTGGACGAAACAGCATAGGACTGTCTGAAAGGTAGATGCAAGGGGCTAAGTAATCATCAATTCGTGTTGCTGTTCACCTCCATCTAAATACCCAAGGGCACAATCATGCAAACACCATATTATATTGTGTGGTGCCTTTACTGACAAAAAATTGTAGCGTCTATGTAAATATGTATTGTTCAAGCAGTCTGAATCTGGATGGGTGAGAGACAGAATTCAGTTTCGGAAATTATGTCATGACTCGTGCCTCTGGTCTGGTTGTGCTAATCTTGCTGTAAAGCTGTTGAGTCTGGACTTATTTCATGGAGAAATGGTTTCAATAAAATAAACTGGTGTGTAAGGTTTTGTGTTGCTTAATCAAATTGTAAAATTTTATTTCATTTATCGTGCAGGAAATAAGCCCTCAATAAAATTATGCAGGGACTCGATACACAAATAACATTTTAAAAATAGTCTTATCTATTGAAGTGTTTCCTCCAGAAATGTCTACATTTAGAAAACTATTTTCGTCATTGCAGCATACAGAATTTTATTTCTTCATGAATGAGATATACCTAAAATAAACATCCAGAGTTACTTGTGTCAAATGAAGAGCAGGTGTGTATCAAATTTTTGTGCCGAGTGCAGCTGCAAAACATATTGCTACAATGTACATTCTGAGAAAGAGAGACAAAGAGCTGTTTCCAGTGGTGTGGCAAAGACAATTTGCATGAGAAAACAAGTTCAAAGCATGTACATCAAGGCACACTCAGTTCTTCATGCATTTTGCCTGTTTGTCAGAAGGTCATCTCTGAGCAGTTTGGTGCCTGATTCTGAATTCATAATTAAGCACCTAAATATGATGCAGGCCTTTATTCTGAAAGATGAAAGAAGACATTGGGTTGAAAGTAACGCTTAGTTTGAGGCAGGTAACACAAAGTGATTGGCATCAAATCAAATTTGAAACAGACGTTATAATTTGTGATCAAGTCTGCCGATTTGACACTAAAGTTTGGTGCTTTTGTGACAAGAAAGTTGACGATTTTACTCTGGGGATTCAGACTCCAGAACGTGAGCTGTCGTCTGCTATACCTGAAGGTCTCTATGTGATTAATATTTGAGTAATATTCCAGATTCATGTTGTGTGCGGTATCAAACTGCTTAATTAAATGCATGTTCTTGCTTCTGAATCTTTTCAGGTTTTCAGTGGGTCGTCCAGAGTCAAAATACAAGCTGAATGTCCTCTTGAAAGAGTATTTACATAATTATTCTTCTGACTCAGTATTTTGCAAAAATAAAGAAAGAAAAGAAGATGTTTCTCATGAAGACATTATATGAATATTTTATTTTATTAACAAGGTATTCAAAGGTCTAAAAAATACATTTTCTGTTTATTGGTTTAGTTATTTTATTATTCTTTGTTTAAGGCTGGGTTACCAGAAAAATTGAATGCGTGTACAATCAATGAATTGATTGTTGTGAATTCTAATAAAAGGGTTCCAGGGTTAACTCATGTTTTTCCTTAATTTTTGAGCTGTGTCAATAATTGAAGCCTGGGAGTGAGCAGTTGTCAATGGTGCTCAGAATTCCTTCACAATAAATTATGTATTTTTTTTTTGTAAATGCAAATTGCTTTATTGGCAAAGTGCACCTTGTATTTCAGAAAATGTTTCATTATCTGAAAATAGGATTCGTGTTATCATGATAAGTTAATTTGATGGAAATTTGGAAACTCACAACAAAAGTTATCTATTTTAAAAGTGCATAGACACGGTTGAAAGCAATTCATAGGATACAGACTGATATAGTATTGCAGAAGAAATGTGACAACATTGTCCCCAGACCAGGGAACTTCCAGAAATGTCATAGAGATAATATTTTTTCTTATAAATTTTTAAGAATATACCAGAGAAATTTATTTCCACATTTGAAAAAATATGTATATATATAAGCCAAAAAATATGCAGGTTTTGAGGCGTTGAATAAGACATACAAACTTCAGATCAATTTTCCATTTGAACACAAAAATAGGTTATTGTCTGTATACTGACTTTGAAATTTCTAATCCAAAGATGATTATTACAACAACAATGATATCTGACAATCTCGGCAAATTTTTTCACCATGTTCCAGTATGATGAGCAAATATAAAGAAGAAGACCTTTTGGTCTGACACTAGTGACAGAGCACAGCTGTTGCATTGGATATGTAATGGGAAGAAGGGTAAAAGGTCTATCATGTTGAATCAACATAATGTCCCCAAAGTATCTCCTTTTTGCTTTCTGGAAAATGACAGCTGTATATGGTGCATCTAAATATAGACTAGCCTGAATGCAAAATATGATAACTGCATGCACATATACAATTGTACATTCATAGTCTTGTCATTTTGATCAAAGATCCTGACAATTTCATTATGGTGCATCTAAATATAGAAAGTCTTAATGCAAAAATATAATACATGCTTGTATGAACACATTCATAGTCTGTCATTTTGATCACCCTGCCAATTGCTCGTCATAAAATAATTGCTTGTAAAGAAACATTGAGAATAAAACAAATGTCTGCAAATGTAAACTGATACAATAATTGAGTGATCGCATTTTTGTCAATTGTTTGTCATTCATTGACGTACATCTTAATAAAATTCAAAGCAATGATTTTGTTATCAAGTAACAATCATAAGATTCATGGCAAAAGGATAGACAGGAATCTATCAGCTTTGATAAAACCATTATGATGTACAAAGGAAAAAAGATTGGTTTTCTAAACTTTTCTTTTATAACCACATAATTGATTTTCCTGGGAGGCTATGAGTGAGTGAGTGGCGGTGGGAGCAGGCAATTGTTAACAACAGGTCTTCAAAAAGAGGACAGTGTGAATTGCTACATGAAATAGGTTCTTACAAAAATTATTTTGAATAAGTTGGGGAAAAGTTGCAGATCAATCCTAAATGATACCATGCAGGTAAAGTACTTGAGAGAATGCATTGCTTTTTGCCAGGGGCCCTGTTCCTTTCTGTGCAACTATAAAATTGTCAAAGAAAAGATCAAAGAGGCTAACCTTGAGCATGGTTTCTTGCATGGTTTCTTGCTGCGGTACTGGCATGCAATGCATTCGTTAATCAGGTTGAACCCACTTTTTTTTCACTTTTCCTTTCGAAGGGAATTCCATCCTGCTTGTCAAAACCAGGATTTCAATGGTAACCAGTCTCTACAATCTCATTCAGTTATAACTATAATTCGAAGAGGCTGACAGTACAACTGGTTCACCAGAATTATAATATAGGTGACAGTGAACAGGCAAAATGAGTAGCATGAAACACCAGGGCATCTTCTTTGCCCGATTTTGTAACGCATGTTGTTGAAAATTATTTGATTAATTAAAAAAAAAGTTCAGTAATTTTTCCATGACTCTCACCGACTCTCGCATAAAGGGCTGACAAAAATGCGAAAGTGTTTTAGAACATGCAAGTTTCGACAACATGCAGGTTTACAGGACACTAAGCAAATCCACACAGTGCAATAAAATGGAAAACATCAGCTCCCCCTGTTGAAAAATCATGTCATATAGTCATTGACTTAAGCCTTGAGATTTTTAAAAGACTTGTATCTTCTAAGGCAGGAACTGGACCCCCATAGGCATAATACCATTGAATTCTGTTGAGTTTCAATGTACTAAAACCAGTCTTGCCTAATAGGTCCGTTTCCTGCTTTGCTCGTAAATCTCAAATAAAGATTCCATAGTTGTTGTGATGTTCATTTGGTCTCATGATTTTTTTCCCATTGCACAGACAGGAAGTCTCAGTGGCAGAGTGGATAGCCCACCGGCTTTCTAATACTGAGTTCCAGGGTTCGATTCCAACACATGGCAATATTTTTCCCCAACTAATTTGAAAACAAATGAGAATTTGAGTGTAGCGCTTGACAGTGCACTGTTCTTTGGGATTTTATGCTGGTCTGCAACAGGAAAACTAAATTTTACTTGTCATAATGTTAGTCTCTGATTGGTCACTCTATTAATAGACTGATATCAGGCAATACATAAAATTGGGGCCTCAATAGAATATTTGACCTTCTTCTGCTGTTCTTAAATTTGCATAATCAAGTTACTTCATATCCCCCAAATTCCTGCCTTGCTCTTAAATCTCAATGAAAGATTCCACAATGTTATGATGCATATATATATTGGTGTCATGATTTTTTTCTCACTTCAATGTTGTATGTCTCAGTGGCTGAGTGGTTAGCATGCTTGCCTTGTAATTTTGAGGTCCAGGGTTCGATTCCGCCGCATGCCAAATGCTTTACTACTAAATTTAGATACAGATAGGGAGCCATCTGGTGATAGTCATGCTGCAAAGTGGCCAAGCAAATGGAACTCAGTTAGCATTGAAACTCCTACAGCATCTTTCTATGTGCAGGAAGATTTCCTCATTCTGTCTTGTAGGGAAACACTGATACAATGTACGCGTGTGCTTCAAGCCATAAAAATATTACCACTCTATCAACTCACCAAATGTACATTGCTCAGAGTGCAATATGTCTGACATAAGCTTCAGAAACAGTGCGGAGAGCCATTTGAGCAAACAAAGCCTTGGACGTGGCATTGACGGGATAGGCCTACACACTCCAAATTTCAGGGCTTTGCTGAAGGAGAGTAGGAAATTGAGAATTGAGAAGTCCTTTAAGAAACAAAAAATCAAAAGTTGAAAAACACCTTCAGTTGAAAGATCTTTTATAAATGTATAATGCACGAATTGTTTTATCTTGCATTGACGAGTTTTATTACTGTAGATGAATGTCAAGTGCTTACAGAATTGGACTGAAATGTTCCTTGTAAGGTCATGGCCCTACCCATGCCATCTTATTCTTTATGAGTCAAAGCAATTTATTAGGTCATAGCCTATACTTGCAATGTTATCAAAACGAAAGGACCAACTGAGCATCAACGAGGTAACAAGTTGCCCAATGACACGTTGACAGTTCATTTCAATGCAAAATGACATTCTAAACTAAATATCTTGCTCAGTGTTATTAGTCATGCGCTGATATTGCGGTAGAAGAAAGTTGTTCCAATCAAACATACATGTATGAAGAAGAAGGCATGGGCCTCAAGCTTCTCGTCTTTTTTCAAGGGACATGCGACGTACACATTAATCAGAGCTGAATGTTTTCACCTGATCTGTTCAATTGAAAACGTGATTTGCATATGAAACTCTCCATCTACCACTTGTGTTACTTAATACAACCACAACCACAAGTTAGATGAGCAATAAACAGTTAGGATTCACTGCCAATGATTACTGTTCTGATAAAGTAGTAAAAAATAGGATCCCCTTGTACATGCAACTGTGCACAATGTAGCAATTTTATTTGGTGGCTCCATGTCAGTCTCCACGTCATGAGGGACTCAGTCTGGTATTGCTGAAAGATTTCTTGACGCATATGTAAGGAGAACGTCTCTTTCATCCGATTGGCCATACAATGTAGGTTGATGACCTGATCTTCTTCATCGTACATTACATTATTTTAACTTGATTCCAACATAGATCCAATTTTCCAATTGCACCAAAAACATGTCATTTTTTACTTTGAAAGAGATGTTTTTGTTGCATCATTGAGAACAAAGAAAAATGCTCGGCTCTCCGCACTGACCCTGTTGTCCAATGTCCTTTTATGTCTCAAAGGATGAGTAATGTTCTCTGTTCTTATTGGGTTAATGAAAGGAAAGACAAAAAGCCCCCGCAGTCAGATCTGCTTTGTCTTTGAACATAAGCTGATTTATCACAATATAACTAAGTGCAAAAAGGGTCACTGGTGCACTTTGCTTTTAGACAAAACATAATTGGTTAATTTATATAAATTTTTTCTTTCTCAAATTTTACATGTACATGTAATTGATATTTTATTGAGAAATTTGGATCAATGCTTGCAATTTACTGTTGGCGAACATGCAAAGTTGTGGGTATGTGCATTTATCCTGTCTTTTATTGCATATCATCTCTTTGATATCCACAGTTTATTTCAAAAGCGCTTGACAGGTTTTCATCAGCAGGCATTTAAGTTGAGAAAGGAGGGTTGTTGTGGAAGCAGTGGTGATAGGATACGACCGATACGTGGTGAGATTTCAATGTATTGTTAGAGCAGGTTGGCAGCCAACAAGTATATTTCCAGTTTTGACACAAACTCTATTGAACATAATTGAGTTTAACTAACATTTGATCATATGCCATTGTATACCTATACCCCCATCAGAAATTATTTATTTTAAACCAACCCAAATACATGTAGAACTAACTTAGTTTACCAAAACTGAGTAAGAAATAATTTATTATGAACAATTCCAAGCGCCCCCCTTCCAAGGTTATTAAATGGTCTCCCCCGAGTTGCTGTGTTCCATTCAAATGGCTTTAATATTAATACGTCCTCAGTCACTGCTCTGCTGGCATTCTGACCTCACCTCACACATCAGTAAACCTAAAACATTAGTAAAAAGAAAAGAAAAGGAACAAAATCCTGTATGATAATCACTCTTGTACAAACACACAAAAATATGCATGCTACAACACTCTAAAAAATGCCGGGACAAAATTGGTTTTTTAGATTCAAAATGGTTTTTTGAAAAACCAAATTTCAATGCAAAACCAAAATGGATTTTTAAAAAAATCCATTTTGGTTTAAAAAAAAAAAAAATCCATTTTGGTTTTTTGCATTGAAATTTGGTTTTTCAAAAAACCATTTTGAATCTAAAAAACCAATTTTGTCCCGACATTTTTTAGAGTGTACAACAAAGCCTAAAGAGACAAAAACATTCCTCTGCATAGACACAAAAGATTTTGGAAGTAATAAAGCATTAGATAAGCAAAAAGGCATGGTAAATCACAAAATAAACATTGTAGTATTTATCCAAGACCAGTAATAGCTGCCAAAATATATAGTGCAAATATGCCAACAAGATGTCTTTTCCTCGTCAACAAAATCTACACTCCTGCTCGTAAATATGGAATACTTCTATGGAAAAAAAGCATCAAACAGATTTAAATTTCAGAGTGTGAATGTAAGCAAGGTCCATTGTGAAGGTCAAGACATCTTCTCTAATCACTATTTCAAAGCCTTAACTATATTTTTTGCAAGAATTTTTAATTTTTGGTTTAATGCACCTCACCCTAAAAAACCCCATTGAATCAGACCATTGTGTGCTCCAGCAGAAGTTGCTAAAGTTGTCGATTTCAATAGAGAATGTTGAAGTATTCCATATTTATGAGCAATAGTGTAATTGGTTATAGTTACTGCAACGGTGTAAGGCAAATAAGCAAATAAACTGATGTTTAGTAACTATGTGTATTTCACCTATAGAGCTGTAGCTTGTAGTGTTAAGCGTTTATGCTAATCAGATCCATTTGCTTTGGGTGAGTTATAAGGAGGAGCTGCTGCTTAACAACTGCTGGTCCATGGGGAGATGCAAATGATAATACATTCAGTTTGCACTTGCTTGCTGCAAATTGCTGCCAGATATCTTCTGTCTGAATAACCCGAGGATAAAAATATAAGGAACATTCTTTGCTACTTTGTATTTGTAATCATTATGGCCAAAAGACATAAGCGTCATTATGCCAGAATATGCCTGTCTGATGGAATTATTGCAGCGATCAAACACCCTGTGTACAATGTCTTGAAAGAAAAAAAAGGGCCTAACAGAGAGGAAAATTGTGAAAACTGTAGTAAAAAAAAGTGTAGTAAATCAATGCCTTTTTCTTTCTAATTGTTAATTCATTTGGTTGCATGCTTAGTTTCAACAAGACCTTTACTTGTGAAATGTCCTGAATAACAGACATATTGGAGTGATATTGTTACAGCAAGTTATGTGAAGCATTTAGTTGATTAAGATGAAACAGATTCACGATTAATCCAGAGGCCAAAAAAATCTCCAATCATGAATTGTATACATGGAGCATGGTCACTGGTCAGAGGAAAATTAGAGAGGTTATCCATATTATATTCTGCAATTACAATGTATTTCGATATTTGCGTTCACCAACTATAGATCTGAACATGCAAACTTGGTTTGTACAAAATGTTACAAGTACATATATAATTTGTAGATGCTGAAGGAAGCCATGCTCTAAAATAATTCATACAATTATGTGATGCATCCATGTTCCTGCTCTAGCTTTTTGACAGTAGGGCTACTGGTTCAAGATATTATGCAGGTGTGCTTTCTGTATGTATGTACACCTGAAACAAGATACTACCTGAAAGAAAGATATTACATGTGCCTATGGCCAATAGAGGTATTAATTTCTTTGAAACTTATAGTTTTCGAACTAAACAAATAAGAAAATGAGTACATTTGCTTCAAGCATATCCTCTCTTTCCAGACATGCAATGTACATGTATCATATCTTATCTATTTTAAAAGCAGACTAAACCACCATTTTTGGTTTATGTAAGAAAATTAGGTATATGCCGAATAATGCATTGTAATCATTTTTGCAGAGAAAATTCATTGTCACTCAATGGTAGGCCTCGTGACAGGATACACCTCCTGCTCCCTTTTGGTATTCCACTAATATCAGCTATCCCCCACTTTACCCCCCTTTTGCCCCCTGTCCCCCATTTTCCCCCCACTTACCCCCATTTGCCACCATCTCACCCCGACTTGCCCCCGCTTACACCCAACTTGCCCCACTTACCCCCCAGTTGCCTCCCTCTAGCCCCTGCTTACCCACACTTGCCCCCACTTGCCTCTTGCTAGCCCCCACTTAACCCCTCTTGTCCCCCTGCTTCCCCCACTTGCCCCACATGACCTCGCCCTTTCGCCAAATTCCCCCATATTTCCCGTTTATTACCCCCCAATAACTTTTTTCATTTGTTAGATTGTTAGTGCTACCCCATAAGGTGGGGATGTATCCTGTCATGAGGTCTAATGGCTGTGGAATGCTTATGAGACACAACTTTTTGCGAAGGGCTCTAATAGGAATTTATCCTATTTTTTTCCAGTTGAGAAGGAGTTGCTTTGTTGTATCATTGATATCAAAGTGAAGGACAGTGCTTTCCTGATTACCCTTATCGTCCTATGTCCTATTTTTTGGCTCGAAGGATAGGTATTGCTCTTCAAGGTAAGCTGATTGCTTTAGCAAAAAGAGGACATATTGGAAGATTCCCTTAAGTATTTGGAAATAAGTTGATCATCATGATAGCAAAATGGGCATAAGGTGCTCTTGACTTTTCTTTTGGTTATTGCAGAAAAATGTTGCATCTGGCAATAAAACACAATCACAAATTTGAATTTGTTAAATTTATTTTTGTGATTATTTATTGACAAAATCCCATCCCTAAGATCCGCATTGTAAGGGTGGGTCTTCAATCTTGGTATACAGGCCGGATAAGGATATGTTGTTTTTTCTATGGAAAGAAAAGGATTAATTTTACACTGTATACCAGAAATGCAGCACTTGGTCATCAAAATGAAGGAACAAATCTATTGTTATCTATAAGACCTTGCATTACATTTAAGATCGATGGTAAAAGCATTTAAATATCTGCTCAATGAGGCACTGACAGAGCAGTTTTGAACCAAGTTTGCTATAGTGCACTTAATTATAAAAACATGACGAAAGCAGAAATGTTATCAAGTAGCAATGAGTCATATTAAATCATTAAAACAAAACCAGGGCTCAATCTGCTGTGAATGTAATCAGGCATCAATCACATTATTGACCAGCTCAGCAAGGACTCTTCTTTAGTTTATGCTAATTCAGCATTCTTGAATTGTATTTTCTGATTATAATGTATAATTAAAACATAACATTTGTAATCATTGTAATTAGAAAGACAACATAAATGAATACATTGTAATGCAATATATCTTCCTTTGGGAGAGAAGCAGAACATTATGGACATCTCAACATGTTATGTACATGAATATGAGAAACTACTATTCATCAAGCATCAAAACGTTATAGCAATAATAACTCATTCAATTTTCCAACAAATTAATGTCACTGTAGAGTCCTTGTTCATGTCACAATAGCATCCTAATATTTCTAATATTCATGAAATTCATTGAGGTTTTGTCATTTAATTGACAAGACACTAACCATGCAATGCTATTCAGCAGAGACCAGAGAAACGCAGACACAATGGCTCACAGGAAACATCAAGGTTTCCTTTACATTGCTTAATTTTATAATATTTGAAAGTTTTTGATCCCAGATGGAATGCAAATAAAGCTCTGATAACAGACAAAATGATTCTGTATTTCTGGCACACTTAATTTCAACATGAGGGTCATGGATTCAACTCCACTGCCACCTCTAAATCATAAAACAAACCCAGATATGAATCATTACGTCTAATTATTCATCCAATAAACAAGGTAAAATCAGGCATGCACAAAATGCGTTTTTTAATCTGAGATTATAAGGAGTTATAGGGAAAAATGTGGAGCATCACATCTGTTTGTCATTGGGCTGTTTTTTATTCTTTATTTTATGCTGGTTGCTGACATTAAACCGGGTCCAGAGTACAATTTACACTTTATTAATCAACATCTGTCTATGACTTGATTTGGTGCATTAGTTTCAACTTGTCCTGTAGTGCACAGTATAACTTAGGAACTGGACTGGAATATAGCAAATGAACCACTGTTCAGTGACTATCACACCTAAAGCTGTTTACCTTTGGTCTTAAGCTTTTATGCTAATCACATTCCTTTGTTTCATGTGAGTTATCAGGAAGAGCTGCTGCTTAACAACTGGTGGTCCATGGGGAAAATGATAATAAATGCAGTTGGCAAACACTGGCTGCAACTTGCTTCCAGATATTATTTGTCTGATGGACCTGAGGAAGCAGTGAGGATATATAATATAAGCAATATTCTGTGCTGCTTTTTATTTGTATTCATAATAGTCACAAGACACACAAGCCCCATTATGTCTGTCTGATAAAATTAGTGCTGTGATCAAACACATTATGTACTTGCACAATGCCTGAAAGCAAAAAAGAAGGATGTACAAAGAAAGAAAACTGGGAAAACTCTGGCTAGTGCCTGAAATCAATTCCTTTTTCTTCTTTATTATTGCTAATTCATTTGCATGGTTGCTTTACTGAAACCTAGTTATTGAATGTCTCGAATAACAGAATCATTTGGAAGGTGTAGTTGCAGAAATTTGTAGAGCATTGTGCCGCTGATTCAGATGAATCAGACGATTAATCCTGAAAACCATGATGTTGCCTACGGTTACAAATTCTACAAGGAGTCTATGGTCAGAGGACAATTTTTCAACAAACGATCAGCTCTTTTATGTAAAAAAATATTCTGCTGTTTGTGTTTGTAAACGAGCCTCACATGTCCAAAGCAAATTCTGATGTACTTTACACTTCATTTTGTCATAAAAGGATTGATCCATCTTTAGACTGATATGTTTGTAAATGAGTGATTGCTTTTGGCTGAAAGAGTCTTTGTAAAACAGGAAGATGCCATACTTCAGCCATAGAATGACATAGGGAATATCCATAGCCCGTAACAAGGCCAGTTGCGCTGCTATAATCCAATGGTAAAACCTGATAATTCTCAAACATTCAGTTTAGCTTGAATCAATGCTTTTTGACTATCACTCTGACAACATTTGCTTTCTAAACCACTTTAAATCTTTTATTAATGGCCCAACAAGGACTATGCTATGGTTTATGCTGATTTGATATTCTTGAATTTTCAAGTCAGCTCTAATTGTATGAATAAACCATTACGTTGGTAATTATGTCAGACAAATCTTGGATGAATGATATAAGACATTCTCTTTGGCCTTCAGGTTTTTGATTTCCAATCAGTCAATGAAAACCACATGTAGTATGTTCTCTTATTTTGACAACTTTGAAGATGTCAGGCATCAAAGCACTGTAGCTGTAATAAATCATTCAATATTTCCATCAAATTAATGTCACTGTAGAGTCCTTGTTCATGTCACAGTATCATTCTAATATTTCTAATATTCATGAAATTCATTGAGGTTTTGTCATTTAATTGCCAGAAACTAACCACGCAATTCTATTCAGCAGAGACCAGAGAAACACAGACACAATGGCTCATAGGAAACATCAAGGTTTCCTTTTCATTGTTTAATCTTCTTCGTTTTTCAAAAAATATTTGAAGGTTTTTGATCCCAGATGGAATTCAAATAACAGACAAAACGGTTCTGTATTTGTGACGGTCTATTTAAACAGAGGTATCTTGGTTCAATGAACAATTGAATTCCAATGCCTGCAAAGGCCTCGATATGTACATTCAGTTGGCACTTCTGGGATGCAAATTGTTGGCAGATATATTTTGTCAGCCTGAGCAATGCAAGAAATAGGTCAGAAAAAAGTGGTGCTAATCGTTCTGCATCTTTTCATATTTGCAAACATAGCCACAAGAAACATGACAGCCTTGTAACCCCACCTGAAAAAGTTAAGAGGCAGTGGAAATCAAACTCTTAGAGTACCATAAAACAAGAAATAGAAAGCTTGACAATTAATGAAAGGAAAAACAGAAAGAATCTGGCAAGGGATAATGTTTTCTGTTTCATGGCTTTTCGCAGCATGTGGGTTTTCTTCCTATTGCCTAATTAATTTGGTTGCGTGGTTAGTTTATACCCATGAGTCAACACAACTCTTTTCAATGAATTTCATGAATAGCAGAATTATTGGGACATTACTATGACAGCAAATATGCAGGACATTTATTAGGTTACTAACCCAAATACAGTGTAAATGATTAAGGCACATATATATACCAAAAATAACTTGCAGTTGTGAACTGTAGAATACGGGGTCATAAAATTTCCCTGCAAAATTGTCACAGCCCCCCTGCGAGACAGCCGACCCGTCCCGTACGTCTATGTCGACAAATTAGGCGCTTTTTTAACAAAGCCATATATCATAATGCTATCAATTTTGAATGGTAATGCACAATTACATGTCCAAAGCAAATTTGAATGCAAGAGAACCCTACATTACAATATTGATAATCGATCCAGGACAGTTGCATGTTGAACGGAACCTTCCTTCAAAAATATTACAATCATTAATACAATGTCATGCACTTTTCCTTTAAATCTTTCTTACAGCAGCTCAGTTAATTAAGGTCACATGGAAGCTGGAGTAACCAAATTCACTAGCAAATTGTGGCTTTCTATCAGTCACTAACTTTGATCACAGAAGCAAATTATATGACTTGATCTGTTTGATTTGCTTTGATCGGTGAGACCAAGATGGTTCTGAATGACGGGTGAAAAATAAAATCTTCAGTCTCAGAACTACTTACACTATTGCACCCAATACGTTAGATTTACGTTGGTCATTTAAACTTTGAAGTGTTCTGACAGACACATATTAAATACAAACTCACAGAGAAAGACCTACTCTATAAGATTTTACCGACCATAAAGTTTGAATTAAATGGCCATTTTCTTAACTGTGAAATGATTTTCTGTTAATATTTGTAAATTTTTGTTTTCTTTTCAATAGGCCAGCCAGATAAGCATTGCTTTCCTGGTCTCAATAGAGATACATACATACATACATTAACCTGATTAATGCTATGTAATAGCCAAAAAGGGCACAATCGTAAAAATTGTAGCAAGGCAGTAAGTTGCGGAATTTTTGTTAGATCCATGGCATTTTCAATGCTTAAGCAACATGGTGATGTCAAAGTCTATAATATCCATAATCATAATCATTCTTTACTTGTCTTATACTGGTACAGCATGGGTAATTTATTGTGTGGCAAAGAACACTGAAAGATGTGCAAGGAAAGACCTCTGAGGTCAGTTTTGGCATGCAGTCTACTCAACATGTTAAAAATTGTAACCATATGACATATTTTCACCTGATGCGCTAAGACACTGGAACGAGTCAACAATCTGCCAAAAGTCCGTGAAACACAAAGACAATGCCCAATAACATTTTAAATGTGCAAAATTTAATGTATACTATGAGGTTATACCATGGGTGGAGGCAGTATATCCCTGGTATAGTCACCCAAGATCCTGTATATCCTGAGACCAGAAGGGTCGAGGGATATACAGGGTCGAGGGTGACTATACCAGGGATATACTGCAGCAACCCATGGTATAACCTTTTTATCCCATGTCTTTTTTTAAAATACTTTTATTTTATATCAATGTAAAACAGTTTGAAGAACTGAATGTGAATGCAGCTGTGCTACAAAAAAAATCAATACTCTTAATTGGCAGCACTTAATTGCCTTAAATCACAACAATCAGCAGATATGCTGGTATCTACATGCTAATAAGCATGATACATAGGGGCACTGGTGTCTTTTGATTGGTCAGTTCCAGTATATCCCTGTTGATCTCATTATCTTTCAGTATATCCCCGCTGGCTAATTAGCCAAAGCAATTTGATTGGTTGAACTAAATATATCCCTGTTTCTTTCTGTTGTATTTCCCTCTCTCAATCTGTATTGACCAGGGAAAAGCTCAGTATGAGGGACAAAAGTTGACTAGACATGGGATAAAGTTTAATATTCGTCCTGAAAGGGCTTATTGCATCAGCATGAAAGAACAATACATGTATACAATTAATGTCCTGCACCCATATAACTATCCCCATTGCCTATCACATGATGGGTGATGCAAATTAACCGTTGAGTGACTACTACACCTCGAACTGAAGTGTTAAGCTTTTATGCTAATCAGATTCATTTGTTTTGGGTGAGTTATCAGGAGGAGCTGCTGCTTAACAACTGCTGGTCCATGGGGAGATGCAAATGATAATACATTCAGTTTGCACTTGCTTGCTGCAAACTGCTGGCGCATAGTTTTCAATGGCTGAATGACCTGAGGTTAAAAAAATTAACAATATTTTGTGCTTCTTTATATTTACATACAGGAAATGGCGACAAAACAAAGCGGCCAATAGACATAACTGAAGTAAGTGCCATCATCAAACACTTTGGGAATGCTGTCTGAAGAAAAGGGAGAAAGTATTTATGACAATGTAAGATTAAATGAAAAACTCCAACAAGGGATGATGCGTTCTGCCCGCCGATAGACATGTGTTTTTTCCCTCCCATCTTTCACAACAGTTTCTTTAATCTTATTTTATAGTCATTTGGTGGTATCGAGGCGCTAACTCTACCCAATTTATGAATATGTTGTAGTTGAAGTATTGCATTGATAATTTTATTTATGAAAGCAAATTACCTAGGATGTTAAATTGTTAAGTAAGTTAAAACTAGTCGGATGATTAACCAAAATAAGCTGCATGCAGATGACATATGGTGTCAAAGAGAAAAATATTCTAATATTTGTGTTATAGTCAGCTACACAACATAAACTTAGCAAAACATGGATGCAAGAAATGTGGATAATAGACACGGGGCTGAAAGTTTGTACTGATATAGGTGAGTTCATATCATATTATGCAGTTTTTATTACACACTTCTGCTCCGGCTTGTAGACTGCAGCATCACAGTTCAGTAATCAAACTGCACTTGTAAATTGTGGTTTTCTTTCAGTCACTAACATCGATCAAAGTATTGAATATGACTTGATCTATTTGCACTGCTTTGGCTGGTGAGGCCAAGATTTCTCTGAATGAAGGATGAAAAGCAAGACTTCTGCTGCAATAGATTAATAACCTGAGAGATGGCGTCTCTTCATTTGGCCGTCTGCCTTCTTGAAGTGAGAGTCTCCAGATATAGACTCATGCGTGGTAGCTCGTGTTACAGTCAACGAATGACGAGTGCTTACATTCAGCAGCTAATGGACACACAACAGTCCTATCCATTGCATTTTGATTAAATGTCGATTTGAAATTGAGTACTTGTGACCTAATTGAAGCTCAGTTGGTGACTTGTATTGATAGCATTGGCAGTATAGGATATGACGTCACAAATTGCTTATGCGTCACAGAGAATAACATTGCAGAGAAAGGGATATGACCTCGCAGGGAGCATTTTATTTGGCATAACACTCTTTTTATGCTTCATAATGAATTTGGCTTTATTTCAAGGTTGTTTACTGCAGTGTACTCTTTTCGGTGAATGATATAATTTTTGTCAACCCACGAGCTTCCGTTATGACTTCAAGAAATGTTCAAGCGACAACAATGCCTGTTCGGATTCAATTTACAAAATATCCCATTCATTTCAGGTTTTTGTTAGATGAATTCTGTTGGCATTTAAACTCCGTTGGCCATCTGCTGGCATTTAAACTGCAAAGATGGAAACTTTTATCAGCAAAGAAACATTTTAAAGGCGACAATGCACAGGATATGGCAATTGGGGACAAAGGCATCTTTGCAATTTACAGTGCATTGAAAAGAGGTAGCCAAGCTTAAGAATGAATTTGAAATGATCCCTGGATTTTGACATATCATTTCGCTGCTCAGTCTCTGAATGAAGTCACAAAATGACTTCTCCTTCCAAGTATAATGGAAGTTTGTATTTGGTTTCTCGTATTTCAGTGACTGTACTAAATGAGGAATGTGAGGCGGTTTTGTATGAGGTACTTCATCTAATCAGTTTCAAAGACTATAATACTGTACGTATACTGTGTCATAAAAGCAGAGATTGACCTTTTGTGTATATATTAATTGCAAAGGTAAGACATCAAAGCTATTGAATTATAACAAAATGGCGGTACAGTATTTCAGTTGCATGGAGCTGGAGGCAATTTCAGTGATTGTTGTAGTTTTTATTGATCTATTTTTTATATCGCGATGGACAGACAGTACTTTCCAGTACTGTTTCAAAGCCTGAGATTAAATTTCTGAGGCATCCACTGGAGAGACTGATCTGTGGGCTTTTCCAGCTGCATGAGAAAAGCAAATACTGGTCTTAGTCACAGTGTAGCTCAGTTTTACTCGAATGAAATGTGTTTGATTAATGAAAGATAAACAGAGAAAAAATGCATCGACTAACAATCAGGACGGATGGAAAATCTAGTGATGTTCTGTCTGATCAAAACAGCAACATTAAAACAGACATCTGCAGTAATCGTGACAAAATCAGAATTCAATGTAAACAGCTAGGGCAATATTTCAAGGCAAAAATCATTTGGCCGCCTCCTCCTGCCTGTTGAGTGGGTCATGATGGAACTCTTTTCCTCCTTCAATTATCCGGCTTCATTATTTCACATCGTTTGTGGTGTAAAATTGTAAATCCGTTTTCATTGCTCTGTGTAAATGGGCTTGGTTTGGATTATCTGTGGAAAACATGAAACTGTCGCAGTTCCAACCCATTTCCACTTACAGCTACCAACTTCAGCAAGATTGAATCTCCTTTCGTTGACGTGGTAATTACCTTAATGTGAACTTGATGAATTTGGTATGATGGTCTTATAATACTGGCTGAGTACCATACTTAGTTAGCCAAGAGTGCTTGACATGCACGCGTTTCAATAAACTGTATACACTCTAAAAAATGTCGGGAAAAAATTGGTTTTTTTAGATTCGAAATGGTTTTTTGAAAAACCAAATTTCAATGCAAAACCAACATGGATTTAAAAAAAAATCCATGTTTGTTTTTTGCGTTGAAATTTGGTTTTTCAAAAAACAATTTTGAATCTAAAAAACCAATTTTGTCTGAAATTGATTAGAGTGTAGTGTGTTAAAATTTAAATCATGTGAATTGCAGGCCAAGTTCTGGTGCTGGGCGGAAAAGAAGCCTGTGCAATGTTGTGATTGCCCTGAGCCATAATGAGTTAGAAGAGCAATTTGTTATTGCTTCTCAAGTTGCCTCTTTTTCCTTTTTGTTTCAGCTGCCTAATTTGTTCAGATGGCTGGTCAATACCGATGTGATATTTCAACAACTTGGGCAAATCCAAAGTGGGAAAGGAATCAGCAGTTGTTATCAGAATTCTCTCTGCTATGTTTGGATAATGTGAAAGTATGGACACTTTTATAACAATTTTAATCTTAGGCAATGAACAGTTTTTAACACATTTCCTGTTTTAAAGCATGGCACAAGCACCGTTTAATTACCTTTAAAATACTGGGATGAGCTTTGCTAATGAAAGACAGCCTATAAATTTGTTCTATTCCAGCAGCATCCCTGCTTCTCCTGCAGCGAGCCAGTGAATCATTTTAATGAATAGTTTGCTATGCCCACAAGGCTTCTGCACCCAGCACGAAGAAAAATGAGCACACGGAGAGAGAATGACCAGCCTTGTGGAGTCTGTCTTTGAAGTCTTCAGAGGTCAGCCACTCCATGCAACGACATTACCCAGTTGGAAGTGAACCAAGCACTTCAGAAAGAGGTCTTGAAAGATCTCACAAGGCCAAAGTCAATACTGAATAAAAATCAAAGCAGATGACCGGCTCTGTTGGTTCAACTTGGTTGTTTTGAAGCAGTGAAAACTTATCCTTCGCTTTAGGATAGAATCTCTGATTCTCCGAATCTCCGAAAAATAAAATGTAAGTCAAACAGAAATCTGGCGCCATTGATAGAAATGCAAGTAGGAAAGATGGGAGGATGAATTGGGTTTTAAGTCTCTAATTGTGTTGCTTTTTAATCGAGAATAGGTTCAAGCCTTGAAGGTAAGCCGACAGCTTTGCAAAACTATGTGGCGGAGTGCAAACGGAATTTCGCGGCAATCTGTATGGCCATTCCCAAATGGCTGCATTTTTACGACCCGATATAAATTGCCCCTTGAAAAAAGTGCAGACCACCAAGAAATATAGCAAGCAGACATCATTGGTCTGGTGGCCATAAGTGCCTACGAGGGCTCCATATACAACCTGTGATACATAAATGCCAGCCATGTTTCCTGAAACCAATACACTGCAACGACGGTGATAACGTGTGCTGATTTTGTAATAAGGGCTTTCAGTGGTTTGTAACTAAAGCGCATGCCTGCCCTGAATTCCGAAGAGCGTAGATTCTGCTGCAACGCTGAGCTTTGTTCACGATCCACCACATTTCTTCTGTGGGACCAGAGTCCAACCTTTGCAGCTATTGCACTGTGGCCTTTTATATATATACCATGTATTTAGGTATGTCAACTTTTAGAGCTGACGAATAACAAGTGCTTACAAAATGCACTGACATGTTCCTTGTGAGGTTATATGTCTATCAGTGCCATGTTATTCTCTGTGACTCATAAGCAATTTGTGAGGCCATACTTTCAGTGCTATCAAAACAAGTCACAAAATGAGTATCAATTAGGTCACAAGTTACTCAACGACAAATTGACAGGTTATTTCGATGCAATGGATAGGACCTGTTGTGAGGTCATTGATGTCTGCTAACAGCTGCATGAGTGTAAGTACTCATCATTCATCGACTGCACAGTTTCCGGAAACAGAATACGTAGCTGTTTAGCTTTTTTCTGATGGGTCCATCAAATGATCAGAACCAATCGCAATAAGCTAAAATCTGTTTTGTGGCAAGTTGGAAAAGAATCGCATGAGTGTTGAAACAGTTCTATGACACAAAGCAAGAAACAGAAATCATACAAGCAAGACGTGAACCAAAAAGGCGAGATCAACACGTGCACAATCCGACGGACCACGCAGTTCGCTGAGTCTTGTCGATTCTGGTCAAAACATGAAAATAACACACAAAGTATGACTACATGTATGAGGAGTACAGAACATGTTTTTACCCATATGACACCAAATCAAACAATAACATTTTTGTTCACATAATTATTGTAGTATTTTGGGAATGAATGAGTGAGATCAATATTATCTTTCATGATGACTGATGATTGCATTGATAACAGAGCAGTTCCTTCACTGGCTTCTGGGCCTAGAAAATGTCTGTGAACTTGTGAGGCAAACACTTCCATTTAATTTCCCCGGAGCGTATCGCAGGAAAAAAATCAATTACAGAGTGACATCAGTTGTTGGAGCAAATATACACTGCATGATAGTGCATACCTTTGACAGTCAGCTTTTCCTCCAATTATTCTAGTCCAAATTGATGCCTGTGGGACACACGGATGTGCTATATTTGCATCAGATATATCTGATACAATGAAATATAGCAAAACAGGTTGATATATCAGACAACAGCAGTTCCAAGGGATAGAAGTGCCTGTCATTCGTGGAGATGGGAGTATTTTTGGCATCGTCCTCAATTCACCTGTAGCTGTGTAATTGGCTGGCTAACCTATTTGATGTGAGGCATGACATTTGATACAAGACACAACTGTCTGTTGGGCTGCAACCAGACTCTTTGGCGATGAAGGAAGCAATGAGTCATGAACGATTCAGAACGACTGTGCGCAAATAAATTGCTGATTTGCTGACTTAATTTTGCTGTGATGCATGTCTGGCTATTATGAGATGACATGTGCAAATAAAAAAAGTAGCAAAATTAGCTTGTTCCACACAAATTGTTGAAAATTTTGAGTTTACCATTTTTTTGTTCTTTAAAAAAAAAATTGACACAGAGAATTCACGAGTGTTTATACTGTAACAAGTCCAGGAGTGGGTGTCAAACCCTAGTCCCATGCGTGCGAGGCAGGAGCGATATCCATAACACCAAAGAGTCACTCGTTGGTGTGAGGGAAACACCTTGCCACCAACCAGGAACCACTACACTCCTTCCTCCTTAGAATGAAGCTTGACCGCAAGCTTCGCTGTTGTTACCCTGACATGCTCTAACCATCCAGGCCAGATTGGACATGAGTCCACCAGTCACTACATATCAGGCACCACTGTAACAACTCCAGGAGCGGGAGTCAAACCCTGGTCCCCTGCGCAGGAGTGACTCTTTGGTGTAATGGCTAACGCTCCTGCCTGCAGCGCAGGGGACCAGGGTTCGATTGCCGCTCCTGGAGTTGTTACAGTATACAGTTGTATTCAGCTGTTTGAGGACATCAAAATTAAATATGATGTCGCAAGAGGCCATATCTTTCACATTGAAGTTTATTGTATCATTTACCATGCCGTGATATCATAAATCTCACAGTGACAAATTGACCTTGGAATTAACTGATGTCAATGAAAATGTTAAATAGGATCTTTTGTTACTTGTTACATCACTGGCTAATTCAAACAGCCATGCATATGGACCATGTTGCTGAACGTCCTTCACTGGCTGTTACAAAGACTTTTATGAACAAAAGGCAATCAATTTTATTTACAAAGGTCAGTTAAAAACAAAGTTCAGTGTACATATACTATATATACACAGTTTGTACAGTCAGTATAGTGTCAGATACAGGCTCATGCAGTTGCAGATAGTATTCCACAAGTTGTGTTGCAGTTGAAGAAATTTGACAGCAACAGGCGTGAGCTACAGCCACACAAAGCAACCCAGGCACCTTCCATTCCACTGAATAAGCCCACATACATGACAATAACAGTGAATGAGCAAACTCCCTTTCTAAAGCCTTTTGTGCATTGATGTATGTTTGAAATTCAATTTCATTCAAATCTCTGTGCAGCACAAAAATGCTTGCTGATTACTTTTTAACATCACAAACGTGTGTCAATGGATCACCATGTATAAAGCAAGATAAGCTTGGTGAATCACACTGGCTGCATGGCAACTAAACTGCTAGGAAATTTACATTTTAATGACTTTTTTCATTTCTATTCATTGATATTATTGTGGAATATTTTCCTTTCAATGGAATCCATCATCTGATATCTCCAGCTTTTATTAAGATGTTAAGCGTTTTATCAATGGTTCTATTCTGCTGTATTGTGGCTTGCCAGTTGCATGACTTGAGGGGAAACACGTTTGCTGTACATGGCTTTTGACATGATCATTTGTTTCCTATGCATGAAACATGCCAAGCCATGGAAAATCAATAAGACCACATCCCTACAAGATGTGAAGATCAAGATTAGATGTCTTAACTTTTCTGGGCCTGGTTGATCATCAATCACATTCTTCTCATATCCAGATAGATCCCAGAACTATGTAAACCATCTTATTTTGCAATAAGAAATTCCCCTTGTCTCAGGCATATTTTGATTTTGATGCATGAACATTGCATGCACAATACATGTAGAAACCCCATGTGTAAGATCAGACAAAATCAATGCAGTTTTGCATTTCTTTAGAAAAAGTACATACACAGTGAAGTGAGCAGGATTGTAAACATCTGTTGCGGTTTCGCAAACACATTTTGCCTCATTTACAAAGATTCTGCTCACATACCAGCAAACATTTCAGTGCAGTTTCACCCAAACCTATATAAAGGGTGCACAAAAGGAAAAAAACTGAAACATAGGCTCAAGAAAGATGCCCATATATAGCTTTTTTTGCCCTGACCGTCAAACTAGATCATAAGGGCCCTTTTGCTCTCTCCCCGTCTCTGATGCATTTACAATGTTGCCACAGAACATCGATTATAGGAAAATGCACACCATGGCAGCCATGGTAGCCATTTTGGGTGTATTTTTGGAGTTGACCACCCACACAGTTTATTATCCAGTTCTTCAAACTGGCGTGGTCCCTGTGAGACACACACTTGAAATAACAGCATTATCAGATGGATTTGACCAGACTCAGGGTCTCAAAGGAGCCAGTGAATAATGGCAGGGAAATATCTCACTGCTCTTCTTATCTGGCCCGCTACCATCGCTCTTCCTCTATCTGTTCTCATGTTACTCTTTGCCCTTGTGTCTCCGGAGGGTTCAAAGATTAATTAATGCAATAAAGACAGACTGCTTTCGGATAGCGTTATATATGACGTATAGTATGGATAGTATGCAGCGCAACACAGATGTGACCGCTGCATGCTATAAGGCATTGATGTAGCAGCTGTAGCTATAGGGTATTGTTGCAGTTTGACCTTAGATTTTTTAAAGCCAAGGAAATACAATGATTTCCTGAATGCTGCGAGCGATGCCAATATTTGCCATGCTGTACATGTAGCATTCGATGAGTCTTATACAAGGAGCATTAAGTAATCACTTGTCATTCTCTGGCTGTTAATTTCGAAGCTAAGCAGTTGTTTAATAAATGAGAGAGTAGTACCTCATAACAATGACAAAGTAACGATTAACAATGTATAATATGTCTCTGATGTTTGTCACCCGAGGACTTTAGCCCGAGGTGTGATAAACACATATTCCCGATCCCATGGTGAATAAACGGCTTATACCATGAGACAAACACTCAAACAGTCAAACATGAGACGATAAGTGGACAACAAAGGATATGGGAGTTATCGCCCTAAAATTCTGGCATGTGATTGGCAGACGGAGGTGTCAAATGGTATAATGACTTTAATTGTACGAGACAGCTTTAGACAGTTTCCCCTGTTTTTTTTCTTTTGAATTTTTATGAGAAAAGAGTTAATTTTGTGGCCAATTCGAATCTTCACTCACTCCGGACAAGAAGTGGAAGCAACATAGAGTTGAGTGTATGTGGCAATAAGCTGTGATGTGAATGCCAGTCATGCTCCCCCTGGCCAATACATGCTCGGCTGATGACAGAACCAGGGATTAGTTGCTCTTCTGGCTGAGCTCCTGTCCTGGGCATGCCCTGAGCCAGGCCTCAAGTAGGAGCTCTATAGACCTCTTGTCCAGCAGAATATCATGTGACACAGTCTGCCCATTCAATAGCTCATGAGAAATGCTCTCAGGTCTGGCTCAGTGTCAGCCATGCCATCAATTGCCAGGGCCACATTCTGTTAGTTGTCAGTGGTTACATGCAGGAGTAGCTAAGGGTTTCCTTGCAGTAGTGCTTCAAGCACATCTTATGAAGTGGCATTCTTTTTATCAAATACTCATATCATATTCTGTAATACGCCAAAGAATCGACACAGTATACAATGTATAATGTGTTGGCTAAGAAGAATAATTATTCCTGAAGACAATTGACACAGACAAAATTAAACCTCAACAAAAATGAAGAAATGGTATCTCCTATTTCTGTTCCAAATTACTCTGGTATGTATCCATCATTGTTAATCTCAAACAGTAATGACAAAAACGTATCAGAGCTGATTAGAACGAAATGTAACTGCATATTTCCATAAGCTGGATATCTCATGGCGCCCTGTCAGTTAACTGTATTCAACTGCTGTTCTCTCGAGTTAATATTGATGCAGATATACAACTGGTAGCAAACAGCCTGATTTAGGGAGGTATTAAAGACAATCTGTATGGCGTACAAACAATTGATAACAGTGGTAAGGGCTTAATGGCAATGCAACTACACTGGCTGCATAGCAATCAGGGCAGCAGATGTAAGTTATCTATTTCAAAGATGAGCAGAATACAAGCAAAAGCCTATAAGCTCCTAGAATGGAGTTGTAGACTCTGCCCTGGTAAATAGTGTTTGCACAATTTTGTGTTAATTTGGATTTTGTCATGCAAACTCTGTTGAAAGCAGAATTAACCTTGGCGGTATTAGATTAGACGTGAGCGATGTAGTTCGCTGGCAGGCACACTGTTTCCATCAGCTCCACAATATATAGTCTTTCATTGAATTTGCCCCGGCCACCGAAAAGGTCTGTCATCAATTCTAAGTGTCAGCTGCTTCTAAGGGAAATGGAGTGTCAAGCAGTTTGTATAACACATGTGGCTGACGCTGCCTGTTGCCAGTTCGTTTGCTTTTTCCTTCCACTTCAGACCACTTGCAAATATGTTGCTGGGACTGTTGTTATGAATTATTTGTTTGCCCAAAAAGGGAAAACTAAAATGGTGATCTTGCAGTACAAATCTGACGCAGGGTTTTCCGACTCTATTCCTCAGCAATACAAGACGATAAATGTCCCTTCCTAAAAAGTCAAATTTGATGTCTGTATAAGACATTGACTGGCACTCCACTTAAAGAAAAAGTATCAGGGCAGGCAGAGGCACATCCAGGAAATGTAGGAGGAATATTTATAAAAGTCCAAGAGATATTGGAAATATTCTTTTTTTTTCTTTTTACATCAAAATATTCAGGCCCAGAAGGGATGTTACAAGAACGATTTTGAAATCTGGCTCCCTGGCATCTCAAGAAACTTAGACCGAATACAAAGTTGAGGCCTTGAATTTACTACCTGACTAGTCCATCTTCTAAATGTATAACTGGCTGCAGAGTTACAGCCTTTGAAATGTGAGTGACTACCAAAATGCCCTGTGAATAACCCGACATACGTGATCCTGTTACCCCTGCTAAATATTTTAAAAAAGAAAAAAGAGTAAAAAATCTACACTTGCCTATCAACACAAGTCAGTAGGTGTCATACCACTAGATGAGACTATACGTCTCCCAATGACAACTTGACAACAGTTACTAACTGAAATTTAAGGATTGGACCTGCAGTGTATCCATTCCCTTATATAGCTAAATGTGATTAGTCGTCCTTCCATGCTGTAATTAAGAGCTTAAATGACAACAAATATCGACACTAAACCCAGCAATGGCTACATATAACTATTTCTGGTGTGCATTATGTGTGCATCTAGGTGAGGGTCAATTGTGTTCTCTGATCCACAGAGCAGCCGACCCCTGCAGAATGTATTGGCCTTTCTCTCAAGTTGCATTTGGGATTTTCTCTGTTGGCCAATCCATCAATCGACGTCTAACAGCATTGATTTCTTTGGACATTGACACAGATTGACCACTCAGGAACCATTAACTTATGTTGCTTTCTGTGTATTTGCTTTCCTGTTCGCCTCTGAATAGGATACTAACAATGATATATTTGGTCTGTGGAATCATCCCTAATAGGAACAAATTGGAAGCCGTCTGATTATGCATATCTGGTCTACATAATTGATGAAGAAACACAGCAAATGGTAAGATATGGCCTCAGGCTGCTCAACTATGTACCTACAGATAACTTTATATTCAGATGTGAACTTCAATGTTTCAATACGATGCAGCAAAATACACATAAATTCATCTAATTTAAACATCAACGGCACACCAATTTACGTGAATATTACTTTGGTATAGTAAACATATTATATTCTGCCAGTTCAACCATACTATGTAGAGCTATGGGCATATATATAATGTTCACTGTGGTTCAACATAAGGATTTCAAATCCTATATTCTCTGTAAAAGAAGGATTAAGCATATTCTCCATATAGTAAATTATTGAGGTGAAATACTGTTTAAATAAAACAATCCATGAAAAAAAGGTTGCTGGGTCTTTATTACTGGAGATAATTTGACGCCAAATGTTTACACCAGAGTCCAGAGCTGCAACATTTAAATTAAGCATACCAGATAGCAAAACTTCTGCATTGCATCATAGCCTTCATAATTTAAAAAATTTAACATCATAAGAACATTAGTTGAGTCATGATATCAGGCTGGTGCTACAATTAACAAAAATGGACTGATGGCATAACTTGCCCATACCAAAACATTATTGAGCAGAAATGCATTGAAAACGGAGAGCTAGCTGCCCATTGTCAATTGCAGCAGAATTAATATCCCTACTTTAATTCGTTCCATCAGGTGCATCAGAACGTTTTTGGTCATACAGTTAATGAGAATTCCATGTTTTAGAATTGGGAATCATTTGTCATGTTGAGGTTCAAGCAACACACTCATTCTGAACTATTCAAATCAGAGCAAAACAAGTCTGTATTATCAGGAGGGGAGGCGAAATCTAATTCATTAGCATTAAAATAATTTCCAGCTTAGTTGGTGCCATGTGGGCTATTATTTGGTGGTTAACTTGGAAGCCACTTTAACAGCAGGCTGGCGTCTCAATGAATCGATCATCCTTGGTTAATAATAGAACGGTGTACCACAAGGATGTGTAATTCTGATAAATGCTTAATCAGATCAGGTTCATCTCTGCATACTGATCAGAGTTGTCATTTTCGGGATTAATCAATGTATTCATTCCTGTGGAATTAGAACTTGTCCAGCTTAATGTCATCAATTTTGCTTGAGTACCTTTTGATGTTGAAAATCTGCGTACAATGAATCTGTACTTTTTGAATTATCGAGAAAAAAATTATTATTTTTTCCGTACTTACACTCGGAATGTTTCAGGCTTTTAAGATTGCAATAAGAAGCCATTGCATTTGGATGATTAGTATCATGGAGGTGTACTTCCCCTTTCTAAGTTCTCAAAAGGAAGAATTACGAGCTTTGGGAAGCTTTTAGTCTCAACCACCTTTCAGCAGTGTCTTTTCAGGAAACTGTCTCAAGATAGCAAGGTAACCCACTTAACTGGCCTAAATTCTGATGATTACTTGTAAATTAAGCCGTTCACTGTATACAGAATGAAATATAATTGTCTCTTTGCTTTAAGTAGGTACTTTAACATGGATGATGCAATTTCAATTCTTTCATTGTAGCTGACCTACATAGTATTATAGGAGAGTTAACAGGTATGATCTGCAGGGATATCACCGAGGGTCTTTCAAACATCACATCGCTTGAAGTCGCTGATAACTCACAGCATGGGGGATAATATTTTATAGTAAGTTGCATATGAAATATCACATGCAGTCTTTTAAGGACCAAATGATGTAAACAACAATTCTGAAAAAGTGTTAAAGATATAAAAATGAAAGTAGCATATTATATTATTATTGAAAGACTGACTACTGATTTATCACAATCATCAAAAATCCTCTCTTTAAAATGACTAATTCGGCTTTCTTTGGGTCTTGGTCTTACCCACTGGCAGAATTTCTGATCTGCAGAAAACTGAAACATTGACTACAAGTTCTCTTGCAACTGTTGCTAACACTCTAGTTTTGACAATTGGCTGAAGATCGTTTTACCAAACAAGGATGTGTGAGTTTACAGTCCTTGTCATACTTACGTGGAATCTCAAGTTCTTTTCTATGCTGTTGAACTGTGGTGTCAGAGATGACTCTATTCTAGCATTGCAATATATGTAAATTAACTACAAGCGGTGATGTCATTTCAAACTGGGTCAGATTCCCCAGCTTCTAACCAATGCGAATCCACCAAACTGAGCATCACAGTTTTAACTCAGTGTCAGAGTGAAAATTGGGTCTGGGAAAACCCATGCAAGTTTGACATCACAGCCTCTCAGCCAATGGGCTGTCAGAACAAATATACGTAACATAAGCCATGTGTTTACAAACAAATTGTCAAAGCCTTCTGTTTATACCAACTTCCATCAAAGTTTAAAGTTGTAAGTTAGCAAGTTTGTAGATTAATCAAACAATTCTGTGGGGATTCTAACAGTTGCTTACAGTGAATGCTCACAAAGCTGCCATTTGGGTAGGATTAGACTGATGATTGCTGTGATAAATCATTGGGATCACAAATGTAATGCTTCCTTCAATATATCAATGTTTGAACTGTGATGCGTAGTTTACACATGACACAGTCCTAAAAATCATTGATAGCCTTAAACCAAAATCCAGTTGTGGAATTGACTACCTGTCCAACAGATTGCTCAAAATGATAAAAAATGAAATTGTAATACCTCTTACGCTTGTGATTAACCAATCAATGCAAAATGGTATTTTCCCAGACAAACTCAAGACAGCAAGGGTGGTTCCTCTGTTTAAGAAAAGCGAAGACTATCTGCTTGAAAATTATAGACCTATCTCTGTCTTGCCCAGCTTATCAAAGGTGCTGGAAAGAGTCATTCATTCACAGTTAGTTGATTACTTTAACAGAAATGATTTATTTTACGAAAATCAATATGGTTTTAGAAACAGCCACTCTACTGAATTTGCTGCTTTGGAGCTGATAAGCAGAGTCATTGATACGCTTGATAATAATGAAACGTCATTAGCTATATTTCTTGATTTATCAAAGGCGTTTGATACCATTGATCATAACATTCTACTGCACAAGTTGCATTACTATGGCATAAGAGGGCAGTCTTTAGAATTAATGAGAGATTATCTGAACAAGCGTCATCAGTACATTTCCTTTGATAATCACAACTCCTCATTATTGCCTATAACTGTTGGTGTCCCTCAGGGGTCCATTTTGGGGCCTTTGCTTTTTATTATATATATTAATGACCTGCATCTTGCGAGTTCAATTTTTCATCCTATCATTTATGCTGATGACTCAACCCTTTCTGCCTCTCTTAGAGCTTTCTACAATGCAGACCAAGACAGAGATGTCAATATTAACACTGAGTTAGCCAAAATTTCTGACTGGCTTAAACTGAACAAGTTATCTTTAAACTCCTCCAAAACTAAAGCCATTCTTTTTCATACTTCAAGAAGACGTATCACTTATCCTGTGATAAGCCTGGGTGGTTCAAGCATTGAATTTGTTGAATCTTTTGATTACTTAGGAATCGTGTTAGATAAGCACCTCAGCTGGAAACCCCATATGCACAAGATTTCTGTAAAACTATCAAAAGTGGTAGCGATTATGTCCAAGTTGAAACATATGCTACCAAGTGAAATTCTATTAACTTTGTACAATACTCTTTTCCTACCATATCTGAACTATGGAATTCTCTGCTGGAAGCCAAAATTAAATGCCGTGGTGAAATTACAAAAAAAGGCAGTCAGAACTATTGTTAAAGAAAAATATAATGCTCACACTGAACCAATTTTCAGAAAACTGAAACTTTTAAAAGTGGAAGATATCTGCTCACTTCAAGAATTTAAATTTTGTTACAAATTAGAAAATAGAGCTTTACCAGGTTATTTTCTTAGAAATCTCTTTGTCAGGAATGCTAGCATTCATCATGATCATACAAGATCTGCCAATGCTTTACAAATTCCAAGAGTGAAACATGAATTTGCAAAATCCAGCATAATATATTCCATTACTATCTCCCTAAATAACTGCCCTCACATTATTAAAGAAAAGTTTTCTACTCATAGTCTCTCGGGTTTTACAAGATATGTCAAGATATATATGATTGATAAGTACAAACTTGAATGCAGCATCGGACACTGTTACATATGTCAGTAATCACATGTATTGCAGGCTTTTGAAATTTTACATAATTCGTTCAATCATATGAAAATGTTCATCTGATATTCGTTAAGAAGAACAGATGCTACACAGCTGTCTCTGGTTGCCTTTGCTAGGCTGTCAGGTCAGATTTCCCCATCCACCCTGAGGGGTGGTAAACGTGATTTTGCAGTCTTAAATGCAGGGCAACCAGAGGCAGCTCCTTTACCTTAACTTTGACATACAACTTGTTAATTAAGTGTATGTTGTGTGCATTTCCATTTTTCTTGTGAGTTATCCAATTTAAATATCAGATCTTTTCCAATCAGTTTGAAGTACATTAATTTTGATTTGACATGAATTTTCATATTGTTGAAATTGTCAATTACATCACGGGCATTTGTTATATTAATCTTTCACATCTTACTGGGGTTGCTATTTACAATCTTTATTGTATGCTTGTACTGAACTGTGATATTGCAAGCTCGAAAACAGTATGACCATACAATATAAGGCCTATGTACTTGGGGCTCAGGAGGTTCTTGATTATCCCTTTTTGTATTTCTCTGGGTGGCCAATCGATAGCGGTCAATTTTGGCCTTAGATGGGTCTCCCTCATAATGATTAATGTATTATTTGTAGCTTTTTAAAATAGGTATGCTACATTATGTATGATTCGTTATGTAAATAAACTTCAGTGTCTGTCTGTCTGTCTGTTACTCTCAGCCCATTGGCTATCAAGCTGTGATGACGTAGTTGTAGGGGCTATCCCTGATAAAACTGTTACTCTGACACTGTGTTGAAACTGTGACGCTCAGTTCAGGAGGATCAACATTGGCTGGAAGCTGGGGAATCTGACCCAGTTTGAAATGACATCACAGCTTGTAGTTAATTTACATATATTGCAATGCTAGGATAGAGTCATCTCAGACATCACAGTTCAACAGCATAGAAAAAAAAACTTGAGATTCCACGTAAGTATGACAAGGACAGTAACATCAATGGAATCCTTATTCCATTTCAAAACACTCTATCTTCCATTGTCACCAAATCTCCATTGGGTGTGACCACATGGGTGACGCCAAGCTGGTTTTGGGAATCAACTTAGTTCCCTGCCAAAACTCAGATGGCACCACTGATTTTGTTTACTTTTTGCTTGACATGAAAAATATTAGAACTATCCACAATAATTGGTGATGTTTCTACATGAGAATAAATAATAGTTAAGTCAAAATAATTTATGTATTCTCTTTGTTATTCAGTCGACTTTGTCGCCATGGAGAACTCTGGCTGGGTGCACATGCCAAAACTCAGATGGCACCACTGATTTTGTTTACATTTTGTTTAACATGAAAAATATTAGAACTATCCAAAATAAATGCGGATGTTTCTACATGAGAATAAATAATAGTTAAGTCAAAATAATTTATGTATTCTCTTTGTTATTCTGTCGACTTTGTCGCCATGGAGAACTCTGGCTGGGTGCACATGCACTTGATGACGTCAAGAAACTGTTGCACTGTTGAGTTGCTGGTCTTTTCATGGCTTGAACATGCCATGTTCAGAGATCTGAAACTCACAAAGTATCCATAATATCATCCTGAAATTTGGAGAGCATTTCAGTTAAGTATTGAAGTTTATTACCTGCTTCTCAGAATTTGTCGAGCATTTCTGTAGCAACCAAAAATGTTGTTTGTTTGCATATGAAAGATCCTGGTGTTCATAGTCCCGAAACTCAATGATTATCAATAGGAAAATTATAAAATTTAAGGAAGAATTCATTTAATACTTGAATTTTTTCACCCGCTCTTCAGAATTTGTCTAACTTTTTTTTTATGCTCTAAAATGCGGTTTTTTAAACACAAAAAAATCACAAATATCCAGTGAGTTTTTTCTCTTTTGTGAAACATGCAAAGTTAATAAATAGCCTTGGTTCTCAAAAACAGAAAATTATGAAAGTTGCAAAATATTTTGTTAAACACTTGCTTTTGATGATGAATTTGGTTTGAAATTTTTTTCTCAAAATCAATAGCAGACTAAGCCTTAGAGCAAGAGAATGTGTCAAAAAGATGTCTAAAATCAGCTAGCTTCGCCATGACCAATGACTCAGTTTATACATGTACATTGAAACCCATCTTATCATAAATCGGCAACTATTGAACAATTTTTTCATTTTTGGAATCTGCGTGTGTTGTCCTTGTAGTTTGGTTAAATATTTTTCCCAAACTGTATAGCAGATTTTGAACCTATGAGGGAAGGGATTTCTAAAAAGATTGTAAAAAATTGGCATTCTGACGTAATAACTCAGTTTATGCATGTTGATATGTATCTCATCATAAGTCATCAATTATTGGCTCACAAAATTTTTACGTTTCTAGAATCTGCAAGTATTGTGCTTGAATGTGGATTTGTTTTTTAATTTCTTTCGCAATATAGCAGACTTTAAACCTCTGAATGAAAGGATTTCTCAAAAAATCGGCATTCTGACATAGTAACTCAGTTTGTGAATGTTGATGCGTATCTCATCATTAGTCATTAATTATTGGCTCACAAAATTAATTTTTACATTTCTAGAATCTGTGAGTATTGTGCTTGAATGTGGATTTGTTTTTGAATTTTTTTTGCCAACTTTATAGCAGACTTTAAACCTCTGAATGCAAAAAGTCACAAAAAAGTGTCCAAAATGTCAATTTTTTTGCAATTTAATGATTAATCTAGAAGAAACTGATAATGGTAGGAGCATGAAATGATTTCCCAAAGGAGTCTTTTGAAATACGCATCTTTTGACATCAGCACCGTCTTTCTAACTTTAACATTTTCAGAGCAATGGATTTGTAACTAAAGTCATAATATGCTTTATCAAAATTCACTTGCTGAAAGAAGCAAAAGCTTTGTTTTGGCAACAGTTTTTATCTAGCCTAAGCAGTGTGGAATTTTGTTCCCTGCATTAAGCTTTTTTAATTTTGTAATTCGGACTACTATTAAGGTCTGTAGGTCCGATTTTGCACAGAAAGTCATGCATCTCCGATGAAATTAGTTGGTGTGCCACTCCCCAGGTGACGTCTCAATATGAGGATTCCCATGGAGCCCAATGGTGGCGTCACATCTTGGGTACATAATCTTTGGTGTGACTCCAGAAAAGCAGACATAATTATCGTCCTGATTTATCTTTACAATAAAATGGTCGCTCAACTGTAGTGTAATACTATGTCAAATAGAGAAAAGGCTTATAATTATTTCTAGAGAAAGGATCTTTTACTAACGACATGAATATTAACCATCATGAATCATTATATAGTCTGGTGTTAAATTGGCTTATATTAAGTTTTTGTATTGAATTTTTAAATTCTTGAGCAACATAATTACATGTCATGCTCCAATATGAAGCATACAAGAAGCTCATGCAGTATCTGAGTTAATCAGTTTCTCTATTGCACATATTATCTTTCCACATAGTTGAATGAGGGTGATATTGGGATTCTGGCCACTCAAGGAAAGTCAAGAAGGATATTGACCTGCAACCTTTGCTACTTCAGGGAAGAATTAATGATATTAGATACTTAGGTTGCAATCATCAACAAGAGAGTCAGATATCACCATTCATATTTTCTTTTCCAAACTGGAAGTCATAGCTTTAAGGCAATACTATTACCATTTGTATGAATCAAATGTGATTTGTAAAATCCAATCCACCACATGTAATCCATTGATGAGAATGTACTCCAGGAGTTACATGCCAGTTATACATTAGTTATAAATTTATAAAGCAGTCAGAGTCTCAGAGATTATCCTTGTGGAAAAACAAATGTCATTGCAGGCCTTAGACTAAGCGTTTCATGTACTATATGCATGTAGAATGGAACAAAACAAAAAAGTATGTTCATCATCATGTGCGTCAGTATGTGATACATCAAAATCTTTCAAAACAAAAAGAGAATGATGTTGAGAAATACAATGTAGGCTGTTGTATGAAAACATCAAATCAATTTATCAGCATTCATCAATGATGACATAGAGAAGAGTTGGACGCTTTGTTATCCAAGGACAGACACAGAGTCCACTCAGTCCAGCAAAGGATTGAAGAACTGGGTCATTTCTAATGGAGATGTTTATACACCTGTAGCTGGAATATAACTTCAATATTAAATTTTAATGACCGGCTTAAAAAGTGCTTGGTTTCGCATCAGAAAGCAAAAGCAAATGTCTTGATTATACTTCTTAACCTTCCCAACCAAAAATCAAACATGATAAGGACATTAAAGGAGTCATGATATTTAAAAGGTGCCAAAAAGGACTGATGGCATTATTGCCCAAAACCAGAACATTATTGAGCAGAAATGCATTGAAAACGGAGAGCTAGCTGCCCATTGTCAATTGCAGCAGAATTAATATCCCTACTTTAATTCGTTCCATTAGGTGCATCAGAACTTTTTTGGTCATACAGTTAATGAGAATTCCATGTTTTAGAATTGGGAATCATTTGTCATGTTGAGGTTTCAAACAACACACTCGTTCTGAACTATTCAAATCAGAGCAAAACAAATCTGTATGATCAGGAGGGGAGGCAAAATCTAATTCATTTGCATAAAAATAATTTCCAGCTTAGTTGGTGCAATGTGGGTTATTATTTTGTGGTTAATTTGGAAGCCACTTTAACAGCAGACTTGCCTCTCCAAGAATCGATCATCCTAGGTTAATAATAGAACGGTGTACCACAAGGCTGGGTTATTCTGATAAATGCTTAATCAGATCAGATTCATCTCTGCATACTGATCAGACAGGGTTATCATTTTCTGGATTAATCAAATTATTCATTCCTGTGGAATTAGAACAGGTCCAGCTTAATGTCATCTATTAAGCTTGAGTACCATTTGATGTCGAAAACCTGTGTACAATGAATCTAGACTTTTTTACCCATTCTGATTTGTCAATACCGGAATGTTCCAGCCCTTGAAAAAATTAAAATAAGAAGCCTGTGCAGTTGAATGATAGTATCAGAGAGATGTACTCCCCCTTTTGAAGTTCCTAAAAGCAGAAATGACCAGCTTTGGGAAGCTTTTAGTTTCAACCAAATGCAGCAAAGTCTTTTCAGGAAACTTTCCCTTTGTAATGACATCATCTGGTAGAAGGATAAAAGCTGATGCCAAGGACTGGACATCTGAATTTCATGAATATTGGAAGACAAAAATGTAAAGTCAAAAATGCACATTGTAACATCTCAAGTCAGGTGGTTCTTCAAAGACACAAAAGCACTTCACTGTTTTCAACAAATCATAAAAAGTTTTCCTATAATTTAAAGGTATGAGCTTATATAATTTTGAAAAAAGATTATAACTGATACCTACTCATAATCTCATATCATATGTTCCTTTTTTCATAGTATAGGTCTTTAGAAGCATTATGTCTAAAGTCTTTAGCAGCATCATGTCAAGCTTCTATATGAGGCAGTATATCAATGTTTGAACTGTGATGCGTAGTTTACTCTCAGCCCATTGGCTATCAAGCTGTGATGACGTAGTTGTAGGGGCTATCCCTGATAAAACTGTTACTCTGACACTGTGTTGAAACTGTGACGCTCAGTTCAGGAGGATCAACATTGGCTGGAAGCTGGGGAATCTGACCCAGTTTGAAATGACATCACAGCTTGTAGTTAATTTACATACAGTTGCGGACGAAAATATTCATACAGCTGAGTACTCTGCACATATTTGGTATTTACTCTTGATTCAGGGGTGCGAGGAGAAAAATTTCACTTTTAAGTCCTTGCCCTAATCACTTGTCATTGTCAAGCACTGCAAACTTAAGCATATCTCTGTTTTCAAGCTCAGGGGGCATACAAACATAAAATTTCAACATGACAAAAGTATTCATACAGCTCGAACATCCTGGGTATAAAGTGCATCAAAAGCTTGAATTTCTATTCCAAATCATTTGTAACTTTCTGTGGCTTCTTTGGATAACCTCCTTAGTAGTCCTGAGTGCTTTTTTGGGTGTTTTTATCTGTTTTGGTTGACCCATACCACCATATAGCGCTGGTATCATTTTACCATTAAATGTATATGAAACTTCTGCAACGATGCTCGCTAAGCCAAGCTAGATGCTCACACACAGTAAAATTTGGTTTCATGGCTTGCTTTAATCTTTAGTGCAAACTCTCATTTGGACTAAAATTAACTTGTGGCGTGCAGGTGATGATCTGCACATGATGCAAAAGACCTAGGATAAAAATTGTCCAAGACCCAATGCTATTTCAATGGACAAAACTTTCAAGACTTCGCTAGACATTTGGTGCCCATGTCTAAATCCTGTAAAACCAAATGCAACTTCTTGTAGTTTACACCAGGCATGCACAACCTATTGCATAAAGAAAGCTATGATGGACCATTTGAAGAAATGAAGTTATTCTTTATGGACTTATTGCCAACTTTTGAGAAATGTCATATACATTTAGTGGTAAAATGATACCAGCGATATAGGGTGGTGTTGGTCAACCAAAACAGATAAAAACACCCAAAAAAGCACTCAGGACTACTGAGGAGGTTATCCAAAGAAGCCACAGAAAGTTACAAATGATTTGGAATAGAAATTCCAGCTTTTGATGCACATTATACCCAGGATGTTCGAGCTGTATGAATACTTTTGCCATGTTGAAATTTTATGTTTGTATGCCCCCGGCCCCCTGAGCTTGAAAACAGAGATATGCTTAAGTTTGCAGTGCTTGACAATGACAAGTGATTAGGGCAAGGACTTAAAAGTGAAATTTTTCTCCTCGCACCCCTGAATCAAGAGTAAATACCGAGTATGTGCAGAGTACTCAGCTGTATGAATATTTTCGTCCGCAACTGTATATTGCAATGCTAGGATAGAGTCATCTCTGACATCACAGTTCAACAGCATAGAAAAAAACTTGAGATTCCACGTAAGTATGACAAGGAGAGCAACACCAATGGAATCCTTATTCCATTTCAAAACACTCTTTCTTCCATTGTCACCAAATCTCCATTGGGTGTGACACCAGAAAAGTAGACAATATCATCGTCCTGATTTATCTTACAATGAAATGGTCGCTCAACTGTAGTGTAATACTATGTCAAATAGAGAAAAGGCTTATAATTATTTCTAGAGAAAGGATCTTTTACTAACGACATGAATATTAACCATCATGAATCATTAGTTTTAGCTTGCAAGGATCTCACCATTGTGAATTCTCCCTTTGCATCTGCCCATGAGTTAAAATAGTGTCGTAATCTTGAGTGTAGCTCATACCGAAATTTTTTAGAGAGTACCACTAATGCTCACATAGTCTGGTGTTAAATAAGCTTAATTTTTTATATATTTTGAATGTGTGAATTCTTCAGCAACATCATGTCATGCTCCAATATGAAGCATAGAAGAAGCTCACACAGTATCTGAATGAAAAAACTCATCAGTTTCTCTATTGCACACATTATCTTTCCACATTGTTGAATGAGGCTGATATTGGGATTCTGGCCACTCAAGGGAAGTCAAGAGGGATATTGACCTACAACCTTTGCTACTCCGGGGAAGAATTAATGATATTAGATACTTAGGGTGCAATCATCAACAAGAGAGTCAGATATCACCATTCATATTTTCTTTTCCAAACTGGAAGTCATAGCTTCAAGGCGATACTATTACCATTTGTATGAATCAAACGTGATTTGTAAAATCCAATCCACCACATGTAATCCATTGATGAGAATGTACACCAGGAATTACATGCCAGTTATACATTAGTTATAAATTTATAAAGCAGTCAGAGTCTCAGAGATTATCCTTGTGGAAAAACAAATGTCATTGCAGGCCTTAGACTAAGCGTTTCATGTACTATATGCATGTAGAATGGAACAAAACAAAAAAGTATGTTCATCATCATGTGCGTCAGTATGTGATACATCAAAATCTTTCAAAACAAAAAGAGAATGATGTTGAAAAATACAATGTAGGCTGTTGTATGAAAACATCAAATCAATTTATCAGCATTCATCAATGATGACATAGAGAAGAGTTGGACGCTTTGTTATCCAAGGACAGACACAGAGTCCACTCAGTCCAGCAAAGGATTGAAGAACTGGGTCATTTCTAATGGAGATGTTTATACACCTATAGCTGGAATATAACTTCGATATTAAAGTTTAATGACAGGCTTAAAAAGTGCTTGGTTTCGCATCAGAAAGCTAAAGCAAATGTCTTGATTATACTTCTTAACCTTCCCAACCAAAAATCAAACATGATAAGGACATTAAAGGAGTCATGATATTTAAAAGGTGCCAAAAAGGACTAATGGCATTATTGCCCAAAACCAGAACATTATTGAGCAGAAATGCATTGAAAACGGAGAGCTAGCTGCCCATTGTCAATTGCAGCAGAATTAATATCCCTACTTTAATTCGTTCCATTAGGTGCATCAGAACTTTTTTGGTCATACAGTTAATGAGAATTCCATGTTTTAGAATTGGGAATCATTTGTCATGTTGAGGTTTCAAACAACACACTCGTTCTGAACTATTCAAATCAGAGCAAAACAAATCTGTATGATCAGGAGGGGAGGCGAAATCTAATTCATTTGCATAAAAATAATTTCCAGCTTAGTTGGTGCAATGTGGGTTATTATTTTGTGGTTAATTTGGAAGCCACTTTAACAGCAGACTTGCCTCTCCAAGAATCGATCATCCTAGGTTAATAATAGAACGGTGTACCACAAGGCTGGGTTATTCTGATAAATGCTTAATCAGATCAGATTCATCTCTGCATACTGATCAGACAGGGTTATCATTTTCTGGATTAATCAAATTATTCATTCCTGTGGAATTAGAACAGGTCCAGCTTAATGTCATCTATTAAGCTTGAGTACCATTTGATGTCGAAAACCTGTGTACAATGAATCTGTACTTTTTGATCCATTTAGTCAATACCGGAATGTTCCAAGCAGCCCTTAAAAAATTAAAATAAGAAGCCAGTGCGGTTGAATGATAGTATCAGAGAGATGTACTTTCCCTTTTGAAGTTCTTAAAAGCAGAAATGACCAGCTTTAGGAAGCTTTTAGTCTCAACCAAATGCAGCAAAGTCTTTTCAGGAAACTTTCCCTTTGTAATGACATCATCTGATAGAAGGATAAAAGCTGATGCCAAGGACTGGACGTCTGAATTTCATGAATATTGGAAGACAACAATGTAAAGTCAAAAATGCACATTGTAACATCTCAAGTCAGGTGGTTCTTCAAAGAGACAAAAGCACTTCACTGTTTTCAACAAATCATAAAAAGTTTTCCTATAATTTTAAAGGTATGAGCTTATATAATTTTGAAAAAAGATTATCATTGATACCTACTCATAATCTCATATCCCATCACAAGAACATCACAGCCTCCCTCCGGACCCCGCACACAGACGACAGAAGAAAAAGACCCGAAAAAGCTGGCGACCCGTTGGATCCCTTCCCAAGTGCCCCCCCCCCCCCAAAAGACTATGAACTCACCCAGGTGGCCCATAAATCTGATCTTCGGAGAATAAAAACAAGGCCACCTGGGTACAAAATAATGACAATTCAAGGCCACAGGGGCTTCGTGCCCATATTGGCCTTGGGCCTTCGGCCCAAAATGACACTATCATCATAATCTCATATCAGATGTTCCTTTTTTCATAGTATAGGTCTTTAGAAGCATTATGTCTAAAGTCTTTAGCAGCATCATGTCAAGCTTCAATATGAATCAGTATTATTTATAAATGTAAGTAGCTCTTGCAGTGTCAGAGCGTAAAGACTCTTCAGTGTCCTCATTTCACACATTATCTTTCCACATATTTTAATTAAGGTGATATTGGCATTCTGGCCACTCAAGGAAAGTCAAGAAGCATATTGAGTCATTGATCTGCAACCTTTGCTTCCTGATGGAATAATCAATGATATCATATGGCTAGCGGAAATACTCGCTTCTCATTGGCCGACAGCCGTGCAATATTCTACGATATTGCACGCATTATATTGCACGCTCATTTTAACATTTAAGAGATTGGACGGACCTGAGAGGAAGCACCATATTTTCATGCTGCTGCAGTCACAAGCTGACACAAAGATTGTGTTTTTCAATGTTACTAAAACATTTATTGCACGGCAACGGAGGCAGATAGGAAGATGGTTTTAACGGCAAAAGAAGCGCCTGTTAAAGGGCTACATGGATATCAACTTTTTGTACTGGTCATGTTATTTGTTGCTTCAGAATCGAGCATTAAGTGGCCGAAAAAACAGCTTTTTCGCCGATTTTTCAGTGACTTTGTTGTGTTTAAAGGTCTAAAGTCTGCTATAAAGTTTAAGAAAAAAATCTGAAAAAAATCTGTGATCAAGTATATCATTTTTGGATTTCAATAGTGTGAAAAACATTTTTGTGAGTGAAATAGTCATTGATTTTTGAAGCGATACATTTAAAACAGGCTTGTCAAAAGAAACACAAAACGAGTTTGGACAAGGAATTCCAGCTGTTTTCTTTGCATTTGCCACAAAAAACCATATGATATAACAGTTATTGCACATCACCTCGTGCAATATCAGTTTTTATGGCACCTCGGTGACTAATATTGCACTCGGGCTGCGCCCTCGTGCAATATTAGTCACCTCGGTGCCATAAAAACTGATATTGCACTCGGTGCTGTGCGATAACTGTATAATATTAGATACTTTCAGTGCATCGACAAGACAGTTTGATACTAACATTCATATTATCTTCTCAAAGCCAGGGATCATAACGACAAGGCTGTACATACTGTGCTAATAAACTGCAATTGGTGAAATGTCAACCACACGTTAACCGTTTTTGATAAGAATGTGGGATTTATTACTTTGGAGAAACAACTAATAACTCTTACATTACAAAGGCACATAATCTGGAGGTGTCTAAATAAGGAAACAGTATGTACTCTATAACTGAATAGTGCAAAGATGTTGTCTTGGGGTAGAATACAGGAAATAAACATTTTAACCCATTATTTGCTCTTCTTCTTGAGACTCGTCAGTCAGTTATTTGGTTGTTGATCCCCGTCAGATAATGTCATTTTGTAGAGAACCGTCTGCAAAGACCACATTGGAAAAACATTGTGTCACTAGAGAGCAGTTCCAAAGCTGACAAATATTACTTTTGACGAGTTTCATTTTCTGGTCTTGTGAAGAACAATAACCAATGAGGACAAACTGTCTCTTTTCAGATTATCCTTTCTGCTGTAAGATGCTTAACATATGGCTTGACCCAAATGTCAAATAAATAAAAAATCAGAGAGGGAAAGAAGTCTAACCAGAAGTTAAAATCATGTTTAATTGTTTATATACATGTACTTATGGAAAAGCTGTGTTCATTATTCATTTTCATGCACAACATGATTTGTGAGTGGAATTTCATGATATGCTAAATTCAAATAAGTGTCAAATGATTTCCATTTATGCTAGCTCTCTGTCATATTGAACAAGTTAATTCAGTCCAGTGTTTCTGTGTAGGTGTACTTTCTATGCAAATCTTTTTTAAAAACAATTTTTTAATGTAAAATATATGCCTAGTTAAGATTTTTAGAAAAAGGCTGTGAAAGAATAGTGTATTAGATGATCCACATTTATCATCGATAAGATATTCATGAATATTAGTGTGCATTATAATAATCTAAATCTAAATGGGTATACACCAAACAAATATGACACATAGAACTGTTTCTATGCATCTTCTTCCTCTTCAGGGTGTCCGTAAAATTGTACATGAATCACATCAGCTGATCGACGAGAAAATAGTTGCTGTTTATTTATACCACATCTAGCCATTTACATTTACCATTGAATGGGATACACATATAGGATACATAGTAGCAGCAACACAGCAATCCAAATCTATCTCCTGGTCATCAAAGATCCAGTGGGCGATTCATGCAGTCTGCATCTATGGGGAGAGGAGAGAACTGTAATTGTGCTGTGAGCATGGATTATAGGGATGCTCCTGGCAATCAGCTTAGACGCATGCCTGGATGCTGGGAGAATAAGCAACAGTATGTTGTGTAGTTGTTTAAAAATAGTGCTTCTGAGTTATGTGCTAAAACAAAAACGTACATATGGCTCTTCATCATGACTAAGCCCAAAGTTGACCCACCTGAACGTATGGTCATGACACAACCTGCAAATTTCACGATGAAATGTCATCTGCTTTCCAGTCTTGATGATGTTTTATAGTAATATGTTTTGCCAAGAAGCAGTTTTATTGAATTTATAAAACTAAGATAAAATTTGTTTACAAACTTAGAATATAAATTGAGTTCATTGCATCAACACAAACAAGTGAAATACCCAAATATACAACTGATAAGGCAATGTCTTTATCATGGTCAGTTTCTGATGGCTAATAAACAGCTAATAAATTCAACAGATTCACCGATGCAAGTGTCATGTTTCCACACAGTCGAATTTGAGTGAAGCTCCGGCCAATCAAGAAGAGTCAAGAAGGGTATTCTGGGTATTGACCTGTAAGCTACAAATATTACATCAAAGAAGTCCAATCATCATACTGAGAGTTTGGTGTCAGCATTCATTCATTATGCTAGACTTTCACATGTGTTACGTTACACTTAGACAAAGAGATAGTGACATGATCATAACCCTTTCACACCTCATAACCCTTCTACGCCCATGGGTGAGAGGTCTTTTTCCCTGTTCGTCCAAAGAACAGCTGTTATGACTGACAGACACCGCTGCTCTAGTGACATGGTTTTTCGGAATGTTACCCATTATAAGATAATAATCATATTATAAACAAGTGATATACAGGACTCAGTACTTCACATTGGTATTTGGAAGCTTGACATTCAATTTTAATCTATCTATAATCCAACATTTCTTACAGTGTCTTTGAAACTACTTGGGTTCTGTCAATACGGAATAAACAATTGTCATGACTGCCAGACTCTGGCATGTAATTAAGTACTACTCAATATCTTCATCTTGTTTGACGTTTAATCAATAATTATAACAAAATCAATAACGATTGGTATCAGAAATTATACAATCAGAATAATAATTCCAATTTGAGGTCGATCTCTTTGACTGATACATTTAAGAACATAATTAAATTGTTGTCTTTTGGGGCATGTTGTCTTTGTATTGCGCACTGTTTCAACATGTTCAATAACAACTAATATGAGATACTAAAATTGTGTTTTTAAAATCTTGTCCACTGGTTGAGAATAGAACCGTGTAAACCTGGGTCCAGAGGTGTGCAATTCAGAAAAATGCTCAATTAGATGAGATTCATCTCTATTAAAATGTTTGATACCCGTATACTACCGATACTTGAATACAACAGTGAAGTGTGGTTCCCTGAGAAGGAAAATAATGTCATTGAAAAGATACAATTGAACTTCCTCAAAAATATGCTCAGTGTTAGATGTCAAACGCCTACCACTGCTATTTAGCAGACACAGGCAGATTTCCTTTATTTATAAGGCAACAGTCCTCAGCCTTAAAATACTTAGACAGACTAAAAAGTAAAACATGTCCTATCCTTCTTCATAAATGTCTGGCCATTCAAATTAAACTTCATGAGAAAGGTGTGCCTTGTTGGCGCTCGAGACTTAGCAAAGTCTCTGAAAGGTTAAACATAGATCTTATGCAATGCAATTTGAATAAAACCATAGCATGTCTGTATGACCAGGCTAAAATACCCAAAACTAAGAACGTACAAATCCTTCAAATCTGATATGCGATTAGAACCATATCTTAACTTAAATCTCCCTAAATCTGTTTATACCAGTATTGTGCGTTTGCGACTAAGTTCGCACAATCTTAATATCGAAATTGGTAGACATAAATGTCCGTATATACCTGCAGAGGATCGTATCTGTGATAAATGTAACCTAAATCTTGTTGAAGATGAATTCCATTGTCGAATAGTTTGTCCCAGATGGACAAACCTAAGAACTAGTTTGTATGAGGCAGCACACAAGACAATTGATGATTTTCTGATATTAAGCCAAGCTGAACAATTTCACCAAATCTTGATATCAAAAAATTACATTTGAATTTTGCTCTTGGCAAATTTCTGTACACCGCATTGAAAATTGAGAATTAAAGCTAGTGTTTATAATGATAAAGTTTGTCAGATCTGTTGCTCCTGGTGACTGAGTGGTCCGTGGCATATCGATGCTTTGCTTCCTTGTGTTTGCCGGTGCTGTTGCTGTCACTATTGTACATAATTAAAATGTTTGCTTTCTCTTGTACTTCATATAAACAATGTATTATTGGTGCTACCAGTGATTGTGATGTTTATTCTACCTGTACATAAACATATCCTGTGATTTTTGTTTTTTATTTTATTTTTTTTATATACCACTTTGTGTGCTGTAGATATTACCTAGATTTATTGCTTGATTTACGTCTGATCTACTTAGAACCAGCCATCACCAGATTCTAGAATAACAAAAATGGTGCTTATACTTTAAAAAAAAAATGTATGTATAATTTTTGTATCTTCTGTAATTTTGGCGCTTCTTGTAATTATAGTATTGGTATTGTATTGAACATTGTTATTCCATGATTTTCGATGCTAACCTATATTCTATTTTTAGAAATATAAAAACTTATTTCATTATATTGTATATTTTATGATTTCTCCTTCTTCTAAGTCGTAGCTTGTTACTATCCCTCTTTTGTACACACTTCTTATCTCATTTTATGTTTTTATCCTATTTATATGACACATGTATCTTGATGATATTCTGTTGTCCAATAAAATTCTATATATATATATGTATGAATTATTAAAAAAAGCCATTCTTGCGGAATTAGTAAATGTTCAGCTTAAAATGTTCAATTGTGCTTGTGTACTTTTTGATTCTTTGAAAATCTGTGAATGAAATATGCACTTTTTGCATATACAATAAAAAACAAACATATAATCCAGGTATATGTGCTACTTACTGGGAATGTTTACACTTTATTGCAATAGGAAGCCACTGCAGTTGGATTATATCGTGGAGGTGTACTTCCCCTTTCTAAGTTCTCAAAAGGAAGAATTACAAGCTTGGGGAAGCTTTTAGTCTCAACCACCTTACAGCAGAGTCTTTGCAGGAAACTGTCTCACTGGACACTGAAATTCACTAATGGGGATCAATTGAGGGTTGTGAGGTGACCAAAAATAAAAGTTCTACAATGATGATGAAAAGTAAACTAAATAATCATGTGTATATGATGTGAGCTATAATTTCAACTGCACCAATCGATCGGTTTTCAAGATACAGCAATTGAAATTTTGGCGGTTGAAATGCTCATTTTTTACTTTTGATACATACGTTACCTACTTGTGAAGGTTTTTCTCTCCAATTGAAAATTAATTTTATGTCTACAATGCCATAAATGGGATGCCACATATAATATGTTCTGATTTTTTCCCTTCAAAGATTATTCCGTGAGTGATTATTGCCACATAACCTTTAAGATGACAAATGTCCACTTTAAAGAAATTTTCATCAGTAATCGACTTTTTTAGCATGTTTAGACAGAAGTTACTTGCGGAAGAAATAACCTAAATAGTCATAAAAAGCATTTCAAAGTGGGAGATAGATACAAATAATTATGATTATGCAAAATGTGTGTTTATTTGTTTCTTATAAAGACTGCTGTTATCCTGGGAACAACCCAGTGAATGGTAACGTATGTATCAACGATATAATTAAAAGTCCTGCATTTTTCACGAAAGTGCAAGCTGTCAGAAAAGTTTCTCTGTGTTATAAAACTATGACTCGAAACAGATTGAAAAGAAATCACTATCATGATCATCAGCCCTTCAACTCTGGTTTTGAAACATGTAATTTACTACATATACGTGTCTGACATTGTGGGTCATCCAGAATCTACCAAAATCGGAATTATAAGTGTGTGCTGAAGGAAAGCATTAGCATGTGGTTCTAATGTCCTTGTCACAACTGAAAAACTTTGGATTTTGCCCATGATTTTTCATGGATCTGTACCTGCTTTGGGTGGTAAGTTTTCACAAGACATTTGACGGATCCATAATTAACGATCTGGCTTACAAATCCAATGGCTTTTTTTCAATTTCATGAAATTGAACTTGATAAAATTCTCCCCATAGTTAGGCCTATACCCATTCAGGCCTATATCATGTGCTTAATATGTTAAACCTTTTCCCATATGCCAGGAATTATCAGACACTACAGTGATCAAAAGAGGCTCCAACTACAAAGTTGCAAGTTGCATTGACAACACTGTGAAAATATTTATTTGCGGTTGATCAACAACCTTAGTGGGTTCATTCTGTTTATTAACTTTCAGGATGATTGTTTTAAAAGTTGTTAATTTTCTTCTCTAACCTGACTGACAACATAGCTGAGCACTGGGACCTAGCTCTGTAACTTAGTTTCAATGTCTCTGCTCTTTCATTGGCGTTAGTCAACTTCACCTTTGTTATTCTAAATCGGCATTGTGCCTTTATGCTTGTGATATTAGCCTAAACAAGAAAAGAAAAAGAACTTTAATTGAGGTAACGTAGGTATCCATACATCTTTTACCGATTGACATACAGTATTTCTAAAAACACTGCTTGTTTCTAAAATTTATCATGTAGTTGAAATTGCTGATTTGGTGTTTTATTGGGATGCTAAGAGGTACAGGTCTCATAAAAATCAAGGGAATTACATAATGATACATGCAATCCACAGCCTCAATGATTCACTTTGCTTTTGAACTTCTTTGAAGTTTTTCTTTAACCTAAGGGAAATAACCGATCTTTATAGGCCTACAATTCAAAAAACTTAGTGGCTTAAATTCAATTTCAGACTCCTGGCTGTGTTTTAAATACAACTCAGTATATCAAAAGTAAATATTTTATGTCTCACTGAGAGTTTTCGGGGACAATTCTGTGTGAACATGCAAAATTTAGGCCTGGTTTTAATTGTTAGTAACATATGTATCGGTAACATATGTATCTTAAGGATATTTCATGACTTATATCCAGAACTGAGTAGGGTGATACACTTGAGTTACCATGCATCAAGAGAATTTATAATAATAAGCATTTTGGGGTGAATTATTTTGTTGATTTGCATGATTTATTGATGGAAGGATCACTGACAACCTTAGATCATATTCTAATGAATTCTTGCATACTGCTCACCTACACATTTGTGTCTGCTATTAGGCTATTTTCAGTACTCTTATTGATTTTTGTCCCTAAGATAGCAGTTCAATTCTGAATAAGACAGATGATAACTTACAAACTACGGTTTAACCAAATTGAAGCTTTTCCTATCTTCTCCATGTTAATTTTGGGCCTGAGGGTCAAGGCCATGGCCAAATACCACCCCCACTAAATATGAGACTGGGATCTCTCTGAAGAAAGCACCCTAAAAATTGCGAACTAGCTCCATAGTCCTATGTTTATGAACCTTGAAAAACACAAAAGAAACATATACCTTCTGTCTGAAATAGCCTTGTTGTGGAAGCAAGCATCACAATTTATGAAAATAGATTACTTCTGGTTTTTCCGATTGCTTAGTCTTGAGATGGATGTAGTGTGAGGCCAAATACTTCCGAAAATGCTAAATTATGTGTTACCATGGCAACCGTAACCATAGTAACTTAAAATTTCAGCAGGGGTCCTACTTTTGTACCCTTGATGCCTGTGTAAAATTTCCTAGCTCTATCTTCATCAGTTTCTGCTGGACAGCATGAGCCCTTAATTTTTGGTAACGTATGTATCGGTAACGTATGTATCGTCAAGGATATATTTTGACATATAACCACAATTGACTTCGATGTTGCAGTTATATGTATGCTATGCATCAAATCAAGTGACAATAAGCATTTAATGTGTGACTTACTTTAGATGTTGTGTGCACTTCTTTGGCTCCTACATGTATGGTAACGTATGTATCAACAGAAATATAACTGCTGACTTTTAACCATTTCATCAACAATTAAACCTGGGGATCAAAACTTAAGAAAAAAAGCTTTTTTGCTTTCAAGTAATAGCAAAATATATGATTGATTTCAAAGCCTGAGCATATGAAATTTCAGTTCAGGAAACTATGACAGGCCAGTGAACTTTGTGGTAACGTATGTATCAGGATGTGGGAGACAAAGGTTCCTTTGGCTTTCATCAGTAAGAAATTTGCAATAATCAAGTATCCTCAGAATATTTGGGGGCTGTCATGATATGGAATCAGGTAAAATAAAATAATGCAACTCCATAAAGTTGCCAATCCAGGTGACGAAGATGTGTGTCTGAAGTCAGGGTTGGAGACGGTAACGTATGTATCATTTTTGATGATTGATGTGAAATCATCCAACCTTAATCCACACGCAGCCTCCAGAATTTTTTTTGCTGGCAAAATTACAAAGAACTTAACATGATGGGGCAATTGCAAACTAAATTGAAGCATACTCTGGCCCTGGAGATCAGGGAGACATGAATTGATCCCCATTAGTGAATTTCAGTGTGTAGTGACATCAGCTGATAGAAACTGACGCCAACAAATGGACTTCAGAATTTTGTGAATATTGGGAGATCTTACAAGGTAAGAGGCGCTGCTGCACTTGGTAACCTTCCTGTAGACAGAGCAATGACAGCACACAGCGAGTCTTGTCTGCAGTTTCGGTTTATTATTATTAGCAGTGTCATTTTTATTATTTTCCACGATATTCCCGTACATGTACATTATAAGATGAGAAAGTGATGTTCACAGATATCATTGAATTATCTCAGTTATAGGCAGACATTAATTTTATTTAAAAATTAGCACCTGTCTGCCATTGTAGTACGGGAGCAGAATGTTTGATCCTGAGAAAAAAGTTAAGATCTCTCTCAGCTTTAGTCTTTCACTATTGCTGTATTGGTTGAAGATTGTCTTACCAAACACGAGTTATGCAAGAGAAGGTAAGAATAACATGCTGATTCTCTTTACAATACAGTGATTTAATTACTGATGTGTACATTAAGTATTAAATATTTTAAAATTGTAAATTATCTGGTAATACCTTTATGTTTGTGACATTGAACCTGAGAATATAGAATAATCAGACACAGAAAAGTAGCGCTAATCCTTCGTTTATATATCCTGTGTTAAATTGGAATACTTGTTGAACATGTATTGCATAAAGTAATCAACCGCTTGTTAAATCAGGATCGTATATATATATATATACAATGTACACTCATCAGTTTTTCTATTGCACACATTATCTTTCCAGGCAGTTGGATGAGGGTGATGTTGGGATTCTGGCCACTCAAGAAAAGTCAACAAGGATCCTGACCTGCAATCTTTGCTCTTTGCTGGAAAGGAATCAATGAGACACTTCCAGTGCAATCATCAGCAAAGAGAGTTTGATATCAGCATTCATATTTTTGTTCTCAAAAACCAGTATAGTCATATAGCCACGAGGAAAAACTGTATTGATTAATTGTTACTGGTAAAACTGAAGACTGAAAAATCTAGAGATTGTTGTTACTTGCTGTTATTTGTCTTTCTTTATAGACTATTCAGTCCATTCTTCGGTTGCTGCTCCCCATCAGATAATGTCATTGTGTGGATAATCATTTACAAAGACCTCACCAGAGTAACACTGCGTCACGCCGTCACCACAGAGTAGAAATAAAATTCCAAAGCTGGCAAACATTATGCCTAGTTCACACGAGAGTGGTTAAGTGACGGCGAAGTTGTAGAGGTGCCAGGAACTTCAGATTCGCCAACTTTCGGCGTTTCAAGTCTTTTTTGGACAATTATATAATCAATTAGAGGTTCTAAATCGTCGTTGATGGTTCCTATTACGACGAGGCACTCGTTTTCTACGCCGAATCGCTCGTAATTACGGACGAGGCAAGAAGAGACTTGTGTCGGCGAGTTGTCAGGAGCCTCGTCGCAGTTCCATTGCTTCAATGTTAAACTAGATTCGCCCAAGGAGTCTCTTGGTTCGCCCAATCTGCCTCTAACTTCGCCCTAGCATCCTCTTACTTCGTCCTAATCTTCAATTACGCCCAAGCAAATACATTTTACGGTGAAGCAAGTAGCTGTTTCGGCGTTTCAACAGCCTGTTTGCGTCGGCGAGTTGTTCTCTTTTTTCGCCGAAGTTCCATTTACTCAATGATAAGTAGCCTCGTCCAACCTGCCTCTAACTTCGCCCAACCTGTCTCTAACTTCGCCCAAGCTGTCTCTAACTTCGACCAATCATTTTGGGGGTCTTTCTGGTCTTTTGCATCATGGCTTCTTCCTTCGTAAAGATTCAACCGGTTGAATCTTTCGTGAAGCAAGTTCTTGCTTCACTAACCTGTCACGTGACTTCTAGGAACTTTTGGCGAGGAAGTTTAAGAAGCGCCGTAGACGAAAATATTGTCGCCGAATTGTTGAATGTAGCTTAAGAACCTCCCACTTTCCTGGAAAAGCAAGAAGCGCCGCAACAGGAACCCTCTGTTACGTCTCCATGAGAACTAGGCATTACTTTAGAGATCAGAGGTATGCTTTCTGTTCCTTTATACTTCATGTTGATATTCTATATCAATAAAATCCTGTATAAATATATTTGTCGAGCCATAATGTTCCAGCATCTCATATTACAATGAACAGTGTGACAGTATATCATCCAACCTCCATCCTGCATGCTTTGCCATTGTTCTATAGATTAAAATCACGATTCATTTCTCATAATAATTAACAAATTTTGAATAAAAACCATGAAGAGAAAGAAATGTCATATGTATCTCAGTTTAACCAGAAGTTAAAACCATGTTTAATTTTCCATGCACTATTCAAAAGCTTTTTATTCCTTTTCATTTGAAACATGACTTGGGAGTGGCTTTCCATGATATATGTTGAATTCAAACGATTTCTAATTCCATTAATAGGTGTCATCTATGCAGCTAGATGTTTTTCACAATAGCTAATAACGGATGACAGAATTAAGAAGCCGAGTGAATTAAGATGAGCCCCGAGGAGCGCATTCTAAGTTTTTAAAGTTATTCCCAACAAATTAATGATTTTGGTATAATAATTCTGCTTTTTTATTTGTCCATCATCAGGTATATATTATGATGGGAAATAGAGAATTATATGGAAACAGAAACAAATGCAACATCAAAAATGAAAATATAGACAACGAAGTTAGAATGCCAATGCTATCTGAATAAAACATACCAAAAAAGACCAATTTCTGACACTGCCAATTATGGTTGTATGGGCAAAAATTTAACTCATCCTAGCCTGGCACATCTGCCATTTGATGGATAGATTACAGTTTGTCACATCAAGCATTGGGACAGAAATTTAGCATTGTTTCTAAGGTTCATAAAAATCAACACAATGACATCGGTGGTTTTGCTGATACAAATTTGACTAGAACTAAGTCTGTGGTGGCGCTATGGTGCATTTTTGTGATGTCACCACCCATTGTGTGTCATATTGGCAGCATCACAAATGTCAACATTTTGCGAAATTGGACTGCCATTTTCATAAATTGGCAAATATCGTACAATATTGTCACCAAAGCATCACAAAAATGTGATATTCATGTTACAAAAGAGCTAAGCTATACAAAGGTATGTGTATTTCTCCTGTGGGGTTTGTGGTTGCTGAGATATCTGGCAAAACGTCTGTCCTCTGCTTGACGTGACAAACTATAATTCCCTCGGTCATTTCTGGTGCACTCTACTCAAACTGTTTGATGTATGATTATTGATGGTGGCCGGGAGTTTGATGTAAAATAATGGGTAGCTGTAATCTGTAACACTTGGAAGGTGTTCATTTTAGATGATTTCTAACTGAATTTTATTTGAATCTGCAGTTGGATTATAGTATCGCAGAACTGTACTTCCCCTTTCAACGTTCTTAAAAAGGAAGAATAACCAGCTTTGAGAAGCTTTTAGTCTCGGCCACTTTGCAGCAAGTCTTTGCAGGAAACTCTCTTTGTAGTGACATCAGCTAACAGAAACTGACGCCAGCCGATGGACTCGTGAAAATTGAAAGGTAACAAGGCAAAACGTGCCGATGCACTGTGTGACCTTCCTGAAGACAGAGCACAAAGCAAGACATGTTTTTAAAAGATTTAAATAGTTATTTACTGTGACACTATTTGTGAATTTAATTTCATTCTTCCCTGGGCTTTTTTTACATGTTCATCATAAGCTGGGAACTGATATGCATAGATATAACTGTGTTATATCAGTGATCAGCCAGATTATTTTAAAGATTGGGTAGGTGCAGTCTGCTCACAGACTCTAAACGAACAGCACAGCTGGAGAGTCTGCCAGAAATCGGATGACCTCAAGCTGACACATTTATCAATATGCATGTAGGTCAGGTCATGTCCAGGTAGATGGACCTCATAACTTGTGCTCATACGCACACCTGAGCTGCCAGCAAGATATAAACAAATCGTAATCAACAATGTTAAACGATCAATGAGTGCACATGCACTGCCAATGAGTACCATAAAAAATTCTGAAGTTTTCAAATCCTTTACAGGTGATTTCATTAGTACGTGATTCTAAGATTCTATACACAACAAATACATAGCATTTTTGCTTAATCTGATTGGCTTAGGAACAACACAACGTCACATAGCCAATAAAGCAAACGTAGCAAGTGTATGTATAGCATTGATTTATCACAGGCAACTGTGATTGACCAGAATCGCGTGGTAATGAAAACACCTGTAACAGCTTTTCCAGCATGATCTAAATGATAGCTTATGGTTTTCTCCAAAGAAACGAATTGAAACAACAAACGGACAACAATGAAATACTAAAGCATTCATTCAGTTGCTTTAAGAGATCTGAAACAGGTAATTATGCCTGTCACACCAGAGGAGAGTTAATCTTTTTGTTACAACTTCACAAATAATGTATATTGTGGTAAGGGCCAGCTTAATAAGCTTATACTGAAAAGTGAGGGTCTTCATGCTTGGCTGTCTGGCTGGGACGACTCACAATTCCCTGGGTAGGAAAATAATGATTTCGCCGAAAAAAAGAAGTTCCACAACAAGTACCACTTTGCAGCAATAGCAGCATTCTAACAATAAACTGGCCGATTACAAGTTATTGAATATTCAATTCTAGACCTAATTCAACAGACAATGTCGTTACTCCACTTCAATTAAAAAAAGTGATAGTTGCTGAATCTGAAATCTCTTAGAGCTCACTGACAAGAGTCAGATCGATTGTAGTTTTTGTTATGGATCAAGAGGGCAGCACATACACAATTTTGTGAACCTGTTGAGCTCTAAGTTTAGAGTGGGGTAGGTGTGTCCTGTTATATTTGAATTTCTGATTTATCCAAAAAAAAAGTCTCCTTCAACCTTTACTGAACCAGCACCTTCAGTCCTTCACTATTGGTTGCACAAAAAGTCACTAAAACAGTGCTTTTCATAGGTCCAAAATTCAATTAGCCACAGAGGCCAATTTTCAGTGAAATCCATGGATGTGTGGCTAATTTCCATTCAAAATTTGGAATTTGCATTAGCCACATGGAGGATGCATTAGCCAATGGCTAATGTGGCTAATGACTAGGAAAAGCACTGCACTAAAATCCTTGCTAAACTTACATTTCTTGTAATTTCTTACGGAGATTGAAAGAAGCTATTGAACCTGAGAGAACACTAGCATATTCAGAATAAGAAAAAAAGTAGTAGCACTCAACCTTGTGTGTATTCCTGTGTTGAATAAATGTTTGTGTTAAACATGTAGATTGTATATACGTAGACTCTGATCAATATGAAACAATCAGGAAGGAATTCACACCATATCTGAAAGAAAATATGTATAGGTTTCTCCATTGTGCACATTATCTTTCCGCGTAGTTGAATGAGGTTGATATTGGGAGTCAAGAAGGATGTTGACCTGCAACCTTTGCACCTTCAAGAAATAATCAATGATAGTAGATACTTCCGCGCAATCATCAGCAAGACTGTTTGATATTAATATTCTTAAACCAACAGTCATAGCTAAAATACTACATGATTATGTCAATCAACTGTAATTAGAAATGCAAGTTCCAATTCAAACGTTATTAGTTGGAATACTGAATATAACAGCTTTACCGCCAATGGTGCACTAGACAGTAGGACTGTCATCGATACAGCCTAAATCGGCGCATCGGAAACGTTGTCTGTATCTATACTGTATCAATACATTATCCCAAGTGTCGAATAATATTTCCATAACATTTGGCACATTTATAATTCTATCAGATATACATTACAATAAATCAAGCAGAATCTACATTGTTTATATCAAATGGCACCATCACTGCTTTGTTCTCCCCTGTAATCTCGCAAATGAGACGACAAGCTTCAATATAGCCATCGTGGGAGACAAAAATTCGCAATTCATGTGATTTTTTTTTGGAAAACTTACCAATCAAGCCTTGATTTTGCCATTTTTTGGGTATGTGAAAATGTATCGACATTCAACACATCGGAGAAGTTTTTGTCGGTTATCAGATCAGAAACATGTTGTTTTTGATGACATACCTACTAGACAGAAATTGATAGAAATAAATTTGCAAAATATTCAGTGATCATTGTTACTGAAACCACAAATTTCACTGCTATCGCAAAGGAATGCAATCTGGAGGCATATACAGAAAAAGAGGCACTTCACTTCATGATTTATAGAAGAGAGCAAGGATATCACCTGTGTGTTAAATAATGGAGCTGAGCAGCTTTTTGTCCTTCTTTTTGCTGAGACTCTCAAGTCTGCTCTTTGGTTCTTGATGGCCATTTGATAATGTTACTGTGCAAAGAGTCATTCGCAAAGACTTCACCAGAACAACACTGCATCTCCAGAGAGTTAAAACTCCAAGTTCTGAAGCTGGCAAATATCTCTTTTATGGTTTCCTCGGCTTGACAATAGACTTTGTTTTAAATTGCGAAACAGTAGGGGAGGAGGATTATACAGTCGAGTTTAAGATTGTTCTTTCCAGGTTAAGATACTTCTTCACAAAATTTTCAAGACCATCCTATTAACAAAATTGGAGTAGCACAGGTTTTAAAATAGCAAGTTTGAAAACATGTTTATATAAACCATTTTAAGCGATTCATTGTCTGACTGATTGATGATTTGACTGGGAGTGGCATTCTATGATATTTTACAATTTCAATGATTTCTAAAGCCATTGTTGCCCCTTATCATTGTGAAACATTTTCCCAGTTGCAGTTGACAGTTATAACAAATGCCAAAGGGGATGATGCCGATAAGGGACGATTATAAGTTAAGATGATGCTCATCCCTGGCCCTGCTGGTATCGAATTGAATTTTTGTTAATTGTTAAGAAAATCAAAACATTTTGTTTGGTGAGGTGCATTTCAAGCTCTGTGTTAGCTTACATTCTTGGTTTTACTGAATGATCGGCGTACAATTTCCATGAAATCACTAGTAACACAGGCAAAAACAATCTGTTTCATGTGAGGTGTGTTCCATTCCGCTTCTCAGATGCCTATTATTAGAAAAAGGTATGACAGCTTGCTTGAACCATTGCAGACTGAACTGGTACGTTGTCACTGCAGCAGACGACAGAGGTAACTGTAAAATCCAGTTTAGAGACAGTGGTAGCGGACCAAGTGGGACAGACTAAATTTTTTCTACAACCACCAATTGAGAAACAACAATCTTTTCATATAGGCCTATGAGTAACTGTGATTAACTGCAAAGGCTTAATTCATGTGGACCAAGCTGCAAACTGACAACAATAGGTTGTACATGAAAATTAAACTGATCATATTCTCATTCAAACAATGTACAAGTGCAAACAAAAATTCAATCAACCTTGCATTTGAAGTGTGATTGGTTGTTTCCTCAGGCCCGTAGGCTAGGGGGGGGTAAGGGGGTGATGGGTCACCCCCCCCCACTGGCAAAGGAGTTCCACCCAAGCTAAAAAATAAAAATTAAGAAACCAAGTCTGGGCCCGGTATTCGAAGTCTGGCCCCAGTATTCCAATAAATAAATTAAATATAAATTCACTAATGAAAAAAATTGTCAGGGATCATTGTTATAGACTGTGATTATGTGTGATAACATCTCACAGTTGCAAAATTTGTGGACTAAAGTGGACCAATATTGGACAGCATGAAAAGACTAGGGCGTGCACGTACAGGTCAAACTTGTGGCCTGGTGCCCAAGTCTTGATCAGATCACTGCATGGGGCACCTGTGAATTTAAGTAATGCTGCACTCTATCTTGACCTTTTAAATCCTTGACTAAATTCTCTTTGTTGCTGCCATGGGCATGAATCCCGATGATAGTGGAACTCCCCTTTTTTTCCAACTTTTTGGTATCCCTGCGCACAAAAAAATTCCAAATATATCGGCCTGTTGTCAATTGTCCATGGGGCCGGGTTTTCCGAGCTCCAGGACATTTCGAAATCCACAGCTATGTATCACAAAACTTGCGGGATCCATGGAATAGGTTCAGAAGTTGACTAACTTGACTCGGTTGGGCTAATCCAGTGTTTTCAGGCTGATTAAAGTATTATGGACTCAAAAATACAAGTTCCATCGACTCAGCAATGGTACAAAATGGCGGATTGTTTCTGGAAAAAGTTTTAATGTGCACTGGGACGTTGCAGAGCAGCAAAAAGGAGAGTTCCACTATCAGACCCTATCGGCTAGTGATGTTAAAATTATATTGTTTTGCCATACTCGCTGTTAGTAAATAAAAGTATCGATTGATTGATCCATCACATCATCATTGATTCACTTTGAAAGTCCAACATTACAATAAATTGATGTTACAATACCATTCTTTGAGGCATCATTTTTTACCATCAAAACGCTCAGAATTCGTCTCAGACAATCTGAAAACCGTTGGCTTCCGGGGGCCTATCGCGGCCCCCAAACCCCCCGCCGTGAGTTTGGTCTGCTTTAGCCTCTGTCATCACCCCCCCCCAACCACAGGGCAGCCTGCGGGCCTGTTCCTGGAGGTTATTCATGAGCACTCATTGGCTCTGTCCACTCACACTGAAGAGCAGACCCCAACATCTGTATTTGTGAGAAAGCAATTGATTGAAATTTTGATCCAGCAACCCCCCCCCTCCCCAATATTAAAACAATCACTACAGAATAATCTTAAAATAAAAGCTGCATCTCTTCAACTTTGTTGTCACCTCCAATTTGCAGTCCCTGTTGTACCTATACACACCAAACTTTGCATGTGCTACCGGACTGACATTGCCTTTGTGTGTGGCTCATAAAATGTCACCGAGGAGCCCACTGTTTTCTTTAAATCCACTTTGGAATCACCACCTCTAACAAGAATAGCATCCTTGCTTGATAAACTAGGTCAGAAACTAGGTCAGAAATGTTCTACCCCACAAAGTTTATACAGATGGCAGCACAGTCTAAGTCAGTCTGCTATACCAAGTGTGTGGGAAAGTTTCTATGGCATATCTCACTCAATGGTCATTTCAGCTGTTAGTATGTCATTGACCTCAACATATTTAATGATACTTCTAGCCTCCACAATATAATACTGAGCAATGTCACATCTAACTATTCTTCAACTGATGTACATTTAATTCCTTAGCATGAAAAGTTTATGTTCACATATTTTCAATAAGAAAAACCCACATTTTCAATTACTGACATCCAAACATTTACAACAAACAAACAAAAGAAGGTATGCAAAGTTGATGGGATCCATCTTTTATTTTAAGATCACACACACTGTATGGCAAAAAATATATTAATTTCACATTTCTAATGGGACTAATAGCCTCATTTCAGTCAGTTCAACTTCACATTTACAATACAGCTGAAGTAAAAAAAAACATGGACTTGCTGACAGAATCCTACAATGCCCTAAATTACCTGATATGATTTCGTTTCACCACAAAACACTTACGCAAACTTATCTCGGAGTCTGCCAAAAGCATTCCTTTACACTTTCCACCAAGGTCATTTTTCCTCATAATCCATCTTGCATTTTATGATGATCCCTACTTTTGTCATTTTGCCTTCAGTTCCACCATGCAATGCAAATATCATATCACTATGTTACATTTGCCTAAAATCTAAGAACAATTATTTCTTTTGTTCACCTTACCCCTACTTAAATCTGATTATGTAATCTCCAATTATCAAACGGGTATTCTAGTAGTTACTTATTTTTCTTTATTTTTCTTTTCATTTATATCAGTTTGGATTTTTAAGATTTTCAATCACTATCAATAAATATCTATCTATCTATCTATCTATCTATCTATCTATCTATCTATCTATCTATCTATCTATCTATCTATCTATTTATGGGATGGTGATTTACCTTACCAAGTTACTATCAATCTCTCCAACGGTATGGCATTCTATAGCTGTGTCCATCTGCTATATATGTATCTATCCAGCTACGTTTCAGGTGTCATTGCAAAATGCGGTCTGGACATGTTAGATATGGACCAAATTAAATTCTATCAAAGAGGCCGGCCTACTCATTTGAGTACCAGCCAATCAGCACAATCTTAGCAATTGCTTGACAGTCGATCACTTGATTGAACAAAGTTTGCCTTTAATTCCAGTTTTCACAGTTTGAGTTTTTCACAATTTCGTTTTGCCAGCTTTACAACTACAAACATAATCAATTGACCAACTTGGTCCGTCTGAACAGAAATTTACTAATATCTATAGATTTTTAATTTGTCTTGACATGCATGAATGCCCTCACTTCGACTTTTATAACTCTTCTATACACTTCTAGATCCATTAATTCAAGCTGAAATTTGCACACCACAATCAACTTTTTGTTCTTCACATTTTGTGGAGAAATTAGTTTTTAAGATGTAGCAGGTAAATTGACATGTTTTTATTATTGTTGGTGTGGCTGTCACAGCAATTAAACTTCCGTCCAATTCAGTGTGGAACTACGATTTTAGATTCATTTTTTGCTTATTTTTCTTATTTAAAACAAGTGTCAACACTTCTAGGTGTGGTTGATATCTATAAAATGTACCAAAGAAAGTTATCAAACTGACATCAGGGTTTCTGCCTTGTGAGAAGTATGTATTTTAAGCAATTTTACTAGTGACTCAGTTCATGTTCATCTGCTCACATCTTCAAACTGTCATACCTTGTATAGATAATGAGAGAGTGCAATGGAATGGCTCACTCAAAGCACACACGGAACTTATATTGTTTATGCCTGTGCTAGTAATTATTTCAAGAAGCCCTGGGTAAATCACAATCCTTGATATTTCATTTCTGAGTTTGTCAGATACTTAAATTCAAAATTTAATTCAACCCACAATAAACATCAGTAACATTTAGATAACTGACTTTGATGCCATTGCCAGATATTATCACATGTTAATGGATGTGACGTACCCCAAAAATATGTAGAATCTGATTTATAATATTATATTATATTATAGAACTGTTTCTACACATCCACGTCCTCTTCAGAGAATTGCTAACTGTGCATGATAACACCAAATGATTGATGAAAAAGTAGCGGCTGTTCATTCATATCATATCTAGTCATCTACCTTTACTATTTGACAGGATCCATAGTAGCAACAACCCAAGAATCCAAGTCATCCCAATTATCTATGATCCAACAGTTGGTGCAGTGCAGTCTGCATAGAGAGAGGAGAGAACTGTAATTTTGCCAGGAGCATGGATTTGGCATTCTGCTGGCAATCAGCTTACACACTTGTTTGATCACTGGGAGAGTGAGCAACAAGGTAGCTGCATATGTAAGCCAAAGCGCACTGGTAAGAAAGTTAGAGCACAACATTTCCATTAGTATTTTTCTTCTCCACGTTATAACTCAAAACTGAACTCCAATTATATTTCTATATTTTCAAATAAATCATCATTAACCTGCAACTCTTTGCATCACACATATGCCTCTATATAATTCTTGTTATAATAATTGAGTTATAGATCCTATGTCATCATGTATACTACAGCACACATGAGCTTGAATTTTCTCTTGAAAGTTCTGTTGTTGAAATCATAATGAACATGTTGATTTCTTCTGACTTTGACATGAATGACAAATCAACTGTCTTGATATATGTGTTTATATGAATGAATGAATATATATTATTGACAGAAAAAGGTCAATATTAACCCAAATGTCATAACATAATAAATGTATAGCAATTCTCTGTAGAAAATATATATGGCCTCACATCATACTCAATGCTGGGGCTGTTGGTGCAGTGATATATCCCATCGAAAAACTTTTTCTAAATTTGGCATGATTGCGCTTTGTCTCTGATCAAAATTGGGATATTTTGTCCGCATTATGATCACCTAATAGATAAAATGCCTTTTATATGGCCAGCAAGACGTTATTGTTAACCATTATTCGTGTGATATCAGTAGAATGATATTATCTTGCCCTAGTGCAGAATCAGGTACCCCTTGTGTCTATGGTACATGTTGTGCTGCAATACTGCTTCATACTGTAAAGATGATTCTCATCAGGTATAGTTCGATTTCATAATGAAAACAGGAAAACTCAGAGGTATACCAAGCAAAGACCATGTCTTTTGTCAGTTTTGATAGAGATTGATGGTTGCAGCAGGAATCATTGACTTGGGACATACACTTCTGAATGCACCGTGATAGTTGTTCCATAATAGAAAATGTGTACAACCTGTAGAATAACTCAAAACCGAGAAGGATGATGGATCCTTTGAGTTCAGGCATGGCATCAAAACAACCATCAGCGAAATATGCTTCTTCAGTCTACTATAAAGTTTCACATGGCCAATAAATTCAGATTCACAATGCAATATAATTATTTTGATCAACACGGTCGAAAAAGAGTGATATTAGCATTCCAGCCTTACTAGCAGAGTCAAGAAGGGTATTTACTTCCTGCAAGTCTTGCAACAACAGGAAGTTTATCTGTTTATTTGAATAATGCTATATATAATAGCCTGACTGTGCATGAAGCAGGCAGAATGTGCTTGAAAGCAGGCTTGAACTATTTACCAATATCAAAGTCATGTCAATGTCTCAAAATGCACATGTGAGTGAAACCTAGTAGCCAATGCCACTCAGTATTCAGACGTGTAACTTATTACATGTAACTGATTTCCAGCAACAAATCCTTGCTCCTGACTCAACTACATTTGTATTTGTATTTGTATTTGTATTTATTGAGTTTATGGCATACATATTCACAATGTTTCATGTTAATTCATCATTCAGTACAAATTGGTAGCAAATTAAGGGTAAAAGAAAGAAAATAAACACAATATCCTGGCCATAGGGAAAGCACAAAAGACTTTCGTCTGTAGTCGTGCTCCCTTAATGATGAGTGAATGAAGTTGTATGAAAATGTAGGTGATGGGTTGATGGGCTATGGGAATGAGTTAGGTGGAGGGGGGAAGTGTGCACATTTACATTGATTCAGAAATAATTTCCAACTAAATTTGGGCAATACAAACTAAATTCGGGAAATGCAAAACCTCATAATTTAGTGGTTAATTTGGAAGCCACTAGAATCAATCATTCTTAGTAAAAAGAACCGTGTACCACAGGGACGCGTAATTCTGATAAATGCTGAATCAGATCAGGTTCATCAATGCTTACTGATCAGACAGGGTTATAATTTTTGGGATTAATCAAAGAATTCATTCCTGTGGAATTAGAACATGTTTGGCTTAATGTCATCAATGTGCTTGAGTTCCTACTGATGCTGAAAATCTGTATACAATGAATCTGTGCTTTTTGTATTATCCATGGTAAAACTTAATTGTTTTCCCACCAAAAACAAAGCACTAGTGAAGCTTCAATATTTTACTATTCGTTGAAGATCATCTTATACCAAACAAAGATTGTGTCTGCAGAGAAAGTTAGGGAAATCCTTGATTTTAAAAGTGTCATGTGATCTTTCTTCAGATGTCAGTAAATTACATGTAGTGCAGCTTTTGCCCCTGCAAGACTTGGAAATAATATCATTGTGATTACATTTTACCATGAAATGATTTATTAACTGCATGCAGCATAGGTCAAGTAGAACATAATCATTTAACTGCGGAGTGTGCACATTTTCTTTCTTTTGGTATAAAGAAGGCTATTGAGCAGGAGAGAATCACATATTTAAAATAAAAAACAAAAGATGATTAACACTAATGCTTGTGTATATTCCTTCAAATCATGATTCTCGCTCAAATGTATAACACTTTGGAGGCCATACACCATCTCAGTCCAAAAACTCATCAGTTTCTCTATTGCACACATTATCTTTCCACATAGTTGAATGAGGGTGATATTGGGATTCTGGCCACTCAAGGAAAGTCAAGAGGGATATTGACCTGCAACCTTTGCTACTTTAGGGAAGAATCGGTGATATTAGATACTTTCAGTGCAATCATCAGCATGAGTGTTTCATATTTAAAACACTCATATTTTCTTCTCTGAAGACAGTTATTACTAAAATTCCAGACTATTACATAAATAAATGTGTTTGGAAATACAAGCTACAATTCAGTCACTTGTGACCAATTCAACTTTATTAGTTAAGGTCACTGCATATAAAAAAAGTTGCTTCAGAGAGTGATACACTATAGATAGACATTGATTGAAACAGGTTTTTCTAATATTCAGTGATCATCATTGCTGAAACCACAAATGTCACTACCATTACAAGGAACACAATCCGAAGGCATCTGAAAAAGGAGACAATGCACTTTTTATAGAAGAGAGCAGGGATATTGCCTGTGGGTCAAATAGTGGAGCTGAGCCTTTTACCCAGTTATTTGCCCTTTGTTTTTAGACTCTTGGGTGTGTTCTTTGGTTGTCAATCCCATCAGATAATGTGATAGTGCAGAGAGTCATTCACAAAGACTGCACCAGAACAACACCGCGTCTCTTGGGAGTTAAAACTGAAAGTTCTAAATCTGGCAAATATCTGTTTCAAATTTCCTCTCCTAGACAAAAGACTGTGTGTTTCATTGTTGAACAATAGTGGAGGAGGGTTATACAGACTCATTTCAGGTTATTCATTCCGGTGTAAGACACTTTTTCACATTATCTTAAAAACCATCCTATTAAAAAAATTGGAGTGGCACTGCTAAACAGCCAGTTGAATATATATTTATATATGAGTTCAAGAAATTTGTTTTTGTCTGATTGATAATATGACTGGCAGTGGCAGTCCATGATATTTTATGATTTCAATGATTACTAAAGCAATTGTTGTCCTTTGTCATTGTGAAAAATAATTTTTGACCAGTTGCACACAACCAGTTTTAACAAATGCTAATAAGCAAAGATGCAAAAGCTAAGATGAGTCAAAAGGAGCTAATCCCTGCCCTGCTTTAACTGCCACCAGATAAACAGATTGATTACTCTGTCGTTTCTGCTGCACTCTGCTGTAACTGTGTGATGAATGGTAATTGATGGTCGGATTTTTTGTAGTTTGATGTATCATAATGGATATCTGCACTCTGTAGCACATGGAATGTGTCCATTTCAAATGATTCTTAATTGATTTTTTGTTTTTGTTATTGTGTCTTAGAAAATTTAAACAGTTTGTTTGGTGAGGTGCATTTAAGCCATGTGGTAACTTACATTCCTAGTTTGACTGGCAACATAACTGAATGATCGGCATACAATTGCCATGAAGTCGCTTGACTTCGATGCGATAACCAGATAGTTTTACATATTAATGGATACACCGTAAACCTAAAACAACAGTGCATGCTGTGAGAACAATGTTTCTCTGTCATTAAGTGGCACATTTTTGTATTCATAAGGATAGCTGCCATTAAAGTTATGCTGCAGGTTTTACTGTGTAGTACTTGTGGTAATATGGTATACTCTAAAGGAAACATGGAATCTGATTTATAATTTATGTTAATGTATAAAACTGCTTCTACACATCTTCATCCTCTTCGGGGTATGCATTATTTTGCATGATCTAACCAAATGACTGATGAGAAAATTGTTGGTGTTCATGCATACGGTATCTGGCCATCTACATTTACTATTTGATAGGATATATTACCAGCAACACAGTAATCCAAGTCATGCTCCCAATCACCAATGATCCAATGGCTGGTGCAGTGCAGTCAGCAAAGAGAGAGGAGAGAGGAGACAGCTGTAATTTTACTAGGAGCATGGAATTGACATTCTGCCGGCAAGCAGCTTAGATACATGCATGGACACTGGTAGATTGAGCAACAAGGTAGCTACAATGTGTGTTAGCCAAGGCATATACTGATCAGAAAATCAAGAGCATCATTTGAAAGTATATTGTCATCACATTTTTCTCATTACATTATACTCAATTTTCACTCTGATTATGTATATGATGTGAAATATAACTTAATGCATTGTTTCATTTAATAAATGATAATTAACATGTTAACCTTCAACCCTTTCATCACACAGGTTTAATTAATTCATGTTGCATTGATTGAGGTGTAGATCCTCTATCATAGTATTACAGCACTTGCTAAGCCTTGGATTTCAGTGAGACTGTCAATGAACCATAATGAGTATGTTGGCTTGTTCGGACTTTGACATGGAATGACGAATCAACCATCATGATATATATTCTTAATAAATTTAACAATTCTCTGTAGAGAATATTCTATGATCTCACAACATACTCAATGCAGAAGCTGTTGGTACGGTGATATTTCCCATAGAAAACCTTTCTCGAAATTGGGCATGATTGTGCTTTATCTCTGATTAAAATAAGTGTAATTTGTTTGCATTATTGATCACCTATAGAAAATGCCTTTCATATGGCCTACAAGACATTATTATTGTCAACCAGGATGATCACCGGAATACAGCACTTACTATTTTCAGGTATTTGATATCAATAGAATGTGCAGAATCTGGTACCCCTCGTGTCGGTACAAGTTGTTTGGCAATGTTGCTGAATACTGTAAAGATGATCCATTTCATAATGAAAACGGGAAAACTGACAGGTATACCAAGCAAAGACCATGCCTTTTGTCTGTATTGATGAGATTGATGATTGCACCAGGAATTATTGACTTGGGACAGATACTGGAGTATGCACCCTGACATTGTGCCAGCAGTGTGTCTGTCTCCATGGTGTCTGACAGTAATCTGGAAGTTACAAGACCATAATAAAATTGAATTGTGTACTAATTGATTCAGAAGTAATTTTCAACTAATTTTTTCCAAAGGAAAACCTTATACAAATGTAATTTGGTGATTAACTTGGAAGCTGCTAGAATTGATCATCCATTTTTTTGATGGAACAGTGTAGTACAGGGATGTGTAATTCTGATAAATGCTTAATCAGATCAGGTTCATCTATGCATACTGATCAAACAGGCTTATCATTTTCGGGATTAATCAAAGTATTCATTCCGCTGGAATTAGAACATGTTCTGCTTAATGTTATCAATTGTGCTTGAGTACCTTTTGATGTTGAAAATCCGTGTACAATGAATCAGTACTTTTTGTATTATCATGTTTAGAAATTGAGATTAGGTCAATATTACCACTCAGAAAGTTCCTGTAGAGTGTGTCATCTGCCTCTATATCTTCAAAACATCACGCATGTTTGCAGTATTGTTCCTTTATGTCATAAAAGAAGCCATGCAAATTTTCAGGAAAAAAAACGAATGCCTTATTTCTGGACTCAAGTTTCATCCACAAGGGCCCGTCCAGGGCCCTAAGACTACAACCAATCTTATTAAAAATTTTACAGTTTTAATATTTTTTACTGGTAAAGGAACAATATGGGAAAAGTGCAAGTGAATATGACAAACTTTTCATTTTTAGGGAGCGGACACTGCACCGTATGTTCCTGGCTTTTAAAATTGCAATCAGAAGCCACTGCAGTTGGTTCTTTGGCATTGTGGAGGTGTACTTCCCCTTTCAAAGTTCTTAAAAGGAAGAATGAACAGCTTTGGGAAGCTTTTAGTCTCAATCACCGTGTGTCGAAGTCTTTGCAGGAAACTCTCTCTTTGTAGTAACATCAGCTGATAGAAACCGACATCAAAGAATGGACTTCAAAATATCATGAATATTGGAAGATAACAAGGCAACAGGTACCGCTGCACTTAGCAACCTTCTGAGTCTGGAGGTTCCTGAAGAAAAAGATTGCAACAGGACTCTATCCTTCGTCATATCATTTTCATTCCCATTTGGGATGTCCACTTGCATTGTACCCTATAGAGTATCAAATGATGTGTCCAGATATGATTGAAGTATAATGCAAGATCTGAGTTCTGATCAATGGTAAAACTTAAATGTCTCCCTCAACTAAAATAAGCAGTATGGAAGTTTCAGTCTTTTACTATTGGTTGAAAATCATCTTACCAAACAAGGATTGTGTCTGCAGGGAAAGTAAGGGAAATCCTTGCTTAAGTTTCTCACGGCTCTATCTTCAGATTTCAAATAATTGATACTGCCTCTGCACTTCAGCAAAGCATTCAGTGATTAAGTCAGACACACCCACAAAACTGACCAATGAATAGACCTTCAAGCAGGTTATGCAAATGAGGCAGATTTCACTATTACGCACTTTCCCGTAAGGGTTACGGGTGTGATTCTTATATGAGTAGATGAGTCTCTCTGAGACCATTAAAATGACATCTCAGATGTTAATAGTTGCTTTGCAAATTGCCGGTAAACTTTTGAAGTGGAGAGAAATGCTGAGCGCTGATTGGCTGAGACGCTCGCGTGACCCAAATCTATCATAATGTGGAGTTCCTAAGAGATTCGACTGGGGTAGATTCTCTGGGTGTGCCTCTGCCACTGTGATAATATTATCTTGATCACGTTTGACAATGAAATGATTGATTAACTGCAGAAATTTAGGTCCAGTAGATAATATTTTACTGAGTACTTTTTCTTTCTGAGGGTAAGATAAGGCATTTGAACAGGATATAATCACATTTTTGAAATCAAAAACAAAGAGTAACACTAATGCGTGTGTATATTACTGTGGTAATCCAGTGTTTGGGTTGAACAAGTGTTTATATGAAGTAATCAGAAGTTTTTCAGTTCATCAAATGTTTCATGTTCCAATATATATAACACTTTGCAGGCCATACAACATCTCAGGGAAAACACTCATCAGTTTCTCTATTGCACACATTATCTTTCCACGTAGTTGAATGAGGGTGATATTGGGATTCTGGCCACTCAAGGAAAGCCAACAGGGATATTGACCTGCAACCTTTGCTACTTCGGGGAAGAATCAATGATATAAGAAACGTTCAGTGCAATCATCAGCGAGAGTGTCTCATATTTTAAAATATCTGTATTTTCTTCTCGGACCAACAGTTATTACTAAAATTCTAGACTATTACATCAATAAATTTGTTTGGAAATACAAGCTACAATTCAGTCACTTGTGACCAATTCAACTTTATTAGATAAGGTCACTGCATATCAAAAATTTGCTTCAGACAGTGATACACTAGATAAACATTGATTGAAACAGGTTTTTCTAATATTCAGTGATCATCATTGCTGAAACCATAAATGTCACTACCATTAAAAGGAACACAATCCAAAGGAATCTGAAGAAACAGACAATGCACTTTTTATAGAAGAGAGCAGGGATATTGCCTGTGGGTCAAATAGTGGAACTGAGCCTTTTACCCAGTTATTTGCCCTTCTTTTTGAGACTCCTAAGTCTGTTCTTTGGTGCTCCATCCCATCAGATAATGTGATTGTGCAGAGAGTCATTCACAAAGACTGCACCAGAACAACACTAGGTCTCTTGAGAGTTAAAACTCCAAGTGTTAAAGCTGGTAAATATCTCTTTTAAGATGTGTGTTTCATTGTGGAGAAATAGCAGAGGAGGATCTTACTGTGACATTAGAGATTATTCTTTTCATATATATCTTAAGATATTTTTTCACATTGCTAGACCATCATTTTAAGCACAGTTTTAAAACATGTTTAAATACTATTTTAAGAAATTTGTTTTCTGTCTGATTAATAATATGACTGGGAGTGGCCTTCCATGATATTTTATAATTTCAATGATTTCTATGTTCTGATCAGAATAGATTTAACATTTATACATATAAGGGATGATGCAGAGTAAAGATGAGTCAAAAGGAGCTCATCCGTGGCCCTGCGTTATCTGCCACTGGATGAATGGATTGATTATCCCTGTTGTTTCGGCTGCACTGTCTCCAACTGTGTGATGAATGATTATTGATGGTCATAGTTTTTATAGTTTGATGTATCATAATGGATAACTGCACTCTGTAGCACATGGAATGTGTCCATTTCAAATGATTTCAAACTGATTTTTTGCTGTTTGTTTCTTATGAAAATCAAAACATTCTGTTTGCCAATGTGAATTTCAAGCTCTGTGTTAGCTTGCATTCTTGATTTTAACAGAATCACTGAGTGATCTGAATAAGATTTCCATGAAATCACTTGTAATTATTTCAAGAAGCTCTGGGTAAATCACAACCCCTAGCTATATCATTTCACTGACTGTGTCAGATATTCAAATTATGATTCAACCCACAATGATCAAAAGTAAGATGTATAAACCATTGGGTTCAATGCCATTACCAGATAATATTACATGTTAGTGGACAGTACTTGTGGAATACTCTAAAAACAATTTAGCATCTGGTTAATACTTCAACATACAAAACTGTTTCTCTGCAGAGGTGTAAAACACAAACACACACAAACAAACAAAACTGTTTCCACACATCTCATCCTCTTCGGGGTATGCATAATTGTGCATGATCAAACCACATGACTGATGAGAAAATAGTTGCTGTTTATCCAAACCATATCGAGCCATCTACATTTACTATTTGATAGGATACATACATAGGATGCATAGTAGCAGCAACACAGTAATCCAAGTCATGCTCCCAATCACCAATGATCCAATGGCTAGTGCAGTGCAGTCAGCATAAAGAGAGGAGAGAACTGTAATGGATTTGGCATTCTACTGGCAATCAGCTTAGACACATGCATGAACACTGGATGAGCAACAAGGTAGCTGCAATGTGTGTAAGCCAAGGTGTACTGGTCAGAAAGTTAGAGCATGTCTTTTATGGTTGCACATACCATTTTCAAGGGCATTGACTTTGGATTTTTCTCGTCCACATCATAACTGAAATTTGACTCCAAAAAGTTTAAATTTTTGATATGAATTTATGCCTGTTTTGTTTTTAAATTAGATATTTCGTCATCAACCTGTAAGCTATTCATTGCGTAGATATTACTAATTCCTGTCAAAATAATTGAGTAAGGTTTAATTTTCACCGGCACTGTCAGTGAAACCTAAATGAACATGTTGATTTCTTCAATTTGACATAGAATAGCAATTATCTGCAGTGAACATAATGGCCTGACAGCATATCCAATGCTGGCCAGTGCAGAAATATATCCGATCAAAAACTTTTGTGTAAATGGCTGTGTCTTGGGTGAGAATTGAGGCATTTTGTTTTCATTATTGACAACCTCATAAAAGAAAGCGTGTTTCATATGGTCCAAAATTTATTCCTATATTTTGTCAACATTCCTGATCAGCCTTCGCCTTACTGAACTTTGCCTCCACGAAACTTGATTAAAATTGAAGAGGATACTACGGTTGTGGGCCCAAATGTTTCCATACTAGTATTGCATAATGTTGTCAGATGCAGTGTACATATCGATATAATAAAGGTGTTAAAACTAGAACAAAGTGTGGTGGATTACTTATGCCCTCAAATTGTGATTGCAAGCTTTAAAAAGTCAATCGTTTTTTTTTGGGGGGGGGGCTAACAAGATGGGTGACCATATAAGAAAGTGAAACATCAGAATAGCAAAATTAGTCTGTTCAATTCATACAGTTTATAATTGTGGCCTGCTATCACAGGCAACTTTAGCCTTTTTTAGACGATAAACAACATTTATTTGACATTGGTTTTTACAACAACAGCAGAATTAGTAACAAGTGACATTTAAACCTGAAAAGAAAACGAGAAAACAAGACATCTTTTGCTTAGAGATTATTTGGATTGGTTTTCTTTGGTGTGTTTCGGTCTGCTAAAATCAATAATGATCCATCAAACTCCCTAAGGAATCTGGAGCTCCATAACAATCCATCAAACTTTCGGGATTAGCAGAAATGCCAGAAAGTCTGTCCATCCTGTATTGCAGATGGTGCAATGTCAGAGATGTGGTCCTTTTAAGATTTGTAATACTTGACAACTTCCATCAGAATCATCACATGTTCTTTAATCAAGGAAAACGTTTTAAAATAGCTATATGGACTTCAGAACATTGATGTGTGTCTGTTTAGGTTTGGTCTCCTCATCAGAAACATCTGCAGGCACTTTACAAAGTACTTAAGTAGCCACAAAGTACTTGAATTACAAATGATATTAAATAGCATCAGTGCATGCTGAAATTTTGAAATGCTTTAGAAATTTAGGATCGATATTATAAAGTATAATGTTACAATGTAATATTGGTTGTCTTGCAGGTAAAACTTTGCTAGCCCTGTCATCATTAAGGCTGTTTTTTGAAATGTGAGAAACTCTTTTGGAAGTGAAATGATCTGCACTTAATATCTATCAAACAAATATATCATCCCTAAACAGAAGACAATATCATTTCAATTTCAAAATGAGAGAACACAAGGACTGCAGAAGGCAAAATCAACATCTTAACAGAGAGAGAGAGAGAAGTTATAAATAATTATTGTGAGAAATGCTTGGCATACTTGCCAATTTTGGAAATTCTCATAAAACAGTATGACGGATCTTTTCCATATAAACTGATGAAACTTAGTTTTGACAAGTAGTAGCCTGCCATCTTGCTGCATATTGTTCTGGTAATGCGTCATGAAAATTGTGTTCACTTTATCTTGTCCAACCAATCTTACGTTGTTAGAGAGTAAGCCATTGGTCTCACAAGCTTTTTCACTCTTGACAGTGATGTTCTTTTGTTCTGTGAGCCCTTTGGTGAGAGACAATCGACACAATGACATTATCTGATGGTAACGACAAAGAATGGACTCAAGGGTTTCAAAAAGAAAGGCCAATAATTCCATTAATGGGTTAAAAGGCTGAACTCTGCCATTTGACCCCTCAGACAATTTCCAAATGTCTTTGGTTTCTAGGCAAACATTCGGCTTGTTTATGTATTTCTTATATTTACCATCTTCAACCCAAAATCTCTAAATATAAATGACCAAGTTATTTTAAATTACATGTCTTTTGGGATTTAAGATGCTATGGCCAAGTCCGTGTTACAGGGAATGCCAAAAAAATGTGAGAACTTCATCCTTACAATTTCTGCTTGTAGTTCTCATTACTGCAAGTTATTACTGAGAAGGAACTGTCTAACATATCAAAATTAGTGGTTTATTGGGTTTTCTGTCGTTTTCTAACAAAACATTGCTGTAACCTTGAAATGCCAGGGCAAAGTGGGCAAAAATCAACTGATACCATCCCATGTCCCCTTATTTGTCACAATGGGACATCTTAAAGAAATATCCAGGAATGAATTTTTAGGCTTATAGCCCCTTTAAAATGATCTGGCCTAATTGAAAAAAAAAATGCATGTTGGAACCCGAAAATGAGATATCGGATTCATGATTTATGCATTATTATTTATGTTCAGTACATAAAGCCCACCGCTTGTGTTTTGTATTTGTATCTTTTAATGTGAAACCAACTAGATTTTACTTGATTTGAGTTTCAACAACACAAATAAAACCCAAAGAAAAAATGATTAGAGAAGCAATCTAGCGATTTCATGGTAGTTCATAGCAATCTTTATTCCGATTACTGCATGACAGCAAGATCACAAGCTAGATTTTTAAATTATTGAGATCATTTTGATAAACAATTGATTGAATGGCTACACTTCATGGCCGAGTAGTGCAGTAAGTACACCTACAGAAGCTATTTTGGTAATAATGCAGGAGAGAAAAACGTGGTTTAAATCATCATAGATAGATAGATAGATAGATAGATAGATAAATAGATAGATAGATAGATAGATAGATAGATAGATAGATAGATAGATAGATAGATATGGAAAGTGCAGCCCTCTAAGTCCGTTCAGAGCACTCGAGAGGGTTGCTTGATGTTCAATTTTGACCATATCACATTTGTCACGACAGTCGGTCCATTCCGAAAAAGTTATGATTATCAGTCAATCCATTCTGAAGAATTACATTTCCTCAGTCTTTGTCACTTTGATATGAAATCGTATTGTCTCTGGTAATTACCCGTAAAGTATATTTATGGCCTGGCAACAGACCTGTAATGCAGTGATGTTAGTACGGTGATATTTCCTATTCAATCCATTCTCTAAATTGGACATAATTGCGCTGTTTCTTGGGTCAGAATCGGGGTATTTTGTCTGCATTATTGATCAGCTAAGAGCAGACAAGGTCTTTCTTATTGCCCACAAGTCATTCTCATAATTTGCAGATGTTTCAACAATTTTTTGGGGGAGAACGGGAAGATATTACAAAAAAAGAAGAATTCTGTGACTGATGATGTTCATGAATATTCCACAACTTACATTCACTGTTTATAAGATTTTATACTGATGATACGCACTTTGAAGGGACAGTTTAATCAGTTTAATATAGCTCTTTGTGAATTGGCGGTCCACTGAAAATTTTAATTTTCTATTTTCAATTTGCAAACTGGCTTTGCCACATCAACGACAGTTTTCTGTGAGTATCCTAATCTTCTTATTTGATGAAGTTCCTTAAGTTAAGTCATTCATTTGTTGGTCTATTGTCACCTATGCTGCTTGATATGATAAGCACAAGATCAACTGATAAACCATAAATGACAAAAACAAAACAGTTCTAAGCCAGCAACATCACATGACCAAGTTGAAAGTTAAATTTGAAACTGTTTGGACTGCTAATCCACAAACAGCTCTAAGGCAGTGTTGATGTAGCCTGTCTATTGGTGTTAAAGGAGAGTTACTCCTTTTCTCCTTCCCTGTTTCTGTTTCTACTTCACGATAGGCTTCAAAAAGACATTCAGAAAATTGCTGTGGAGATGCTTAGTGAATTCCAGGGGAGGGTTGAGCATCAGTGACTCCGGTTGGGCAGTTGAGACTATAGTGCTATAATGCAATTGTTATACATGTAGTACAAACAAATATTGGAACATTAAATTTTATTCGACCAAAGACAACTGGATGCAACGTTGGAAAGCTTCGCCATTCTAATCTGAAGGCTTTACATTTATTGTCTCATTTCATTTGAGATGGCAGGTGTAAAAATCTCCTTGTATTTTATTTGTGACATCATTGTTGTCCCTAGATATGGAATAAACTGTTTGATACTACTTCACTTGCTACCTGATATAATTACATGATGTTCATATTCCAGCACTTAAGTGCCACTTTAAATGCTTCATTCTGGTGGCTTTACATCTTTTGCCATCAGCTATATATCTTTAGCAATTGCTGAAGTGTCTGAATGAAATTAACAAAATCAGTAATCTAAATCTGCTCATAACAGAAATTCAACTATCGACACATTCATTGTGATCGAATGTGTGGTTGATTACTTTGACTGATGCGTGTGCCAAAGAACGTGATCAAACAGTGTTGTCTTTCCTCAAATAATGCTGCCTTTCTGTGCTATTTGAATAAGAGTTCATATGCATGGGATTAAGGGAGGCAACCAATAGTGCATATACTTTAAAAGATTGGTCAAGCCTTTCTCATTTTTGTTCTCAGAGTAGACCAACAGCATTATGATATCCAAGGTGTTTTTGGTATACAGTGTGTCTGATGAAATTACGTATTTCAGCCCGGGATGAAAACTATTTGACCCACCATTGCATCCTTTTCAGATAATCACCGGATTGGGCTTGGAAATCTTCCAATGCGTAACTTGCATAATTGCGTCAGACACACTGTAAGTGGCCAGTAGAACGTGTTTCTTGAAATTGAAACGAGTTGCAGTTTGAAGACGAAATGCCAAATTGTCCTTGGGCTTTCGGCCCAAAATGATACTATCATCATCCAAATACACCACTTTTGAGCTTTTCTTGTGGCACCCTTCAAATGAACCTTGATTATTGCTTGCTACTTTCACCAAGTGTATAGACAAGTGCCTATAGATAGCAAACAGCATCCAAAGTCACAGTTGAAGGCACCATTACATGTACAGTGGTCTCTTTGTCTCTGTGTTTGCATTATACTATGTAGATGTATCAATATTATGTTGTTTTCAGTGATTGGGTTCATGACTTGGATTTGCCTGCATATGTTCAAGCCAATAAAAAATAGATGGCTTAACAAGAATGAATAAACAGCAGCTATTTTCACATTAATAATTTGGCATGACATATATGTAAAAAAGGCAATCATTCATCAAATATCAATGTGCATAGAAATTGAAAATACAGTGATTCTAGTGCTATGCACTTCTAGGGATAATAAATATCAGTTTGCGAGATTAATATAGAAAGCATTTTTCTTCAATTGCTATGAGCATACAATGTAACACAAGTAGTTTTACCTGAAGATAGTCTTTTGAACGATTTGTTTGCTAAATCGTGAGGTAAAGTAACAGGTATCTTGGCCTACTTAATCGTGGGAATAACCCCTTTGGCTGTCGGCGCCAAGACTGGCACTAAACCGGTGAAAAACATGTGAGTGCTAATTTAGTTGGAGTGATATATTTGGTGATATAAAATGCTGTTTTACCTGTTTTGTCTGCGAATAAAATCAACCATCATTTCAATCTGTGCAGATCACAGTGAACAGGGATAAAAAGGGGCCTAGCGTGTGTGAAACCAGAAAATCACTGATGGGCAATTCCGTAAAGTCTGATTTACAGATCAGACACTTTGGCAGCTTGTGTAGCCCTACCATTTAACCTAAAGCTATTTCATTGTTAAACAAGTAAACAGGCATGAGGCCAGGCAACTGCAAAATGTCATCGTGTCGGGCGTACACCCGGTATTCTAGGGAATTATGACAAAAAGCAATTTGAGAAAAAATGTTTACTTTTAAGGCTAAAAACCAAATTTGATGTTTCTCTCGCCCTGTGCTATGAAATTCTTTGGTTTATAGGTTGATCATTCACTGGCATGAAAGAGGGTAGTTCTCAGGGGCGGATCCAGGAAATGTCAGATGTGGGGGGGGGGTTAAGAATTAAAAATTAAATATACTAAAATTATCGAATACATTTTTTTTTACATCCAAATGTACTGGTCATAGGGGGGGGGGTTTGAACGCTGTAATCCCCCCCCCCCGGATCCGCTACTGCTTCTGTAAAATTTACCACATGGATGCTTGGGTGTTTGTCTTACTATCTAGAAGCATGTCTTGCCCACTGCTCAAACCATCGGTAACACCTCCTTTCCCATACTTTCTTATATTGAAAAATAAGCATCTGATTTAAGTCATTACGCTCTGTCGTAATACACCATATAATGAATATGATCTCGATTGTTTTGAGCACAGACAATTTTTTGTAAGAAACCATTTGAATTGATAAGCTTCAATGTGTTCTGTCAACTACATTTATGGTGGCAGTTCGACAAGCAGATTTGCTTTTCAGGCTTCAAAAACTTTTTAGCCGAATAAATTAAGCAATCAATCAACATTAAAACAAACTGTGGGAGTCTAGCAGTGATGTCAGAAGGTCAACCTGTTCAACAGCAAACAGAGTAAAGCCAGAGTTTCTTCTTTCTGGCTCATCACCATACACGGCTTCAATTTTGTTTCTCATTTCTAGACATTCAAGTGGGAAGTATCATCCATGCATGTATATGTGCACACATCATTGATTTCTACAAATATCTGAATATAAGCGCTTGTCCTTCTGAGACTGTTACTATCTATTGTACTTCCAACTGCACTTCGCCACTGTTGCCTGGGTGATGTGTTATGAAAGCCATGGTCTCTTTATCTGGCCCTAACTGATCTTATGAGAGAACGAAACGTCTTTGGGTCTTGCAAGCTTTTACACTCAAGTGCTATTCCTTTGTCCTGTTCGGCCTTTAGTAAGAGACTTCCCGCACAATGACATTATCTGATGGGGATCGACAACCAAAGAATGGACTTAAGACTCTCAAAAAGAAGGGCAAATAACTGGGTAAGAGGCTTGGCTCCTCTGTTGGACCCTTTTCCTTTGAAAATCGCCCAAATGTCTTTAGTTTCTAGGCATGCAGCTTCATTGTTCAATACTTTCTTATAGTTGCTCCTTTTCAACTGATCACATTTGATGACATGATTTGGTTATGTATTCCATTGTGCTTCATTGTTATTTTGTAGTAACAGGCAAACAACTCACCAAGGTTATAAAAACATAATAAAAATATAGGGATATTTTAGATATAGAGTCATGAAGACCTGGAAATTAATCATTACTGCACTAAAATTACTACATTCTTTTTTACAGACACTGACATAATTACAGCAGTTATTAATGAGGAAACACATGATATCAATGATTGTATTGGAAACATTTGATATCATTGAGCCTTTCCCTGAAGCTGCAGGGGTTCAATGGTCAGTATCCTTCTTGACTCTTCTTGAGTGGCCAGAATCACAATAACGCCCTCATTCAATAATGTTGAAAGATATCATGTGAAAGGAGAACTGTCTTCCTTCTTCTTCTTTGTGTACTTTCCCACATCCAGTGGGTTACTGTCTCCTGTAAAAGAGATAGTGGTACTAGGTTATGGTGTTGTGTTGAGGTGGTTGATTGCTTTGATTAGTTTTTCACTTGTTTGCTTGAGGCTTTCTTTGTTTTCTGAGAAGATTTCTTCTGTTGTTGTTGTCGGGATTGTTCTTCTGTCGATGGCTGTGCATTCTTCTAGTATGTGTTGTTGGGTTTCCGTGGTGTTTGAGCAGAATCTGCAATGTAGGTTTGGGTATTTGTTTTTGTAATTGTTCTTCACTGGAATCATTCTTGATCTTGCTTTGAAAATGGCGCTCACTTGCATTCTGTTGAGTTGGTTTATATATGATTGTCCTTTTCTTCCTTGTGCTCTTTTGTTGTCTATCAAGAATTTAACCTTTGATTTTTCCTGTCCTTTTACGGTCAGGTTGTCGGTCCATGCTTGTTGTGTTGTCTTGAGGACCTTGTGGCGTGACATTTGGTCACATGGGTTATTTGACTTATATATATCTCTTTGAATTCTTTCAAGGTCTTCTATCCAGCTGTTTTTGTCCCTTTTTTGGGTGACCTTTTCTAAGAGTTTGTTGTTTTTCTTGGATATTGATGTCCAGTAGTTTGTTTTGTCCTTTAGGATGGTGTGTTCTATGTCCAGTAGCCCGGTTTCGATGTAGATTGCTTCTCTTGGGGTGGAGGTTGGGGTCTGGAGGATTCTTTTGATGATGTTGTCTAGAATTTTGTTTAGTTCCTTCATTTCGGTTTTGTTCCATATGGTACTTACTGCTCCATATGTGATTATGGGGATGATGCATGAGTTGACAAGTTTCCATATTGTTCCCATTTCTATACTTTTGAGGTCTTTTGATCCTGCTATTGACAGGATGGTTTGGTACGCTGCTTCAGCTTTTCTCCTTATGTCATTTATGTGGTCTTTGTTGTTTCTCTTATTGTTAATCATCATTCCCAGGTACTTATATTTTTCCTCCCAGTCTAAGTCCATTTCGCCCATTTTACATGGTTCTTCATTTTCGCTTTTCTTTCCGAATTTCAGAGTCTTGCTTTTTTCCTTGCCGAATACTATGTGGTATTTGTCTGCCGTTTCCTGGGTGATTTGCAGCAGCTTGTTCATGTCTTCTTTGCTTTTGGCGAAGAGTGCCACGTCATCCATCCATAGGAGACATCCGACTTTCGTATTATCGTCGATTTGGATGCCTATTTGTTCCTTTTCGATTTCTTTGTTTATCTCATCCATGACTGTGGCATATTGGATGACCGACAGGACTCCTCCTTGTCTTATGCTGTCTTTGATGTTTATTTCTCTCGTTGGGCCATTGTGGGTGAGTATTTTCGCTTTGAGGTTTCTGTTGATTAGCAGTACATCAAGCCAGGTCCTGTCCTTTAGGCCTGCTTTGTGCATGGCATACATTATTCCGTCGAGCCACGCTTTGTCATACGCTTTGGTTACATCAAGGAAAGTGACATACATGTCTTTGTGTTTCTTTGTGAGTTCCTTTAGTATCAGGATGTGGTCTGAGGTGCAGGTTTTCTTTTTACCTCCTCCTTGGGCATCAGATATGTTGGTCGTTTCTCTTGCTCTTTCATTTAGAATCCGTTCATAGAATTTTCCCATGTTGCTACTGAGGGTGATTCCCCTTTCACTTGAGCATTTGCCCTTTGTGCCTTTTCCTTTGTATAGGGGTATTATGTGGCCAAGTTGCCATTGGGATGGGATGGATTTGTCCCTGAGGATGGTGTTGAAAATTTCTCTGTAGATTTCAAGGGTTTGAGTCGATGCTTCCGTGATTATATCATTTGGGATCATATCAGGTCCTGGTGCTTTTCTCCGTTGTATGCTTTTTCTTGCTTTTTCAATTTCGGCCCTCGTTATCTCCCTTGGGGGGGCTGTGGTCATTTGTTTTTCTGTTATTTCTACGAAGTTCATGATTGCATCAGTGTTTAGCTCCTGGTCTTCTTTTCCTTGTCTTGCTTGGTAGAGGTCTTCGAAATAGTTTGCTATGTGGTTTTTTGCCTCAGTTTGGTCTAGGAGGGTGACACCTTCTTCTGTTATTGTGTGGTATTCTTTCTTTGGTGGTTGCATTAGTTTCTTCCTTATTTTCCAGAAAGTGTTTGAATTTACTCCTCCTTCCTTTATAAGTGTATTTAGTTTTCTCCTTGTGTTTTCAGTTTCATCTTTTTCCACCATTTTCCTTAGGTTTCGTTGTGCTTCATATAGGTCGTTTAGCCTTTCCTTTTTTCTGGCTTTGTCCTTTTCTTCTAGGAATTGTTTTCTTTTTTCCTTCATGATTCTTCTGGCTTCTTTCTCCTCATCTGATTTCCGTTTTTTCTGCGATTTTGTTGTTATGGTGATCTTCCCGATATGTTTGGATAGGCACTTATCTATGGTCTTCTCCAGTTGTAAGTAGTTGTTTATTTTGTTGTCTTGGTACGCTTTGTTCATTTCTTGGTTGAAATTCTCCCATTTTTCTTTGTTTCCTGCTTTCCATCTGGTTATTTTCCTGGGGATGTTTGGGTTCTGGTTTATCTCAGTTGTCATTAGGATAGTGTTGTGGTCGGTTTGGGTCGTTGCACCCTTTAGTCTGTAGGTGCCTGCCTCATCCACTTGGATGTCGGTGGTTTGTGTCTCTGTTATTGCGTCTGTGAGGATGTAGTCAATTATTGCTTTTTCATTTGTGTTATGTCTATTTTCCCTAGTCCAAATTCCCGTTGTTGACTTAAGGTTGATTGGGACTGTGTTTGTGTCCTCTATTACTTCCTCCAGGAGTGTTCCATTTGGGCTCTTGTTTTGCTTAAGTTTGTCATTGCTTACATGTATTTTTGCATTAAAGTCCCCGGCTAGTATTATTCTGCCTTTATTCCTGAGGTTTAGTATTTGTGATTTAATTTGCATGTATTGTCTGTGGGTGTCTTCTCTGTTATTGCTTTCTTGTGGGCCGTAGAAAGTTCCCAGGTATATGCAGGGGTTTTTCGGGGGTTTTAGTTCGACCCATAATATTTCCTGGTCATTATCCTCCAGGTTTGTTACTAGGGTTGTATATTTTGCCCACTGGGTTTTGATTGCTATGGCCACCCCCCCTCCTATGCTTTGTCTAGTTTTGTCGTACCATTCATAACCGTCCATCTTGGGGGGCTTTCCTTTCGTCTCGCTCAGCATTATGACATCGGCATCGTACATATCACTTACATTTATGAGACTGGTTAGTTTTGATCTTATTCCATTTATGTTAGTGTACATAATTCTTAGGCTAGTTTTACCTTTGTTGTTGGTGTTTTTTCCTTTTCTGTTTTTTCCCTTGTTCTTTTTGTTCTCCCTGCTGGTCTTGGTGGTTTCTTTATTTGCGGTTTCGGTGTTTTGCTGAAGTTTTTTCCATCTCTGCCGGTTGCAGGGTTCCATTTGGGTATTTTTGCCCTGGTTGTTTATTCTTTGGGTGATTTTGCCCTGGATGTCTGTTTTTGAGCGGTTGTCGGGTGTTTTGTTACTCTGTTTGAGTATTCTCCAGGTATATTGATTTTCAGCGGTCTTGTTGATTGTATGGGTATTTTTGCCCATTTGTTGGTGAGTTTGGGTGTTTTTGCCCTTTTTCCGCTGTTCCCATTTTTTCATGGCCGGGCTACTGGACGGGGGTTCCTATCTCCTTGTATCCTTTCTTCTCTTCGCATCCCTTGGTCGGTGTGTGCTGTCATGTCGTTCACTCGACTGGGTGAACGACATGACAGCCCATGGGGTGTTAACTATCCTCGCTTTTTGTCTGATATGGGATATTTTTCGACTGTAATTAAAATATATGGTGTGAGGGTATTCTGAATAGATAAGCAAAAGTGGATGTGAGATGGATATGTGATGTGACACGGGAACTAGCAATGAGGGGATGCATAAGGCTTGTCTGTCAAGTCAATATATAGTTCCTCCTGTGATCATCAATCTCACTTTGTAACGTCACAAAGAAGTTCTGCATTACTTCTAAGACACGTGCATTTATTATCCTGAGATTCACCATGAGGATGCAATTATTTTTCTATTCCTCCATATATGTCGTCTTGCTTCAACAAAACAGAAAGGAAACATTAAAAAAACCACCTGTGTTTAATTGTGAACTACGTACAAGTATTGTATATGATGTCGTGAAAGTTGGCTCAGTGACAAATTGAAATACTAATTCTGGCACTGAGTGACAAACTCCTTTTGACATTTTTTTCATAAATTTTGTAGATCATTGATGTATCTGAACTTTCCTTTTGAGTCTTAATCAGTCAATGAATCCATCATTAACATGCAATACAAAGAGTAGTTAGCATGCTAAGGATGCCTAGATGTTAGTACTGCAATTTTCCCCTTCCAGAAATTGCACATAATTGTGCTGTCTCTTGAGTGAGCATTTTAAAGGGTATTTTGTCTCATTATTATTCATAAGTTTACAGGAAAAAATTGTATCGACTACCCGATTGACCACTGGCAGATGATCGTAGAGCCTCCATTAAATCATGATGTACAAGATCCTCCATGGACTAGTTGCAGTACCAACTGATCACCTGCAGCTGTCAACTTCATCCATTAGAGGACATAATCATCAAATAGTCATTCCTCATACGAGGACACAAATACTCCAACCCTCCTCCTTCCCCGACACAATAAGAATCTGGAACGCAATTCCTATACAATTGTCAATAGTGATAGCTTAGACGTCTTTAAAACAGCCATTCTCAAATCACTGACCTTATAATGTGCCTCGCACTTCCAATTTTAATGCTTCACAGCATACGGTTTTAAAATGGACTTCTTTTATCAGCACAAGCACCTGCACAAACGCACAAGGCCCAATAATACACCAGATGGTAGACTTGGCTTCATTGGAAGAAGAAATCTGAAGCTGTCAGTGCCCTGTCAGTGTGCCTCGGCGGTCGGTCAATTGTAAGTAGCATCGGACCGGCTTTGGGCCGACGTTTGGCCGCCGAGACGCGCTGATAGGGTATCAGTTAGAGGAAAACTATAAAGAAGTATGTCTTCTTGCACAGGTATCGAACATTGAGGATGAAATAAAATCAACAGCCTTTGGTTACAATATGCACGAATGACATTCAATTTCCTCCCACCATGCAAGAATAAAACCAGATTTGTATCATTAATAATAAAAACAACTATATATGCAGCTTTTAAATCCGATAGCTTCAAGTTGACAAATAGCTGGTAATGGCCTTCCTTTAATTCTATATAAGGAGGCAACAGGGTTGTAAATTTCTTATATTTAATCTAAACCATAATTGATATCCCTAAATATGGAATAAACCATTTGTTATTACTCCACTTGTTAACTGATTTGATAGCAGCCCGCCACTTCTGCAGCCTTTAAGTACCACTTCAAATGCTTCATCTTGTTTTCCTTTCCATTGCCAATTTCTGTCATCTGTTGAGTAGCTTACAGTGCCGCCTGTAAGTATGTGAAACGCATGACATCGTGCCATTGCATCAATGCTAAACATCCTCAGCCTAACTGCTTGTGGAGGCATGAATTTTCATCGGATGAAAGGGAAACAAAGTGGGTCAAAAGGCCGATGTGTGGGGCAAGTGGGATAAAAAATAGCAGTTCATTTTCTTCACTGTAGTCGGAGTTAGGTATGGGTCTAAGTCTTTGATAAGTAAGTGAACCACCCTTCCCTATCTTTTAACATTGGGCCTGCGTTTCACTTACTTATCAAAGACTTTGACCCATACTTAACTCCAACTCCAGCAAAGAAAATTGGCTGCTATTTTTATCCCGCATGCCTCACATATCGGCCTTTATGACCCAAAATGTTTTCCTCTCATCGGATGAGAATTCGTCCTTCCAGAAGCATTTTGATTAAGGATGTTTTACATTGATGCAATGGTACAATATCATGCGTTTCACTTACTTACAGGCGGCACTGTATATCTATCGCTATTAAGCATCATTCATGGACCTACAATGATAATCATCTGAGGTTATTTAAAACGTCAGTGCCATGGTGAAAATAATATTTCCATTAGCCTATGTGGTCGATCTCTTTGATACATTTAAGAACACTAGCATAGCACCCGTGGAATGGGGTAAAAAATTGTGAACAAAAAATTTATTACAAGTTTAAGGGACGAAACCCAGATAAGGTTGTTGTAGGAAGTGAAAGTAAGGTGCTTGCAAGTTTTTATGGCTAAGCAATGAGTAGTTTGGGAGGAGTAGCGTAAAGCATCCATGAATTTATAGTATGATGACCAAACAGGTTCTGTCTGCACATGTTGCCCTTCTGCACATGCAGTTTGAATAAGAGAGCAAGGTCATGGGATAATGGGAAGCTGTCTGCTGAAGATGAACCAAGGGACTGTCAATCCCTGGCCCACTTTATTTGCTGCCAAAAAGGCTATTTTATCCGATCTTGACATCTCAAAGATGGTGTGGGAGTATGGGTTATATTTCTCAAATATTAGAAATTCCAGCATAGCTGCTATATTTCCCATTTTTGGAAGTAAAATAACAGCCCCATAACTTGTATAATATCCTTGATGAGCAATAGATGTCCAGAAAGAATGTCTTTGTAAGCCGCAGGAGTCCTGGTCAGAATACGAATGTTAGAGACATGACTTCAGAGCATTCTTGATTGCAACCCTCAAAGAAACCTTGCAACAAGCACTCGCAACAATCACCAGTGTTCAGACGAGGTCTAAGCTGATTGCATATGGCAACCAAAATCCCAGCTCCAGGAACAATTACAGTGCTCAATTCCTTCCGGTGTATTTGGTCAAGAGTATAAATGTACTTTCTTTCATTTTTTAAATTGTCTCCAGAGAATCAAATGACAAGAGCACTGACAAAAATTGGACTGATATAGGAACGCTCCACTGTTTTTCATAATTTTCTGTCTTGTAGTGAAAACCATCTGGGATTATGAAGAGGCGTTCATTGAGCAGAAATACATCATGTGGAGCAATAGAAAATATCTCAATCTATAAACAAAGAGGTTCAAGTGATAAAAAATATAAAATAAACGCTATCAGAAAAAAAGAATGAAACTAAGTGTGATCAAACATCATGTAAAGAGAAAATTGATATGAGGAGTAGCTACTAACATTTGGTCCAAAATGATTAAAGATGTTTCACGTCGACCAGAGGCCAATCATCTATCAACTGAAAAATTAGAGACAGGAATGCAAGTAGCTACCTTGGCTTTTCACGCTGTGAGTCAAGAGTGGCTATTTGTATCATTACCTTGTGTACTGACTTATTAGAATACCTGGATTGATGATGAATATATGATGTGACATGGACACAGGCCATGGGGGATGCATACTTGGTGCATAACTCTCAAGTCAATAGTTCCTCTTGTGATCATTGATCTCACTTTGTAAAGACAAAGAAGATATTTTTCTCCTTATGGAATCTTGGCTGTCATGATTCATGAAGTTAACATGACAAAACATCAAGGTGATGTACACAGTAAGTTAGTCCACAATAAGATATGTTTCAAGATATTGTGGAAGGCGTAAGTACTTCTAAATCTACCAGCCCATGTATTAATTACATGGAAAATGATTGGCCTGATTATTCTTCCAGTCTGTCCAAAATAGATAAGAAATTATAAATTCAAATTTACCACAATAAATAGTGAGAATAGGGATTTGCTGAGAAGCTGAAGATAGATTGTATAATTTTCACCAAGGTTCTATCAGCTCTCTCTTCAGACATTTAATGAAGGGCTTATGTTAAACTGGAATGTAAGACATTATTATAATTTTTTATTCATTGCTGTAACATAATTCTGCTTGATCCCTTTTTACTGGCTTTAGATTTTAAATGTATAATGAAGTCAATGGATTTGCCTGATCATGGATCAGCTGAGTATTTTAATGTTATGAGCCAAGGTTCTGTGTGTGACAATGTCACAGTTTCAGCAAATCAGAAGCAACATTTTTTAAATTCTAAAGATGGAATGTGATTTTTTTTTATTCATTGCTGTGACATTCTGAATTTACGAAGAAATTATAATTATATACCTGACCCTTTACATAGTCTGCAGATGCTATTTAGAACCAAATGTCTTTGCAAAATTTACAGTGTACCTAACCATGGGTAAGTAAACACCCAAGAAACCATTTCACCATGACAATATATTTGACCATGACAAAGTATACAGTATTAATTTTGAAAAGTATTGTGCAAATTCTGAAGTGTCACCCTGCAGGATAGTTCAACAATCTGAATAAACGGACTCTATCTTCATACTCTATACATCCGGGCTTGCAATACTATTCATGTGTAAATCATCAGATTTCCAATAGATATAACTTGTTATAGATCTGTGCTTTCGTGTAAACTGTTTGACAATAGCTGATGCATCTGACCATAATGTTTGCGATAAGGGCACACCATGGTCAATCAAAAGACAGTCAAAAACCAAGTTTGATGCTTTATGGAGGCTGCTCACTGGGGCCTAACAATAGAGGTCCTTTACCATGGAGAGTAGAGTGAATTGCCTGTTATTACTCACCTCTTCTCTTCAGATTAACTTGTGTTTTTCTAATGCATTTGATAGCCTGTGAGATGTCAGAAGCCCAATGGATGTTGGGTAAATTTTAGAAAGGATAGTAGGAATGTCAACGAATATTGTGCAGCTGTAAAATTTTAATCTGATATACCATAACATGTAATGCAATGCTGTTTTATGCAATTGAAAAAATGTACTTTTATCCAATGTGATTTAATTAAAATGAAAAATTCATATAATATTATGAAAAAAAAAAATGATTTCAAAACCAAAATGGTTAATTCAAGAATTTTTGGATCTCAATATTTTTTGAAAATTGATGATTCTGGTGGGCTTTTATAAGTCATTTTCCGATTCGCACCAACTAAAGCATCAGAACATCTGTGTACATGTATCGGCATACAATGTGAATTATGGCTCAACTTTGCACACTCTGACCAAACAAATTGAATTAATTATGGTTAGGCCAATGTGTTATTCCCAGCCATTGACGTTTAAGAATAGTGGAATCCACAAGGTCACCAGTTGCACTTGATTTCCTTTGTAATACCTGATGCTCTCTCCATGTCAAGTACATCCACTATCAGCTTGTGAGGTATTAAGAGGAGCTGGAGGATGAAGTGCCTCCCTTATGATGTACATTTAAGATGGATCTTAGATGGCACATACAAGAGCCCACTTACTAATTGTAAACAGCCATTCTAAAATTCTGTGCTGCAGATTATTTTGCATTTTCTTGGCTGATAAATGCATAGCCTACGTCTTAGACTCGCCAATACGGAAAAAACCTGGATTTTCCCAGCGGCATGCAATGGATTTATTTGACAGGGCCAACATCCTAAGACACTGATCATGACACAAATAAGCACCCTTTATGCCAGGAAGATTTTGCTAAAATAAACCATTAGTTGAAGCTTGACCTAAACAGAACCCGTCTAATTAAAAAACCCATCTGCCATGCAGTGGTGATACATGTACTTGGAAAATGCAAATGCACGTGGAGAAACATTTCATTTTCTCTTAGAGCAAAATGCCACTTGTAAATGATGACAAGCTGAAGCAGCAGTCTTTGAGCGGTGACGAAGACCTAGACACATATTTTTGTATTGATGTAAATATGGCTGACAGGTATGTTCTTCTCAACAACGGCTGCTGATATTAAGACAGTCATGATCACACAGTAATCTTTCACAGCCTAGTGAGACTAGGTGATTGATATAAGACAGACATACAACAGTCTCCATATTATAGATTGATACTTCAAAATCACTATACCAAATAAAATTACCAAATCATTCATGTCAAATTGTCAATTGCAATATCTTGATAACAGCACCTATAGCCATTTACCCTGCCTCCAAAAAAATCATCCGAAACTGTAAATGGTAGAAAACGCATCCGAAACTGTAAATGGTTTTCACAAGTCTGAACATTTGCTTCTGACTGGAAATCCTCCTAGCTATTTTCTCCATATTGTGTCTCTCCAAGTGCAAGCCAGTAAAACATCCTCATAAGCTGTAAGCCATCCTTAATCTAATGCAGCTGCTAATGCCAATGTACATGTATACACTGTATACCATGCAATGTGGTATTGTTGGCAAGGTTTAGCTTATCAACAATTTTATTTTCTCATAGACTTGTTCATTTTCTCAATACAACAAATAGCAGGAGCTAAATGCTTATTTAATCCATGAAATAATGCATAATTGCCAAATATAACAAAAATACTGGCATGTGATTGGCTGACACCAACTTAGGGAATATTGTGAACATGCATGCAATGCAAAGATTTTCAGCGGAATGCCCAAGGTCACAGGAAGTCTCACTGCCACTTGATCCCCACTGTAAAGCCTGCTGCTGCCTTCATATCAAACACATCTCCTATCCACTTGCAAATTATCTGAGGAGCAAGTACCACTCTTCCTATGAAAATAAACAATGGTCTGAGATGGAGCAGGCACAAGCACACTCTTTCACACTCAATGGCCCATGAACATGCACCAGCACCAAGGATGTTCAGGACCTCATAATATGTACTGGCAACACACTTTACTCTCAATTTTTGAATTTTTTGTACCTAGGTTTGTGTTCAACCGCATCTAAAATTCTGTTTTTATATTGAAGGGCAAATGAGTTTGTAAGTCATTATAATTTTATTTTCTCTGTTTGGAATCTCCCTCCACAGCTGTATTCTGCAACATTAGTTATCAGTACAATAAAAGTGGAAAGCATAACTTATTTCAAACAGCAGGGAATATGCAATTTCCAAGTAATCCATTTTCAACAAAGAAGCCAGGACATCTTTCTGCAGCGCACAGCTTTTGAAATAAGTCTTTCAAGTGTATAGCTTTTTTTTCTTTTCAGACAAGAAAAAAGATCAACTGAGATACTTCTAGGAAACATTCAATTCACCCCTGATTGACCATTCAGGAAGTCAGGGTTCCCAAGACTGGAAAAGCTCTTTCAGGCCACCCTGTGTCATCCTGTGTGACCCTTTGTCCCTAATGGTCTCACATCCTCTCTACAACAGTAAATGTTCAATAAAAACTCTTATTCCATCAATCTATTCTGTTTCACAGAAACAGCTTACAATTTCTCACGTATCTTCTGCTAGGCATCATTGAATAATATTGTGATATGCTTGTTGAATGCATCATAGAAATATTTCTCTTACTCTTTTTCTCACAGATGCAGGTAACTATATTTCTGGAAGTATAATAAACAGGATTTGACATGTGGCATATTTTAAAGTTCCTGTATATGCATGTAAATGTAATTTCCAAAGTCAATGAAATAAAAACAAATTGCAAGCACATGCAAATGTCATGCATGGCTTATATGGAGTTTTACGAGATAGCGAATTTATTTGAATAACCAGTCTGTCATAAAAAACGGACAATATTTACGCTTGCTGTCAGTTTTATTAAAAATATGCAAATAGTAAATACCATAGATTATTGAATAATAACTGTTTTACCATCTGTAACCATAAGGCTTATTGTGTATCATTTCTCAGGACCCTGCCGGAAATAAGCCATCTGAACATCTTCATCAGTGTATATACTACATTCCCATTTTATTTTGGTTATTTCATTATATGCCACACATTTGTTGTATATATATATATATGCACTGATGAATATGTTGAATAAATCAAATTAAACAAAATCGGAAAAGCAATGGCTTATCCCTTGGAGTCTGCGGCAATAACGATCAGGGTCTAACCCAACACAGTGTCAATTCCAAATTTCTGGTGCTGTACAGCTTGCTAACACATTGCACACAATTGTTACTTGGCTTGGTGTTATCAGATTCACTGGGGACATATCCAAACAAGTCACGCACATTCAGCTATGCTCCACACAACTGATAACACTCACTTGCTTCCGAGGCTAGTTTGTTCAACACACGACTGGGTCAATCATCAATATAACTAAACGTTAGAACAGTAGTTTAAAGGCTCTGTGTACAATTGGTATGTGCTTCCCAGTTTACATCATAAGCATTTTGCACATGTACCGTCAATCTTATCTTCTTGTTATATATTATATAAGCATATTTTTTACTTTACGACTGTTTCCTTCAGCCTCAGCCTTGTAGAGAGTGAGGATGTGTTTTACAAGTTTGTGTCATCTGTTGGGCAGCTTACGTCTATTGTTACATTCACAAACTTAGAAAGATAGTCCTCTGAAGTTCTTCAAAGAGTGCTCAATTTATCTCTCTGTATGCCATCAAGAGTATAAATGTTCTGTGTTTCATTAGCAATTGGATGGATGACTTGGATCATTCTTTTTGCTAGCATAATATGTAATAAAAATATACCAAAAGTAAACCTTTGGCTTCTTCTTCCAACCTTTTAGGGTTCCACCTGATAAACCTTTTCAAAAGATAAATTTGAACCTTTTTATTAAGTGCCATATCTATATCAAGAGATATATAACATCAGGAGGTTTAATTGTAAAACTTTAGTCCTAAATGTGCACTCAAAGTGATGTTCATGAGCTGGACTGTAAATGAAGGATCTGGCATCAAATGGTTGAAACAGCAACAAAAAAACAATGTAACTAAACACCCAAAAATAGCCCCCCCCCCTCCTTAAATAAAATTGAATATCTCGAAGATTTCTACTTCGCAGATCATGAAATTATAATGCTTGTCATAAATTGGGTTCCTAGTGAGCTGGGGACATGATTTAGGTAGGATTAGATATTTTTAGGACAATGTTGTTAGACCAGGGTATACCAGGGTACGGACTGGCTTGCAAGTCAGTATATATAGTCCAAAATGATAAAAGATGTCTCATGACCATTTGTCAATAGGCCTGTCATTTATCAACTCAAATTAAAGACAAAAAAGAAAGTAACTTGTCTTTTCGCCCTGTGGGTCAATAATAGAAGCCATCATGTGAAACACATTCCCTTGTGTACTGACTTATTAGCAGAATTGGTTTGATGATGGATATATGATGTGACATTGAACCAGGCCTTGAGGGACGCATATGTACTTGGTGTATCGGTCTCAACTCAATAGTTCCTTCTGCGATCATCAATCTCACTTTGTAAAGACAAAGAAGATCTTTTTCTCCTTATTGAATCTTGGGTGTCATGAACTTAACGGAAAACAACATGAAAAAACATACCTTGATGACAAAACATCAAGGTGATTGATGTACACAGTATGTTAGTCTACAACAAGATATTTTTCAAGATATTGTGGAAGGTGAAAGTAATCTAACAGCCCATGTGTTAATTACATAGAAAAACGATTGGCCCCATTATTCTTCCAGTCTGTTCAAAACAGATAAGAAATTATAAATTCAAATTTACCACAATAAACAGTGAGAATAGGGATTTGCTAAGAGGCTGCAGAAACATTGTATAAGTTGAGCAAGGGTTCCCCCAGCTCCCTTTTCAGACATTTAGTGAAGGTTTATGTAAAACTAGAATGTAAGACATAATTCTGCTTGATCCTTTTTCTAATTTCCCAAAATAATTGTAAAAGTAAGTATATGATGAAGTCAATGGATTTGCCTGATAACCTAAGTCTTTTAATGTCCCATTGATGGAATGGCCGAAGCTTCAGAACTAAATCAAAGGCTGGCAAATTAAAATCGGCTTCAATGTTCGTTCAGCTACCATATGTTCAGGAAAAATCACAAATTCAAACTTCAGGCACAATCATATTGCCTAATTCTTAAATCTCAGAGAATTTTGTAGGAGGTTCTTCCAATGTGTCTTGGTAATAGCCAACGGATCATAGGCTGCAGGAAGCATGAAATACTGACTATCTGCTTCCAGGAATCTTATCCGATATATGGTGAATGTAGACGGATAGATGTGGTAAGAATAAACAGTAAACAGCAATCATCTACTTAGATGCAAGTAAACATTATGCCTTCGCTGGGCCCCAGGCAGTTGCCGGACAGATATGACCTATGGTTCTGTGTGTGCCATTGTCACAGTTACAGCCAGATTGGAAGCTTGCAATACTCATGTATCATATATACGATTGACGATTGATGTAACTTGCTATGGATGCTTTCGTGTATACTGTTTGACAATAGCTGATGCATCGGACCATGATGTTTGTGATAACAGCATGCCATGGCTGATCTAAAGACATGCAGCAAAGAACCAATGGAGTTTGATGCTCATTGGAGACTGCTCACTGGGGCCTACTTGTAAATAGGGATCCTTTATCCGTGGATAGTAGAGTGGATTATCAGTTATTACACACCTCTTCTCTTCAAATTAACTGGTGTTTCTCTCATGCAGTTGGTAGCCAATGAGATGTCAGAAGCTCAATGCATGGGTGGTAATTGATAAAGTTCGAAATGAACTGAGAGACAGTCAGCTCTTTATATTTATTGCATCTGTAATTCTTTTTAAATTAAAACATATATCATAGTATGTATTGCTATACTGTTAAATATAAAATTTAAGAAAGATGTGTAATTCTATGATCAAGAAAAATTTCATTCCAATGAATAACATGATGATGGAAAAAAGCTTGGACCTCAACAGTTTTTGAAAATTGAAGATTATGGTTGCCCTTTCTATATTTTTTATCAGTTTGCACCAACGAAGCATTAAAGTATAGAAGTGCAAATAGATGTATGTGCATTTATTGAACAATAGCCTCAACTTTCCACATATGGAACTGGACAAAACAAACAGAATGAATTGTTGGATAGACCAATATATATATATATGTTAAACCCTCACACCAGCATTATTAAGTACAAATATTTATTTACAATAAGGCCCTTCAAAAGACATCATCTATATCAGTAAATACTGAATAAACCATTTGCTATTACTCCACTTCATCACCTTCAGGCCTGTAAGTACCACTTCAAATGCTTCATCATGTTTGCCTTTCCGTTGTGTCATCTGCTGGGCAGCTTATGTCTATCATTACTGTGCATCATTTCAAACTTACAAAGATAATAATCTCAAGTTATGCAAAGCCCCAGCTCCACAGCAGGTAATATGGTGAAAATAATGTTTCCATGTGTGGTCTATCTCCTTCACTGTTACATTGATCAGACAGACAAAAAGAGTATCCCTCCACACTGTTTGAATAAGTCTTAGAGCTAAGATGGGATAATGGGAATCTGCCTACTGAAGACGAACCAAGGAACTGTTCATTCCTATCCCGCTTAGTCTCCTGCCAGAAAGGATATTTTCACCAGTCTCAGCATCTCAGAGATAGCGTCGGTCAGCTTTTTCAAATACTAAGAATTCCAGCATGGCTACTCTATTTCCTGTTTCTTGAAGTATAGTAACAGCTATACTTGGTGTCCAATAAATGGCCAGAAAGAATTTGTCTTTGTACTCGGAAGTAGCAACGAAACAGTCAAACCGAAATAAGTTCCCCTTAAGATATTTTTAGGACAATGTTAGTCTAGGGTATAGACTGGCTTGTAAGTCAGTATATATAGTTCAAAATGATAAAAGATGTCCAAGGACAATTTACTAGTGCATGGGTCTATCATTTATCAACTTAAGTTCAAGGCAAGAATGAAAGTTACTCTTTTCACCCTGTGGGTCAATAATATAAGCTATTATATGAAACACATTCCCTTGTGTACTGACTTATTAGCAGAATTGGTTTGATGATGGTTATATGATGTGACATTGATCTAGGCCATGAGGGATGCATACTTAGTGTACCACTCTCAAGTCAATAGTCCCTCCTGCGATCATCAATCTCACTTTGTAGAGACAAAGAAGATCTTTTTCTCCTTATCAAATCGTGGTTGCCATGAAGTTAAGGGAAAAACAACATGAAGAAACACGCCTTGATGACAAAACATCAAGGTGACTGATGCCATATATATTTTTATCCAATATGACACATTCACGTGTGGTAGTGAGCGCACATACACGCGCGTGTACATGTAATTGCCCGCATCATTACCCATATATATGCGTTCACGATCACCTGTGTACATGTCATCCAGCGCATGCGTGTATGTGCCATCTAGCACACGCGTGTATGTGATATCGTGAATGTGCCATCCAGCGCAATATGCAATCCAGCTTGGACATGCAAACCAGCGCAAGCTTGGACATGCTATCTAGCGCAGTATTGCATGTATTCAAATATACATTGTACAGAATTCTCAGCCCAGTGGCGTATGTATTGCAGGGGGGGGGGGTGGGGAGTCTTAGGACAGATTTTTTAAAAAGTGAAATCTGACACTAGTATTTTATTTTTATAAGTGACATGTGACAAAACAAATTTAGAAAAAAATTACTGGAGACACTGGATAATTTCTTAAATAGAGACATGGGATACACCTTTTTAAAGTACCCGTGTAGTGGCCTTATATCGGCCAGTGGTCGATTCAGCGCCCCCCCCCAGATGACCCGGTCTGGATCCGCCACTGGTGGTCTGTCTCCAATATGGATATGTGCATTTAAACTGCCCATATGCGCTGGAAAGCATGCATGTCCACTTGTGTGATGGAAAGCATGTCCACAGGTGCGCTGGAAAGCATGTCCACTCATGCGCTGGAAAGCATGTACACAAATCCAAAATCTTCGCGCATGCGCATTGTAGCACATCCACGCGCGTGTATGTGTCAAATCTTGCACATCCACGAGTCCCAAAAGCGTATATGTGCGCGCTAGCGCATGCGTGGATATGTCATATTTGGATTAAAATATACCTCCTGATGCACACAGTATGTTAGTCTACAATAAGATATGTTGCAAGATCTTGTGGAAGGTGTGACTACCCCAAGATCTGCCAGCCCATCTGTTAATTACATAGAGTAATGACTGGTCCGATTATTCTTCCAGTCTGTCCAAAATAGATAAGAAATTATAAATTCAAATTTACCACAATAAACAGTGAGAATAGGGATTTGCTAAGAGGCTGAAGTTACATAGTATAAGTTGAGCAAGGGCACTTCCAGCTCTCTCTTCAGACATTTACTGAAGGGTTTATGAAAAAACTAGAATGTAAGACATAATTCCACTTGATCCGTTTTCTAATTGCTCATTTTTAAAGTATTTGATGAAGTCAATGGATTTGCCTGATAACCTGAGTCTTTTAATGTCCCATTGATGGAATGGCCGAAGCTTCAGAACTAAATCAGAGACTGACAAATTAAAGTTGGTTGTCAATTCAATGTTCATTCAGCTACCATATGTTCAGGAAAAATCACAAATTCAAACTTCAGGCACAATCATATTGCCTATTCCTTAAATCTCAGAGAATTTTGTCGGAGGTTCTTCCAATGTGTCTTGGTAATAGCCAACGGATCATAGGCTGCAGGAAGCATGAAATACTGACTATCTGCTTCCAGGAATCGTATCCGATATATGGTGAATGTAGATGGCTAGATGTGGTATGAATAAACAGTAAACAGCAATCATCTACTTAGATGCAAGTAAACATGCCTTCGCTGGGCCCCAGGCAGTTGCCGGACAGATATGACCTACGGTTCTGTGTGTGCCATTGTCACAGTTACAGCCGGATTGGAAGCTTGCAATACTCATGTATCATATATACGATTGACGATTGATGTAACTTGCTATGGATGCTTTCGTGTATACTGCTTGACAATAGCTGATGCATCTGACCATGATGTTTGTGATAACAGCACGCCATGGCCGATCTGAAGACGTGCAGCCAAAAACCAATTTTGATGCTCAATGGAGACTGCTCACTGGGAGCAACTTGTAAACAGGGAACCTTTATCCGTGGATAGTAGAGTGGATTATCAGTTATTACACATCTCTTCTCTTCAAATTCAAGTTCAAGTTCAAGTTCTTTATTGGAAAATAATTATTTAGCAAAATACATAAATCATGTACAATTATAAACAATCAAATTTTCCTTAGTCAAGATACAAAAAAATGTATATATTGACGTATAGTTAATAATACAAATAATTTTTATGTTACATTGGTAAGAACTTCTAACAAACTAAATTATAACATATACTGAAAACAAAATAATAATAATCTTAATATACATAAAAAAATATAAAAAATAAAAATCAAGAAAAATAAAAAATAGAATTAATAAAATCATCCTTGGTTATTACAAAAATCTAAATCATTAACAAGGAGGTACTTCTTCAGGTGTTTTTTTATAGTGGATAATGTAAGATTACTCATTATAACGTCAGAAAGAAAATTCCACACAATGACTCCCTTATATCTCAAACATCTTTGACAAAAACTACTTCTAAAAATGGGCAAGCGTAACTTATCGCGTAATCTAGTATTATGAGCATGATACTGGGAATTAGAAAGAAACATGTCATTAAAAATATCAGGGCTATCTCCTTTCTGCAATTTAAACATAAACAAGGCAACCTTGAGAACATAGATTTTGAAAATATCTAAAACTCCATATTTCAGGAAGAGGGGAATAGATGGCGTTCTAAGAGGTGAAAACGATATAATCCTTAAAGTTCTTTTTTGAAGTTTATGAATTGGAGCCAAGTTTGTAGCGGGCACTGAACCCCATACCTCAATGGCATAATTAAGGTATGGATAGACAAGAGAATTGTAAAGACTGAGCAATGAATGTGAATTGAGCTGATGTCTGGCCTTTAATATTATGCCTATGGCCTTAGCTATCTTCTTTCTTATAAAATTTATATGGTCAACCCAAGCAAGTTTCGAGTCAATAATAACACCAAGGAATTTAGTAGACTCAACATGACAAATTTCTTTGTGAGCAATCTTAATTTGAAAGTCACCAGAAACATGTTTCCGATTGGATTTAAATAACATGCAATTTGTTTTATTTACATTGAGGGATAGTTTGTTAGCATTAACCCAATTATACACATGGCTTAATTCATCATTCAAGATATCTGTCATAACTGTAACATTTTTACCTTGAACAAATAAGCTGCTATCATCAGCAAACAAGATTGGCATAACGCTATTTGAAACTAAATAAATGTCATTAATGTATAATATAAATAATAGAGGGTCCAAAATTGATCCCTGAGGGACACCACAATTTATGGACATCAGTTCTGAGTAATTTCCATCAAAAGATACAAACTGTTTTCTGTTATCCAAATAACTGCAGATTAATCTATTAGCCATCCCTCTTATCCCATATTTATTTAGTTTACGTAACAATATGTCATGATCGATGGTGTCAAAAGCTTTACTAAAATCCAAAAATGTTCCTAATGTCATTTCATTCCTATTCATACCAGTTACAATCTTATCAATAAGTGTTATCAAAGCCATTGTTGTATCATATTTTTTTCGAAATCCAAACTGAAACTTGTAAAGAAGACTATTATCATTTACAAACTTAATTATTCTATTATAAATTATTCTTTCAAAAATCTTTGAAAATATAGAGAGGACAGAAACTGGGCGATAATTTGTGACAAGTTTGCTATCTCCATTCTTATATAACGGAACAACCCTTGCAATTTTCATTTCATCAGGAAATACTCCTTGTACAAGAGATAAATTAACCAAATGAAGTATAATATTACTGATATTGTCAAAGGAGGATTTAACTATACTGACATGAACATCATCCCAGCCTACACTCGTGGTACTGATATTTAAGACAATGCTGCGTAATTCGTCAATATTTGTTGGTGCAAGATAAATAGAACTGGCCACATTTATATTTCTCATGTAAAAAATAGGGTCAGTGTCAGTGTGTGGAATCTTCTCACTGAGATTCTTACCAATGTTAGTGTAGAATTTATTAAATGCGTCAGCAATTTCTTTCCCATTTGTAGTGTTTACACCATTAATAACAAATTCTGAAGACTTATTTGATGATTGTTTCCGATTAATAACATTCTTAATAATTTCCCATGTTTTCTTAATATTGCCTTTGTTTGCTTCCAAAAGATCTTGAAAGTGCCTTTTTTCAGCCTGTCGTAACAACTTTTGAAGCTTTGTTTTATAATTTTTATATGTTTGAATATTTCCCTCACTGGGATTTGTTTTTGATAATACATAGAGTTTATTTTTAGTTTTAATGGAGTTTTTAATGCCTTGAGAAAGCCAATTTTTCCTTGTTTTATAACCATATTTGAATGCCTTAATTGGGAAACAATCATCATAAACTGATTTAAATTCCCTTTGGAATTGAGTAAATGCTTCTTTACAATCTGTCGAAGCTAAAACACTATTCCGTGAGTAATTCTGGATGGCATTTTTAAACTTGTCTAAATTTGATTGTGAATAAAGCCTTTTCCTTATTTCAACAGGTTTGGTGTTGATACAATTTCTAAGAAGAATTGTGAATACAGGGTAATGATCAGAAATATCCGTACAAAGAATGCCATTACAAGTTTTTGTCTCATTCAAACTGTTACAAAAAATATTGTCTATCAATGTAGCGGAATTATTTTGTACACGTGTTGGCTTTGTTATCAAAGGAAAAAAGCTGTTTGCATAAAGAATGTCAAGAAATGCATTCGTTGCTGAATGAGTTCCATAATTAAGCAAATTGATATTAAAATCTCCCAAGAAAAAGCAAATTTTCTTTTCATTTTTAAGTTTTGAACATATATCAGTTAATATTTCATTAAATGTATCAATATCAGTGTTCGGAGGTCTGCAAATCATGCCAACAATAACTTGTTTGGAATAACCGATTGCATTTCTTGGCAGTTCTATGAAAATACTTTCAATAAACTCATTAAATATGGCAATATCACGTCTTACAGTGTAAGAAATTCTATCAGAAACCATTATTGATACACCACCTCCAATCCTACCAGTTCTATATGCATGTTCACAATTATAATTCTCTACGTTATAAAGTTCAAAGTTATATTCATTAAGCCATGTTTCTGAAAGGCCAATTATAGAGAAATTCACATTCAAGTTTCTTAGATAACTGGTGAATTCAGAATAATGTCTTTGTAAACTTCTTATATTGAAGTGCAAGATTGAAACAGCATCACCAGGCAAACACTCAATCTTATCATTAAAAGAGTTCTCTATAAAATACTGACAAAAGTTATTATTTGAAGTAGCCAACCTGTTATAAAACTGTAAGTCCGGATCAATTTCATTTAGTAACAGCATATCTACCTCAGCATCTACTTCAAAGGGGTTAAATACAACATCGTCAAATTGCGTCGTTGAATGGTGTTGACCAAAAAAACCATTAATGTTTCTCAAATATAAATCATTATCAGCAATATGATTGAAGGGAAAAACAGAACCATTACAGGTCATACAGATCCACTGATTTGGAGAGCTCTCGTCTGCAGTAATTTCAGCATCTAACGGTAAACATCTAACATGACAATTTGCAAAGCAAACATAGCAAACATAAATTCTAGAGTGTCTTAACACCCTCCCACCACAAATACTACAATTTACCATACATATGGATTAACATTGTAATATTAGAAAACCTCTTGTTAAGTAGCATCACTGAGTACAATGTTATAACTAATACAATAAAATGAAAACAAATTCTTAACATGAATATGAACAAAAAGAAAGATGTAAGCGGGTAATACTGCTTATCAAAGTGCATTAAAAAGAAAAGAACAATAAACCCATATGGACTTACAAGCTGGAGTTTCAATTATTTTACGAGCAGTGACATGATCATATGAGGTATTTTACATTAATTGTTCTCTAATATACATAAGAGTTACACCCAACAAGTTTTGACCCCAATCGTCTTTTTTTGCAATATTTTTATCAGCCAGTGTTAAGCCAATTCCCCAAAGTTTGTCTTTGCTTGCCTCTGCCAAAATGTAGTTCTCAGTGTCCAACAAAGTTTTTCGTGCAAAGTCATCTTGATCGAATTTCGCGAAACAACCTTTTCTCATAACGGTTTTGGCTTCAGGTAACCAGCTGTCATCATCGATATGGATGCCATCCCCAATGCTCTTACATTTTGCGGGTTGTGCAGTCTCTTTTATCTTTCTTGCTTTGTCAACATTTCCCGCAAATATGGCTTTTGAGTACTGAAAATATTGTTCAACGCTTGAAAAGGTGTCTTCATCAATCACAATGTTTGTCTTATAAAAGTTCGACAAAGGAGTCGCCCCTGTAAAAAAAGCCAAAATGTTGTCAGTTTTCCTTGTTGCCGCTTGTGCTGGTTGTAACTCGAATGGAAGTTCATCTATCTTGTCCATTGTGTATGTCTTTTTATCAATAATGATACGATCGTCTTTCAAAATTGCATGATGATTCAGTTGTCTTGCACGTTTCAGAATTGGGAGTAGAGTGCGTCTACGGTCATTGATTTCCTTGGCAAAATCTTCCAATAAGAATAATCCTGACTTTTTCAGCTTAGCCCTGGCTGCCCAAACACGTTCACGATCACCGAGCCCCATAAATCTCATAAAGATAGGCCTGGGAGATTTTTCTGACGGGAGTCTATGTACTTTTTGAAAGACAATCTTTTCTACATCCTCCAGCAATAATTTTTCACGCATGACTCTTCTGACCAGTGCATCACAATTTTCATCTCCTTTTGATTCAGCAACACCTTGTATAATAAGATTTTGTTTTCTACCATAATTATCCATGGAGATGGCACGTTCACGCACAGCTTCAAATTTAGCTTCAACTTTGGCCAGCTTATCATTGTATTTTGAGAGTTCATTGCTCAAGGACTTCACTTCATCAGTAACCAGTGAGGCTTTACTGTTAGCTTCATTAGCAAGGTCCACAGCACATTTTGAATCATGAATAGCAGAATCTACTCTTTCAGTTAAACTGACAACTTTATCCTCCACTTGCTTGACAGCAAACATAAGTTCTTCCTTCATAGTTTTTATCAGATCAGTCACTTTTTCCATGTTGGGATCATCTGCCAAACTTGTCTTAATTCCTTCACAATTGGACATGGCTGGATTGACAATAAACACAGCTCTAATCTATGGGCTATGGTAAATTAGCACAGTATTTCTTCAATTAAAGAGGGCACCACCAGTCAAATAGAGCAGAGTCACTCATGCACAACAACAGCCATTTTGGTTTTTGGAAAAGGTCAACATACTTGAAAAACAAACCTCCATATATCTTCTGAAATTGTCCAAATAAGTGTCACATCATGCTCATATAAGTCCAAGTATGTTCATAAATCCATAAATCTATCCATAATTATTGTAACTCCAGGAGAAAGTCCACATTTTGGGTCAATTTGGCAGAGCCATCACACCTAGCTGTTTGCTAGAAGCCACCTGGTGGATTCTCTCATGCAGTTGGTAGCCAATGAGATGTCAGAAGCTCAATGCATGGGTGGTAATTGATAAAGTTCGAAATGAACTGAAAGACAGTCAGCTCTTTACATTTATTGCATCTGTAATTCTTTTTAAATTAAAACATATATCATAGCATGTATTGCTATACTGTTAAATATACAATTTTAGAAAGATGTGTAATTCTGTGGTCAAGAAAAATTTCGTTCCAATGAATAGAATGATGATGGAAAAAAGCTTGGACCTTAACAGTTTTTGAAAATTGAAGATTATGGTTGCCTGTGTATTTATTGAACAATAGCCTCAACTTTCCACATATGAAACTGGACAAAACAAACTGAATTAGTGTTGGATAGACCAATGTATATATATATACATATGTTATTCCCTGACACCAGCATTGATGCATCAGTGGCACTTGATCCCCTTTGTTACGCCTGATACTCCTCCCTACATTCACTCTCAACTTGTAAATTATTCGAGGAGCTGGGGGATCAGACATTTCTCTTTTGATGTAAATTAAAGATAAGTCTTAAGATGGTACATGCAAGATCGCATTCAATCACATAAATTGAAAACAACCATTTTTAAAATCTGCAGTATTACTTATTTCTTTGACCAGGCCTAAAGTTACTAAAATTGTGGCACCCGAAGGGGAAGATTTGAACCCACAACTTCAGACACCAGTGGCTACACAGAAAGCACTCTATAGGCCAGGATGATCTCAAAAGGAAGTCTGCCTGCTAAAAGAAACCATTAGTTGAAGCCAGACTTAAACAAATCCAGAGGAAATTTAAAACCCATCAGCTAGTGGTGACACCTGAAAATTGCGAATGCACTTGGAGAAGCACTTCATTCTCTTCTACAGCCAAATGCCACTTCCAAATGATGACAAGCTGAAGCGGCAGTCCTTGAGTTGTGACACTGACTCCGACACACATGTGTGTACTTGACAGAAAAAGTTGCTGACTACACATTCTATGCATCCACCAGTGTTGATATAAGCTCCACCATTATATCACACTGCTCTTGTGAGACTTGTTGACATGAATCTCTAAACGGAACAGGGCGAAATGCAATAAAAGTTAGCGAATTCTTCGTGCCAAATTGACTATTGCTATACTTTAATTATATAGTCATCAGCAACTGGAATGATCCTTTTCCTTGAATGGTTTTGTACATTCAGTTTTCGAAAGTCTGAACATTTGCCTCTGACTGAAAATTCTCTTAGCTATTTTCTCCATATTGTGTCTCACTCAGTGCAATCCAGTAAAACTTCCTCATAAGCTGTAAGGCATCTTTAGTCTAATGCACCGCTGAATCCGCTGATGCTAATGTATACACCATATCTCAAGCAGTGTAATGTTGTAGGCTAAGTTGAGCATATTGCATTTTATCTTTTCATAGACTTGTGCATTACCTCAGCACAACACATAATAGTTGCTAAATACTAGTTTAATCCATGAAATAATGCATAATTGCAGCTGGGTGGTGTAGTGGTTAAGGTTCCTGCCTGCTCCGCTGAAGGTCTTTGCCTGCATGGGTTCGAACCCCGGATGGGGAACCCGAAATTTTCAGTGGACCTTTATGAGCAAAATCCCAGCTGGATGTCGTTCGGATGAGACGTTATATTGGCGGCCCCTTGTATCAGTGTCTATGCTGGGCAAGTAAAAGATCCCTCACATGGGGTAAATGTGTAACGTGTGGAGGACTCCCGCTCTCTCTCTCATCACATCAATCAACCCTCGTGAGCGCCCAGAACTGGGCTTAGAGGGCTGCACTTACCATATCTATCTATCTATCTGCCCAATATAAGAACAATATTTTCCAAAAATGCTGGCATGTGATTGGTTTATACAAACTGAGGTAATATTGTGAACAGACATGCAATACAAAGATTTTCAGTGGAGTGCCCAAGGTCAGGGGAAGCGTCATCGCCACTTGATCCCCACTGTAAAGCCTGATACTGCCTTTATATCAAACACATCTCCTCTCAACTTGCAAATTATATGGGGAGCAAGTGCCACTCTTCCTATGAAAACAAACAATGGTCTGAGATGGTGCAGGCACAAGGGCACTCAATCACACTCAATGGCCCATTAACATGCACCAGCCCCAAGGATGTTCAGACACTCGTTTTACTTTCAAATTTTGAATTTGTGTAACCCAGGTTTGTTTTAACAGCATCTAAAATGCTATTATTCTTACACAATGTAGGATAAAAGAATTTGTAAGTCGTTTTCATTTTATTTGCTTACTTTGGTATCTCACTTCCAAATGGTTTTCTGCAACATCAGGTATCAATAAACTAAAAGTGGAAAGCACAGCTTAATTGATGCAACAGGAATATTCACTTTTCCAAATAATTCATTTTCTCTAACAAAGAATTATGTAAAGGTGCTGAATGATGATAAGGTATAACTTAAAATCCCTGAGTGACGATGCCAATTAGTAGTCCATAATTTGTAAAGGAGCTAATTACAATTTACAATGCAGTCATAAATACTGGGTGACATCAGTCTATAGTGCACTCATTATAAACTAATTTTTCATTATCTTTTGCAGTTGTTCAATAAAGCCATAATTTAGCCGATAACAAAAATGTTAATTGGTTGTGAGATCATGCGATACAGTGAGTAAATAACAAAAACTACTGAAAGACAACTGAAAGATCCACCTGGCAACTATGCCTCAAATTTATCGTTTACATTTCACCAGTAGCATCATATTCTATTCTGACTGGGATGTCCATTTTTACTTGGTTGAATAATACAGCTTTTACTGAAGCGAAGTCTAAATTTTTGCACTTGGCTGGAAATCCTCTCAGCCGGTTTCTCTGCATCGTGCCTAAGTGGAAAGCTGGTGAAATCCCCCTCATATTACAAGGCCCTGATGTTCTCTGCAAACGCCAATATACATTGTATATTCCACTACATGTACAGTTTTGCGAGTAAAGCTTCTTGAGTATTGCTCAGTTATGCCATTTCAGAACATACGCTGTATGTTTGTGGACCCTTTATTGCTCGTAAATGTATAAGGAATGCATTTCGAGACAAAGGATGGAGACATATTTTTTGGTATCATGAGCCTATTGATGCAGGAACGATTCTTCAACTTCAATGATACTATCTTGTGAAAGTAATGTATTATTAGGCCAATGTGTACCTAATTTTTCTGAGAGAATTTAGATAAAGACCCAGAAGATGCTATCAAATCTTGCAGCCAGGGAAATACGGGTCATTGCTGAGTGATTGCTCAAATATGTCAAAATGTTGCCTGTGTGGTTATATATGCTTACCCACAATAAAAAGGTTTTTATTCAATGAAATCTGCTATTTTGCTATTTGTATTAATTTAGATAAGAACAGCAAGTGGCAATGTAGTCTCGGTTTCCATGATAGACTGATAATTTCAATCTCGTAGACCATGCATGTACTTGCAAATTATGTTGTTTATTTCATTGTCTTTGAAAATTACATGGTATATATAGAATTACCTCGATCAATGAAGGTACATGTATCGGAATTGTAAGAGATGTTGCTTGTGAAATCTTGTTAATTAATTTCAAGAAATATCTATAGTAGCCAGCATCTATGTGATTGTGATTTCTTTCAGTTGGTAGAAATATTTCTGTGATGTAACAACATTGCACTCAAAGGCAGATCACAACGATTCATTGATGGACATCTGATATTATATAAATCCTTTTACTGGAAATAACATTTTTGGAAAACCCACACATCATACAACTACTAATCCATGTTTTACCATATTTTTGGTCAATAAGGCAATTGACCACTGATTAACATTTCTGCAATAAAGATGCCATCAAAAGTGGAAATGTGAGACATTGTAAGATACCTCTGTAAGACACAATATATTGAGTATTTTATAGAGCATTTACAGCATGTGCAGAGGATGTGAGACCATAAGGGAACAAAGGGGTCACACAGGATGACACAGGGTGGCCTGAAAGAGCTTTTCCAGTCATGGAACCACTGGCTTAATTCCTGAATGGTCAATCAGTAGGAAACGGAATGTTTCCTAGAGTATCTCAGTAGAACTTTCTTCTTGCCTTGCATCCTTGTAAACTAGAATGTGTCTGAGTGAAATTCAAGTGCTTCAGCATTCCATAGGTCTGAACACAAGCAAGAATAGAATGTTCATCGATTTTTTTAAAAAACGAAACCAGAATTGTACCTTTAACATTAAAAAACTATTCTGCTTTAATCTGATAGCTTTACATTGATAAATTTCTGGTAAATACCATGCTTTAATTCATTGCAAGGAGGTGACAGGAGTGAAAATATCTTACATTTAAAAGTAATGTAACTGGTTTTAAAGTGTATTGCTATTGAGTATCATTCATAGACCTACAATTATACTCATCGCATGTAAAATGTGAAAATAATAATTGCAAATGTGGTCTGCATGTTTCTCGGATGTTACATTGATCAAATAGACTTCTATCTGCACATTGTATCCCTATACACTGTTTGAACCAGAGCTAATAGGAGATCATGGGAAGCTGCCTACTTAGGATAAGCCAGAGACTGTTCATCTCAGGACCTCGCCAATGAGTCCCCATTTGCTGCCAGAGATGACGTAAATATTATAAATCCAAGCATGGCAACGCTTTCTCCCATTTCTTGCAGGGGTCTAACAGCCCTGTAATATCCTTGGTGTGTAATAAAAGGCTAGTAAGAATGTCCTCATAAGCTGCGGTTAGAATAGTGAATGTTAAGAGACATGACTTCATTGCATAGTGCATACTTGGTGCAAATTTCAAAGAAACCTCGAATAAAGCACTTGCAACAGTAACCAGGTGTTCACTTGAGTGTTTAAGCTGATTGCATACGGCAACCGAAATCCCAGCTCGAGGAACAATTACAGTGCTAAATTCCTCTCTGTGTATGCGGTCACGACAATAAAGGTAGTCTTCTTCATTGGCAATTGGTTGCATGCTGTCGTTCATTGTTTTTGCTTGCATAATGTATATGTACTAGTTTTGAAAATGTAGATGAATAGATGTAACACAAATGAACAGCTGCCTTTTCTCTCTTATAACATGGCATGACACATAAAATAAGACAACCATTCACCAAATACCAATATAAATTTAAAGTGCATATATTCAGGTGCACTGTGCTTCTGGGAATCATAAAGATCGGTTTGCTAGACTGATGAATACATTTTTTTGTTTGCTTGGTGTGTAACACTTATATATTTTACCTGAAAATAGTCACTTTATAAATCGTTGGGAAAGAACAATTGATATCCAAGCACCAAAGTGTACTACCGTGGCAATAACCCTTGGGACTGACTTTCGGTGCCAAGACTGGTGCAAAACTGGTAAAAACAATATGTGAGCAAACATACACTCAAAGTGATGTTCGCCAGACTAAAAATGAAAAATCTTTTTGTCACTAATGCTGCTAAATATGATAAGCACTGAAACAACTGATTAACCATAACTGACAAAAACAAAACAGTTTTAAGCCAGTGATATCACACAACCAAGTTGAAAGTTAATTTGAAACTTTTGGGACCGCAAAGAGTTCTAAGTCAACACTTCCTCCTGCCATCTTCAATCGCACTTTGTTGAGACCGAAGAGGTGTTTTTGTCACTGCGGATCTATTGATATTCTTTCCTTACTCTTCACTGTAAATTTTGAATTTTGAGTTAGCTTAATTGATTGAGTGAGATGGTTGCACAATTCCTTTGAGCCTAGATAGCTTGTTGTTTGCAAGTTATAACAGCATAAAGATTATCATAACTCAAAACAGCAAGCTATCATGGCTCAATCAAATTGTGCAACCGTCTCACTCAATCGTTTGAGCTAATTCAGAATTTCAGAATTTACAGTGTTGGATTGATCATCAAGAAGATCGTTTTCTCCTCATGATTCTTGGGTGTATTGAACATCAAACGCATGCCTTGATGACAAAACATCAACTTGAAGGTAACTTATGTACACAGGAAGTTACTCTACAAGTAATTATATTTCATGATATGGTGGATGTTAAAAGTGCTCAAGAATCTACAATGCCACATATAAATTTCATGGAAAATATATTGGTACTAATTATTCATCCAGTCTGACTAAAATAGATAAGGCTTGAGTTTATACATTCAAATTTACCATAATAACCAGTGAGAACAAGGATTTTCCAAGAAGCTGAAGACAGACGTTATAACTGAGCTGGGGTTCCACCGGCTCTTTCTTCAGACATTCGGCAAGAGGCCTGTTTAAAACTTGCCTGTTAGACAATTCTGTCTGATAAATTTTTAATGGCTTTGTAATTTTAATAATTATGTAATGCTGTCAATAGATTCACTCAATGCAGCTGAGTTAAGTATGCAGTACAAGTTAGACACTGATTTTAAGGGTTCTAACATGAATTTCTATAATTAAAAGAAAAAAACAGGATTAATATAACTGGTACTTTCTCTGATCCAGTTGGTAGCCGACGAGGTGTCAGAAGCCCAATGGATGTTGTCAAAAGTTCAGGAAGGGCGAAATGACTACCAGATCTTTAAATTTGTGCTGCTACAAATTTGTAATTCATGCATATAAAATAGCCATAAAAAGGATGTCTCATGCAGTTTAAAATATTTGTTAATCCCATTGTAATTTAGGAAAATGAGTAATTGATCCTAAGCAAATAACTGGAAAATGCTCTGATCTCAATAAAGATTCTGTTGGATCTTTCTATGTCATTTGCCGATGTGCACTAGGCCGTACCAAATTTCGACAAAGTTAACCGATTAGAGCCCAACCTTCCCAAAAGTTGTGAATGGAGTCCAGAAGACTTCCTGTGAAATTTCAGGCCAATTGAAGATGTCCTTATGCCGGTTCACCCCCTACTTTTGATTTTACCTCAAAAAGTGGCGAATTTTGGGGATCTTTGGGCTGTACCTCAAAAACCGTTCCACCTAGAGAGCTGCAAATACACTCAAAATGTGTGGAATGGTCATATTTGGTATGGTCCCCACTTACCTTGACCTTTTAGGGTTAATAGTTTCTGAGATATTTGCAAAAAACTGTTTTTATTGACCTCGTTGGTCATTATATTCACCCTTACTGGGGCTTATAATCCAGTCTACTGAGTAATACAGTCAGTAGACCCACCACAAATTGCAAATATTATTAAACCAGTTTCTCTTAACAATTTAGTTAATAACATATTAAAATGCCCACTTAATCAAAGCACTGTAACAATGGTTATGTGCACCTCCCCAGTTTACAGTGTAGCTGAACTTTGCACACATGAAACGAGATAAAGTGAACTGAATCAATTGTGGGATATATTTATTATTCCCTTGCACCAATAGCATTAAAGAATAGTGGAACAGACAAGGTCACATGATGCTTCAGTGGCAATTGATCCCCTGCCTGATACTGCCTTCATATCAAGCACATCCGCTCTCAACTTTCAATTATTAGAGGAGCCGATGGATCAAGCACCTCTCTCTTGTGATGTAAATTGAAGTTGGGTCTGAAATTGCACATGCAAAAAGAGCACAGTTAATCATGTGAATTCACAAAACGATCCTTTAAGATGCTGTGTTGTTGTATTGTGATGCACTTTCTTGACCAAAAATGTAATTTAAAGAAGATATAGCTCATTTTCTACCCTCACCTGTATTGAAAATATCCTGATGCTTTTAACTGCATGAAATGGATTTTGTTGGTACCAAGGTGACTTAACTTTTGACATCTGCTGGGTCTCTATTTGAACCCTTACCTTCAACAAAGACTTGACCAGGGAGAGATCAAAAGAGTATGTCTCCTTAAACAAAACAGCTGATTGAAGATAGAAAAAAATCAAGAGATGCGATTGAAACCATTCAGCCAGTGCGATACTTGAAAATTGCAAATGCATACAAAGAAGCACTCCATTTCTCTTATAGTCAAATGCCACTTACAAATGATGACAAGCTGAAGCAGCAGTCCTTGAGTGGCGACACAGACTGAGACGGATATTTGTGCACTTGATGGAAAAATGTGGCTGTGGCACTGGAAGACTTCACATTCTACGCAACAACTGTCATTGATATGAGGTCTATCATTACATCAAACAGTGATCTTTCATAGCTCTCAAAAGACTTGTTCACATATGGAGAATCTGTACCAGTCTGTTTAAACTTATATTGCCTTCGCTAACAAGCAATGGCCACATTGACAAGCACAGTTGTCAGTAATATGTAATATTATTTCAGTAAATATGAAATAAACATGCAATGGTGTGGCTATGATACCACATAACCTTTAACCAATCTTGGTGCCTTCAGTGCCTAAGGTTGCTACCTCATGCTATGGATGGTACAGGATTACTAAACTTAACATATATTAGAAGCGATGATACAAGTTTATTGTTCATCTTATTAGGCAGACATCCAACTACAGGAACTTATCAAGTTGCACTCTTTCAAGTTTAACAGATTATATTCTATGCAACCATTGAAGAATATATCACCACAATCCAGAATGGGCCTGAGGGGGCCTTAGAGTTTTCCTCTGTGGGAAATTGTTTATTTCACGCTAGCCATATTTATTTATCTCAAGCATGTGATGTCTCCGAATATTCATTCCTAAATCAAGCAACATCTCCTTAAGAAATCCCCCATCTGAAAACCCTGCAATCAGCTATATTGTCAGAACTGCATTCCCCTTTCCTGGTAAAGTACAGTATGGCATGGCATAGTATTTTAAAACTTCATTTTATGTCAAGTCACAGGTGTTGTATAGGCAACGTTGAGGTTATCAACCTTTTTCTTGCATATTACCTCAGTACAAAACATGGCGCCTGCTAAATACCTCAGATATGTAGCAAAATGTTATATTGTTACAAAGCAATCATCATGTTGTTTTTAGTAATTTTTTTTTTCAATCTGATTCTCCAGTGAATAGTAACTTGTACGTTTTTTCTGGATGAGATAGCCACACAGATCACAGAAGAGCAATATAAGAGCAATATTCACAAAAATACTGGCATGTGATTGGCTGATTCCAACTGAGGGAATATTGTGAACATGCATGCAACATGAAGATTTTCAGTGGAGTGTCCAAGGTCACAGGAAGCGTCATCGCCACTTGATCCCCACTGTAAAGCCTGCTACTGCCTACATATCAAACACATCTCCTCTCAACTTACAAATTATCTGAGGAGCAAGTACCACTCTTCCTAAAAAAATAAACAATGGTCTGAGATGGTGCAGGCACAAGCATACTCTTTCACACTCAATGGCCCATGAACATGCACCAGCTCGCAGGATGTTCAGGACCTCATAATATGTACTGGCAACACACTTTACTCTCAATTTTTGAATTTTTGGTACCTAGGTTTGTGTTTAACCGCATCTTAAATTCTGTTTATATATTGAAGGGCAAATGAGTTTGTAAGTCATTATAATTTTATTTTCTCTCTTTGGAATCTCCCTCCATAGCTGTATTCTGCAACATTAGTTATCAGTACAATAAAAGTGGAAAGCATAACTTATTTCAAACAGCAGAGAATGTGCAATTTCCAAATAATCCATTTTCAACAAAGAAGCCAGCACATCTTTCTGCAGCACACAGCTTTAGGAATAAGTCTTTCAAGTGTATAGCTTTTTTTCCCTTACAGACAAGAAAAAAGATCAACTGAGATACTTCTAGGAAACATTCAATTGAACATTCAGGAAGTCAGGGTTCCCAAGACTGGAAAAGCTCTTGCAGGCCATCCTGTGTCATCCTGTGTGACCCTTTTGTCCCCAATGGTCTCACATCCTCTCTACAACAGTAAATGTTCAATAAAAATACTTATTCCATCAATCTACTCTGTTTCACAGAAACAGCTTACAATTTCTCACATATCTTCTGCTAGGCATCATTGAATAATATTGTGATCTGCTTGTTGAATGCATCATAGAAATATTTCTCCTACTCTTTTTCTCACAGATGCAGGTAGCTATTTTTCTGGAAATGTAATAAACGGGATTTGACATACATATTTTAAAAATTCCTGTATATGCATGTAAAAGTAATTTGCTGTCAGTTTTATTAAAAATATGCAAATAGTAAATACCATAGATGATTGAATAATAACTGTTTTATCATCCATAACCATAAGGCTTTTCTCAGGACCCCTGCTGGAAATAAGTCATCTGAACACAATCATCAGTGTATATACTACATTCCCATTTAATTTTGGTTATTTCATTATATATGTCACACATTTGTTGTATATATATATGCACTGATGATTTTGTTGAATAAATAAAATTAAACAAAATCGGAAAATCAAAGGCTTATCCATTGGAGTCTGTGGCAATAACAGTCAGGGTTTAAACCCAACATAGTGTCAATTCCAAATTACTGGTGCTGTACAGCATGCCAATACATTGCACCCAATTGTTACTTGGCTTGGTGTTATCAGATTCACAGGGGACATATCCAAACAAGTCACGCACATTCGGCTATGGTCCACACAACTGATAACACTCACTGGCTTCCGAGGCTAGTCTGTTCAACACACGATTGGGTCAATCACCAATATAACTAAAAGTTAAAACAGCAGATTAAAGGCTCTTCGAACAATTGGTTTGTGCTTCCCAGTTTACATCATAAGCATTTTGCACATGTACCGTCAATCTAATCTTGTTATATATTATATAACTTATTTAAGCATACTTGTACGACTATTTGCTTCAGCATCGGCATTGTAGTCAGTGAGGATGTGTTTTACAAATTGGTGTCATCTGTTGGGCTGCTTACGTCTATCGTTACATTCACAAACTTAGAAAGATAGTCATCTGAAGTTCTTCAAAGCACCAGCTCGACAGCATGTTACAGGTGATTTCATTAGTACGCGATTCTTAGGTTCTAGACCCACCAAATACATGTCATTTTTAGTTAATCTGATTGGCTTAGGAACAACAGAACGTCACTCATTTGATTTATAGTGCTGGTTTAGCATTGATTCCTCACAGCCAAGTGTGAATGACAAGAATCGCATGGTAATGAAAACACCTGTAATATGGTGAAAATAATAGTTCCATATTTCGTCTATCTCTCTGAATGTCACATTGATCAAACAGGCTTCTATCTGCACAACATTATCCCTTCGCGATGTCTGAATAAGAGCTAATGTGGGATAATGGGAATCTGCCTACTTAAGATGAACCAAGGAACTGTTCATTCCTGTCCCATTTAATCTCCTGCCAGAAAGGATATTTTCTCCAATCTTAGCATCTCAGACATGGCGTTGGTCAGCTTATTCAAATACTAAGAATTCAAGCATGGCTACTCTATTTCCTCTTTCTTGAAGTAGAATAACAGCCCTAAAGTATACTTAGTGTAAGCAGCAGCAGTCTAGGTTAGAATACCAAATGTTAGTGAGTCCTTAGCACACTTGATTCTTGCGCACCCTTCAAAGAAACCTTGTAGCCAAGTGTTTTGACAAGTGTCTTAGCTGATCACATACGGCAACATAAATCCCAGATCCAGGAACAATTACAGTGCTCAATTTATCTCTCTGTATGCCGTCAAAAGTATAAATGTTCTTTGTTTCATTGGCAAACGGAGGGATGACTTGGATCATTCTTTTTGCTAGCATAATATGTAATTAAAGATACCAAAAGTGAACCTCTGGCTTCTTCTTTGAACCTTTTAGGGTTCCACCAGATGAACCTTTTCAAAAGATCAATTTGAACCTTTTTATTAAATGCCATATCTATATCAAGAGATATATAACTTCAAGAGGTTTAATAGTAAAACTTTAGTCCTAAATTTGCACTCAAAGTGAAGTTCATGACCTGGACTGTAAATGAAGGATCTGGCATCAAATGGTTGAAACAGCAACAAAAACACAATGTAACTAAACACTCAAAAATAAGCCCCCCCCCCCTTAATTAAAATTGAATATCTCGAAGATTTCTTCTTCGCAGATCATGAAATCATAATGCTTGTCATAAATTGGGTTCCTGGTGAGCTGGGGACATGATTTACGCAGGATTAGATATTTTTAGGACAATGTTGTTAGTCCAGGTTATAGACTGGCTTGCAAGTCAGTATATATAGTCCAAAATGATAAAAGATGTCTCATGACCATTTGTCAATAGGCCTGTCATTTATCAACTTAAATTAAGATAGAATTTAAAAATTGAAAACATCTCAATCCTCAACAACTATCTAATACCACCATACACTACCATAGTTCCAATAATACCACACCAACACCACCTAAAGTGCCAGAGAGAAGAAAAAAATAATAATAATAAAAGAAGAGAAAAAAAGAAAGAAAAGAAACGCATTTAACTACTAGCATGCAAGACGAAGCTCAGCAAGTACTTCAATTTCTAACAAGTCCAGTGGGTCACAGCTTGCTGAACCTGTTGCACAAGCCACTATATGACAAGATAGAAACTTTGGAAAAAACAAATGAAGAACTCTCTCGAAAACTTCAGATAATAGAGGACAAGATGAAAGAATTACCTGAAAAAGGAGCAGAGCAAGAGAAAAAGACCAATCCAGTTGTCCAACAGAATAAAGAAAACGGAATCAGAAGACATAATATTGTCCTTTCAGGAATAAACACAGGTACGGAGGATCCAATAAAATGTATCCAAGAATTTCTCACTAGTAAATTCAATATACAACCTGCAGGAATCCTTGCGGTACAGAAATTACAAGGTAGATACTTGGTAACAATGAAATCATGCTGGGATGCTCGGCAAATTTACAGCCAGCGTCTGCAGAAGCTCCGGGGAGAAAATATTTTTATAGCTGAGGACCTGACAGTCGCAGAATCGCGTCTTTTCTACAGAACAAGACAACTGAAGAAACATAATATTATACACTCCACCTGGACACAAGATGGACACATTTTCATCAGGAAATCAATGTATGGAGAAGCAGAGGAAGTCAATGAACAACACTATCTTGTACAAGATGTAGACCCAGCAAGAACCCAAGCACCTCCTTCAACTGAGAAACCGCATGAAGCTAGCAAGACACCCACAGACACACCCATAATTCCTTCATGTTCTACAGTCACCGCCAGTGAAGAATTAGAAGATGATGATGAGCCACTAAGTCAAGAATGCTTGAAATTGATAGAGGGAGCTATCACAAGAGCATCAAGAAAAAAGAAGGAAAAAACCAGAACTGGTGCAAAAGAAATTGAAAACAACAAAAGAGCTAACAATGACAAAAATTCAAAATAATACACATGGTGAGCAGACCCTTCAATTAAGTAAATACTTTTCAGAATATGATATTCCAAGTACAGGATCTGATAATTATTTTGCAGTACTAAGTCTAAATGCACAATGCCTAGCAGCAAAACTGGATCAACTTAAGATATATTTGGAGAATCTAAAACAAAGATCAGTCACATTTGATGCCATTTGCATACAAGAAACCTGGATAAATGCCAATAGTAATATGTCAATGTATGCCATAGATGGATATGAACTTATAGCTAAAGATAAAACTTGTGGTGAACATGGAGGCCTTGCAATCTATTTGAGAGAAAATTTCACATACAAACTAAATGAAATACCTCAAAAATACAGTCATATTTGGGAATGTCAATCAATTGAAATATATAATGAATGTCTGAATAACATAACACTCACAAATACATACCGACCTCCCCGAAACCTAGCTGAAAACTGCAATGAATTCATCGAAGATATGGAAATGGTCTTAGATAAATTTGATTCGTTAAATGAACCACCTGTAATAGCTGGAGACTTTAATATGAATCTGCTTAAACTTAATAAAGACAAAGCCATTGACAACTTCTTTGAATTGGTGACGTCTTATGATTACAAACCTGAAATTACCATGCCAACCCGCTTTAATGGGATGAATAGCTCACTGTTAGACAATTTCTACTGCAAATACAGTGTCCGAACATGCTGTCACACTGCAGGTATTATTGAAAGCAATGTCTCTGATCATTATCCGTACTTCATGATGCTTAAAATGAAAAATCAGAAGGTTGAAGTACAAAAATATATCACCATCTCTACCTATAATGCCAAAGCCATACAAAAGCTCAGACATGAACTTAACCAGATTGACTTCAAATCTAGGCTTGAATTTAGACCTGATCAGGATTCTGAGGCTAATTTTGAAAACAATTTTGAGAAGTTTCTTAATACTCTCACATCTCTAATACAAACACACCTCCCAACAAAAAGAGTACGATTCAACAAAAGAAAACATAAAATATGTAAATGGATAACAAATGGTATTATACGTTCAGTTAATTACCGTGACAGACTCTTTAGAAAACTAAAGAAAACTGACATTAGTTCTAAAGAATATGGAGAATTGAAGCACAACCTCAAAGTGTATAATGGCATACTGAAAAAGCTTATCAGAAATGCTAAAGCTGACTATTATAACAACTGATTTGAGAGAACAAAAAATGACACCAGAAAAACCTGGGAAAATATCAATGAAATCCTGGGAAGACCAAGAAGTTCTAAAGTACTCCCAGAAAAAATAAAGTATGGCAGTGAGTCATATAGCAATACAGTAGATATATCAAAGTGTTTTAATAAATATTTTACTGATATAGGCAAAGAATTGGCTAGCAAAATAGAACCACCAATGAATAATTCCTTCAGACAATATATGACTAATCCTACTCACAAGGTTTTTAAATTAAGAGAGGTAAATATCCAGGACATCACCAAAATAATCAAAGAGCTAAAAAGTAAGACTTCTAAAGATCCCTATGGCATGTCAAATAAAATACTGAAAGATATAGTTGAAGAAATAATTGCTCCTCTAACCTTACTCGTAAACCAGGCAATATCAACTGGAAAATTTCCTGAAAAGTTAAAGATGTCATTCCAGTTTATAAGAAAGCTGAAAAAGAAAATGTAGAAAACTACCGGCCAATCTCTGTTTTGCCTGTCCTCTCTAAAATATTTGAAAAGACAATGCACAAACAGTTGCAGGAGTATTTCGAAACCAATAATCTGTTCTACGATAGACAATACGGTTTTCGAAAAGGCCACTCCATGGAATTGGCAGTCCTTGACCTGATGGACACTATCTATTGGTCCATAGAAACAGCCAAAGTTCCCATAAATATTTTCATTGACTTAACTAAGGCCTTCGATACCATCAACCATGATATAATGTGCTCCAAATTAGAGTATTATGGTATCAAGGGAAAAGAACTTAAGTTATTCAGAAACTATCTTTTTAACAGACAACAATATGTTGAATTCAATAGTGTGCTCTCCTCTCCTGAAAAAATAACTATAGGTGTACCACAGGGATCAATACTAGGACCCCTTCTTTTCATTATATATATGAATGACCTCCAGATGACTGACACCAATTTTGAAATTCTATTATATGCTGATGACACAACTTTAACTTACAAAGCAGATACCACTGAGCAAGGGCTAATAGGAACGAATCACATAAACCATGATCTCGGAAAAATTTCTACCTGGCTTAAAGCAAATAAATTGACTATAAATAGCAAAAAAACAAAATTCATGACTTTCCACCCACAGCAAAAAAAGATAAAATTAGACAATATATATTTCAATAGTCAACAAATTGAGAAAGTAGATACATTTAATTGTTTAGGAATAATTTTAGATACCCATATTACTTTTGACAGTCATATAAAATCTATGGCATCATCAATGGCAAAAACTATAGGCTCTATGAATTCAATAAAGAAATTTGTTGCGCAAAATACACTGAAGCAAAAATATAACAGCTTGATTCAATCAAGGCTGTATTATGGCATCACAGTCTGGGGACAGAAAGAAAATTGTCTGCTGAAGCTCCAGAAAAGAGCTGTACGAATAGTGATGCTCTCCAAGTATAATGCACACACGGATCCGTTGCTGAAGGCCCTGAAAATTCTCAAAACGACAGATCTGTATGTCGTCCAATTATATAAATTATTCTATAAAATTCAAAATGGGAAAGTCCCCTTATATTTCAAACATCTTTTTCAAAATAATAGAACTATCAAACAATACAATACAAGATCAACCTACATTATTCCACCAATCTATACCAAGTTTACTATAACTCACAACTGTATTCAAATGAAATTAACAAAAATTATTAATACTGCTGAAGAAATTATAATCAATAAAGTCTACACTCATAGTATAGAAGGGTTTGCTCACTATATTAAAATAACTCTATTAAAACAATATAACGATACATGTACAATTCAAAACTGCTATATTTGTCAAAATGTTTAAATTTATGTTAATTCTTATATATATACATTTGTTTTGTATAAATACGCCCATACCAGCGGCCTCGAGCCAATTGGGTGTTGTTCAATAAACTAAACTAAACTAAACTAAACAAGAATGAAAGTAACTTGTCTTTTCACCCTGTGGGTCAATAATAGAAGCCATCATGTGAAACACATTCCCTTGTGTACTGACTTATTAGCAGAATTGGTTTGATGATGGGTATATGATGTGACATTGAACCAGGCCTTGAGGGACGCATATGTAACATAGAAATAAGTACAAAGTTAAACAAAGACAATGTATGCGTCACAATAAAACTATATTTGTGGTAATGCACTGGGAAACCTTGATCCAGAAACTGAATATTGATTAAATAAGATTTACACGTCAGCCTTGTATGACGATGATGAAAAGCTATTTATAGGTATTGAAGCCACTTATAAAAGGAAAATTAAAGCAGTGAGAAGGAGAAGATTCAAGAACACCAAACTAGATAGATGCTTCAATATTTATGAAAGGCTCACAGGTATGTAATGTTATATTCTAAATTATAGTTTGATTATTTGATTAAGCTAATCCTGGTGCATTTCTTACATATATATTTCAATATATAAATATTGTTTGTTTTACATGGCAATAGAATAATTCAGAAGAAGAACTAGATTAATCGACCCCAGCATAAGGGTCCTCTCATAAGTTAGAATTATAAAATATCATCCAAGGAATCCTTATGTAAAATGGTGGAGAACCGGGGCATAAAAATGAAGAATTTTTTTTTACAAAAAATGTTTAAATTAAAATGTTAGTGAGTTATGGATAGAAAATGTTTTAAATGCCATAAGGTAGGACATATTAGTAAAAATTGTAGAAAGAGAGAAAAATCAATAACAATAATATTAACAAGAAAAGAAATTGAAATAACTAGGGATCAGGACAACATAAAAATTAAATTTACTGTAATTTGTAATAAACCTGTGGTATCCATAATAATTTGCAGAGACAAAAAGATAATAGTTGACAAACTATTCATAAATTATTCATGGCATACAAACACAGAAATACATCATTATATTATTGAAGGAAAATATGAGATTTTGTCTAAATTTATGAATAAGAACAAAGAACACTCAATTGATGTTAATGTAAAATTTAATAACATTTCAATATGTCAAAAACTTTTTACAACCAGTTATGAGGAACAAAGTTAATTCGTTATAGTGTAGGTATATAATGAATATCAAAAGGAGCTCTAAAAGTAAAAATACAAAGCTCCATAAAGATCAAAGTCAATATTGTGGATCAGTAAATGAAACAATCATTTATGAAGGCAAATTCAAAGTAACCATTAAATTTACACGTGTGGCAAATATTCCATCAATAGTTATCAAAATAACAAAGAAAGGGATTTTAATATTTCACAAGTGGATCGGCATTTATTAAACCTTTTTTTTTTAGGTTATGTATGACGATGATGAAAAGCTATTTATAGGTATTGAAGCCACTTATAAAAGGAAAATTAAAGCAGTGAGAAAAGAAGATTCAAGAACACCAAACTAGATAGATGCTTCAATATTTATGAAAGGCTCACAGGTATGTAATGTTATATTCTAAATTATAGTTTGATTATTTGATTAAGCTAATCCTGGTGCATTTCTTACATATATATTTCAATATATAAATATTGTTTGTTTTACATGGCAATAGAATAATTCAGAAGAAGAACTAGATTAATCGACCCCAGCATAAGGGTCCTCTCATAAGTTAGAATTATAAAATATCATCCAAGGAATCCTTATGTAAAACATACTTGGTGTATCGGTCTCAACTCAATATAGTTCCTCCTGCGATCATCAATCTCAATTTGTAGAGACAAAGAAGATCTTTTTCTCCTTATTGAATCTTGGGTGGCGTCAAGAAGTTAACGGAAAACAACATGAAGAAACATACCTTGATGACAAAACATCAAGGTGATTGATGTACACAGTATGTTAGTCTACAACAATATATTTTTCAAGATATTGTGAAAGCTGAAAGTAATCTACCAGCCCATGTGTTAATTACATAGAAAAACGATTGGCCCGATTATTCTTGTAGTCTGTCCAAAACAGATAAGAAATTATAAATTCAAATTTACCTTAATAAACAGCTAGTGGGAACAGGGATTTGCTAAGAAACTGAAGATACATGGTATAAGTTGAGCTAGGGTTCCTCCAGCTCCCTTTTCAGGCATTTAGTGAAGGGCTGATGTAACACTGGAATGTAAAACATAATTCTGCTTGATCGTTCTTCTAATGGCTCTGAATTTTAATGATGTCAATGGATTTGCCTGATAACCTGAGTCTTTTAATGTCCCATTGATAAAATGGCCGAAGCTTCTTAACTAAATCAGAGACTGACAAATTAAAATTGGCTGTCAGTTCAATGTTCGTTCAGCTTCCATATGTTCAGGAAAAATCACAAATTCAAACTTTAAGCACAATCATATTGCTCTTACTATTCCTTAAGCCTCAGAGAATTTTGTCGGAGGTTCTTCCAATGTGCCTTGGCAATAGCCACCGGATCATAGGCTGCAGGAAGCATGAAATACTGACTATCTGCTTCCAGGAATCGTATCCGATATATGGTGAATGTAAATGGCCAGATGTGGTATGAATAAACAGTAAACAGCAATCATCTACTTAGATGCAAGTAAACATTATGCCTTCGCTATGCCTTCACTTGGCCCCAGGCAGTTGCCGGACAGATATGACCTATGGTTCTGTGTGTGCCATTGTCACAGTTAAAGCCAGATTGGAAGCTTGCAATACTCATGTATCATACATATGATTGCCGATTGATGTAACTTGCTATAGATGCTTTCGTATATACTGTTTGACAATAGCTGATGCATCGGACCATGATGTTTGTGATAACAGCATGCCATGGCCGATCTAAAGACATGCAGCCAAAAACCAAGTTTGATGCTTAATGGAGACTGCTCACTGGGGCCTACTTGTGAATAGGGATCCTTTATCCTTGGATAATAGAGTGGATTATCAGTTATTACACACCTCTTCTCTTCAAATTAACTAGTGTTTCTCTCATGCAGTTGGTAGCCAATGAGAAGTAAGAAGCTCAATGCATGGGTGGTAATTGATAAAGTTCGAAATGAACTGAAAGACTGTCAGCTCTTTACATTTATTGCATCTGTTATTCTTTTTAAATTAAAACATATATCATAGCATGCATTGCTATACTGTTAAATATACAATTTTAGAAAGATGTTTAATTCTATGGTCAAGAAAAATTTCGTTCCAATGAATAGAATGATGATGGAAAAAAGCTTGGACCTCAACAGTTTTTGAAAATTGAAGATTATGGTTGCCTGTGTATTTATTGAACAATAGCCTCAACTTTCCACATATGAAACTGGACAGAACAAACTGAATTAATTGTTGGATAGACCAATATATATACATGTATATATATATGTTATTCCCTGACTCCAGCATTGATGTTCAATAATAGAGGAATGCACAAGGTCACAAGATGCATCAGTGGCACTTGATCCCCTTCGTAACGCCTGATGCTCCTCCCTACATTCACTCTCAACTTGTAAATTTTTCGAGGAGCTGGGGGATCAGACATCTTTCTTTTGATGTAAATTAAAGATAAGTCTTAAGATGGTACATTCAAGAGCGCATTCAATCACATAAATTGAAAACAACCATTTTTAAAATCTGCAGTATTAATTATTTCTTTGACCAGGCCTAAAATTACTAAGATTGTGGCACCAGAAGGGGAAGATTTGAACCGACACCTTCAGACACCAGTGGCTACACAGAAAGCACTCTATGGGCCAGAAAGATCTTAAAAGGAAGTCTGCCTGCTAAAAGAAACCATTAGTTGAAGCCAGACTTAGACAAATCCAGAGGAAATTTAAAACCCATCAGCTAGTGGTGACACTTGAAAATTGTGAATGCACTTGGAGAAGCACTTCATTCTCTCCTACAGCCAAATGCCACTTCCAAATGATGACAAGCTGAAGCAGCAGTCCTTGAGTTGTGACACTGACTCCGACACATATGTGTGTACTTGACGGAAAATGTTGCTGACTACACATTCTATGCATCCACCAGTGTTGATATTAGCTCCACCATTATATCACACAGCTAGTGATCTTTCACACCTCTTGTGAGAGTTGTTGACATGAATCTCTAAACAGTAAAATTTAGCGAATTCATTCATGTCAGATTGACTATTGCTATACTTTAATTATATAGTCATCAGCAACTGGAATGATCATTTTCCTTGAATGGTTTTGTACATTCAGTTTTCGAAAGTCTGAACATTTGCCTCTGACTGAAAATTCTCTTAGCTATTTTCTCCATATTGTGTCTCACTCAGTGTAATGCAGTAAAACTTCCTCATAAGCTGTAAGGCATCTTTAGTCTAATGCACCGCTGAATCCGCTGATTCTAATGTATACACCATATCTCAAGCAGTATAATGTTGTAGGCTAAGTTGAGCTTATTGACAATTTTATCTTCTCATAGACTTGTACATTACCTCAGCTCAACACATAATAGTCGCTAAATACTAGTGTAATCCATGAAATAATGCATAATTGCCCAATATAAGAACAATATTTTCCAAAAATACTGGCCTGTGATTGGCTGATATCAACTGAGGTAATATTGTGAACAGACATGCAATACAAAGATTTTCAGTGGAGTGCCCAAGGTCAGAGGAAGCATCATCGCCACTTGATCCCCACTGTAAAGCTTGATACTGCCTTTATATCAAACACATCTCCTCTCAACTCGCAAATTGTATGGGGAGCAAGTGCCACTCTTCCTATGAAAACAAACAATGGTCTGAGATGGTGCAGGCACAAGCACACTCAATCACACTCAATGGCCCATTAACAATCACCAGCCTCAAGGATGTTCAGACACTCGTTTTACTTTCAAATTTTGAATTTGTGTAACCCAGGTTTGTTTTAACAGCATCTAAAATGCTATTATTCTTACACAATGTAGGATGAAAGAATTTGTAAGTCGTTTTCATTTTATTTGCTTACTTTGGTATCTCACTTCCAAATGGTTTTCTGCAACATCAGGTATCAATAAACTAAAAGTGGAAAGCACTGCTTAATTGATGCAGCAGGAATATTCACTTTTCCAAATAATTCATTTTCTCTAACAAAGAATTATGTAAAGGTGCTGAATGATGAAAAGGTATAACTTAAAATCCCTGAGTGACGATGCCGATTAGTAGTCCATAATTTGTAAAGGAGCAGTCATAAATACTGGGATACATCAGTCTATAGTGTACTCATTATAAACTAATTTTTCATCATCTTTTGCTGTTGTTCAATGGAGCTATAATTTAGCCAATAACAAAAACGTTAAGAGGTTGTCAGATCATGCGATACAGTGAGTAAATAACGAAAACTACTAAAAGACAACTGCAAGATCCACCTGGCAACTATGCCTCAAATTTATCATTTACATTTCACCAGTAGCATCATATTCTATTCTGACTGGAATGTCCATTTCTACTTGGTTGAATAATACAGCTTTTACTGAAGCGAAGTCTAAACTTTTGCACTTGGCTGGAAATCCTCTCAGCTGGTTTCTCTGCATTGTGTGTCAGTGGAAAGCTGGTGAAATCCCCCTCATATTACAAGGCCCTGATATTCTCTGCAAACGCCAATATACATTGTATATTCCACTACATGTACAGTTTTGCGAGTAAAGCTTCTTAATATATAAGTATTGCTCAGTTATGCCATTTCAGAACATACTCTGTATGTTTGTGGACTCTTTATTGCTCGTAATTGTATAAGGAATGCATTTCGAGACAAAGGATGGAGTCATATTTTTTGGTATCATGAGCATATTGATGCAGGAACGATTCTTCAACTTCAATGATACTATCTTGTGAACGTAATGTATTATTAGGCCAATGTGTATCTAATTTTTCTGAGAGAATTTAGATAGTGACCCATAAGATGCCATCAAATCTTGCAGCCAGGGAAATACGGGTCATTGCTGAGTGATTGCTCAAGTATGTCAAAATGTTGCCTGTGTGGTTATAACACTAAATATGATATGCTTACCCACAATAAAAAGGTTTTTATTCAATGAAATATGCTATTTTGCTATTTGTATTAATTTAGATAAGAACAGCAAGTGGCATTGTAGTATTGGTTTCCATGATAGACTGATAATTTCAATCTCGTAGACCATGCATTTACTTGCAAATTATGTAGTTTATTTCATTGTCTTTGAAAATTACATGGTATATATAGAATTACCTCGATCGACTGAAGGTACATGTATCGATATTGTAAGAGATGTTGCTTGTGAAATCTTGTTAATTAATTTCAAGAAATATCTATAGTAGCCAGCATCTATGTGATTGTGATTTGTTTCAGTTGGTAGAAATATTTCTGTGATGTAACAACATTGCACTGAAAAGGCAGATCACAATGATTCATTGATGGACATCTGATATTATATCTTTTTACTGGAAATAACATTTTTGGAAAACCCACACATCATACAACTACTAATCCATGTTTTACCATATTTTTGGTCAATAAGGTAATTGATAAACATTTCTGCAATAAAGATGCCGAAAGTGGAAGTGTGAGACATTGTAAGATACCTCTGGTAACACAATAAATTGAGTATTTTATTGAGCATTAAGTGCATGTGCAGAGGATATGAGACCATGAGGGAACAAAGGGGTCACACAGGATGACACAGGGTGGCCTGAAAGAACTTTTCCAGTCATGGAACCACTGGCTTCCTGAATGGTCAATCAGTAGGAAATGGAATGTTTCCTAGAAGTATCTCAGTAGAACTTTCTTCTTGCATTGCATCCTTGTTAACTAGGATGTGTTTGAGTGAAGTTCAAGTGCTTCAGCATTCCATAGGTCTGAACACAAGCAAGAATAGAATGTTCATCAATTTTTTAAACAACCGAAACCAGAATTGTACCTTTAACATTAAAAAACTATTCTGCTTTAATCTGATAGCTTTACATTGATAAATTTCTGGTAAATACCATGCTTTAATTCATTGTAAGGAGGTGATAGGAGTGAAAATCTCTTACATTTAAAAGTAATGTAACTGGTTTTAAAGTGTATTGCTATTGAGCATCATTCATAGACCTACAATTATACTCATCGCATGTAAAATGTGAAAATAATAATTGCAAATGTGGTCTGTCTCTTGGATGTTACATTGATCAAATAGACTTCTATCTGCACATGGTATCCCTATACACTGTTTGAACAAGAGCTAATAGGAGATCATGGGAAGCTGCCTACTTAAGATAAACCAAGAGACTGTTCATCTCAGGACCTCGCCAATTAGTCCCCATTTGCTGCCAGAGATGATGTAAATATTATAAATCCCAGCATGGCAACGCTTTCTCCCATTTCTTGTAGGGGTCTAACAGCCCTGTAATATCCTTGGTGTGTAATAAAAGGCTAGTAAGAATGTCCTCATAAGCTGCGGTTAGAATAGTGAATGTTAAGAGACATGACTTCATTGCATAGTGCATACTTGGTGCAAAAGAAACCTCGAATAAAGCACTTGCAACAGTAATCAGGTGTTCACTTGAGTGTTTAAGCTGATTGCATACGGCAACCAAAATCCCAGCTCGAGGAACAATTACAGTGCTAAATTCTTCTCTGTGTATGCGGTCACGACAATAAAGGTAGTCTTCTTCATTGGCAATTGGTTGCATGCTGTCGTTCATTGTTTTTGCTTGCATAATGTATATGTACTAGTTTGGAAAATGTAGATGAATAGATGTAGGGGAGAGCGGGGCACAGTGAGACACTTTTTTTATTTTCAAGTCTTCCAAAATGTTGGCAGGAACGAGTTAAAAAAGATCAGGTCCACATTATAGATAATGACGTTGGGTATATTTTCACATAGTTTCAGGTTCCTACCTTTTACTGGTTTGGAGAAACTTTAAGTTATGTACGTGCTCGTTAAGTGTCTCACTGTGCCCCGTGGGCGGGGCACAGTGAGACAGCAGGCGGGGCACAGTGAGACAGGGCATCTCCTGTCATAACCGCTAATCATCATGACCTGCAGAATTGTTCTATCAATTGTTGCATCAGAAACTACTGTACTCTGATAAAAGCAGCTGGCTAGGTGATTTTTTAGGTCCTTTTTTGAGCATGTTTTGAAACTTCATCGCATTGGACACATGCACGACTTATTTAACCTGCCGCACCTGTTACATCCTAATCAAAATCCTTCTTTGACGCTTCCCTGTGGATATTGCTCACTAAAACAGTAGTTTATAGCAGGTATTTTGTTTTTAATAGTGAATTGTGAGCCATGCATTACATTCATGTCCTTTTGAGTGTATTTTGTGATGTCTCACTGTGCCCCGTTTCAAACTGTCTCACTGTGCCCCAGGCAGCTCTGTTTATAAAACTTTTGAATCCTGCGGACCGGATGCCTGCATTGTGGTTCGTCATCTCACTAAACTAAGACAAGCAACCAAGGTTTGAATCCCCGGCAATTGCTTTGCATTATACCATTTTTCTTCGGAATTATAACAAAAAGTTGTTTAGCAAAATTATTTACTTTTACAGGCTAAAAACAAAAATATTGAAATTCCACTCTCGATATGCTGCGTAAGCATTCAAGATATAGGACAGTCTCTCACTTACTTAATTTTTGTACTATACAAAAAAGGTTGATCTGTAAACAGTACCAGGTAGATGCTATGGGCTTTGTCTCACTGTGCCCACCGTCTCACTGTGCCCCGCTCTCCCATAATAAAAATGAACAGCTGCCTTTTCTCTTTTATAACATGGCATGACACATAAAATAAGACAACCATTCACCAAATACCAATATAAATTTAAAGTGCATATATTCAGGTGCACTGTGCTTCTGGGGATCATAAAGATCGGTTTGCTAGACTGATGAATACATTTTTTTGTTTGCTTGGTGTGTAACACTTATATATTTTACCTGAAAATAGTCACTTTATACATCATTAGGAAAGAACAATTGATATCCGAGCACCAAAGTGTACTACCGTGGCAATAACCTTTGGGACTGACTTTCGGTGCAAAGAGTGGTGCAAAATTGGTAAAAACAATACGTGAGCAAACATACACTCAAAGTGATGTTCGCCAGACTAAAAACGAAAAATCTTTTTGTCACTAATGCTGCTAAATATGATAAGCGCTGAAAAAACTGATTAACCATAACTGACAAAAACAAAATAGTTTTAAGCCAGTGACATAACACAACCAAGTTGAAAGTTAATTTGAAACTGTTGGGACCACTAATCCGCAAACAGTTCTAAGTCAACACTTCCTCCTGCAATCTTCAATCGCACTTTGTAGAGACCGAAGAGGTGTTTTTGTCACTGCGGATCTATTGATATTCTTTCTTTACTCTTGGATTGATCATCAAGAGGATTTTTTCTCCTCATGATTCTTGGGTGTATTGAACATCAAAAACATGCCTTTATGACAAAACATCAACTTGAAGGTAACCTATGTACACCGAAAGTTACTCTACAAGTAATTATATTTCATGATATGGTGGATGTTAAAAGTGCTCAAGAATCAACAATGCCACATATAAATTTCATGGAAAATATATTGGTACTAATTATTCATCCACTTTGACTAAAATAGATAAGGCTTGAGTTTATACATTCAAATTTACCATAATAACCAGTGAGAACAAGGATTTGCTAAGAAGCTGAAGACAGACGTTATAACTGAGCTGCGGTTCCACCGGCTCTTTCTTCAGACATTTGGCAAGAGGCCTGTTTAAAACTTGCCTGTTAGAAAATTCTGTCTGATAAATTTTTAATGGCTTTGTAATTTTAATAATTATGTAATGCAGTCAATAGATTCACTCAATGCAGCTGAGTTCAGTATGCAGTACAAGTTAGACACTGATTTTAAGGGTTCTAATATGAATTTCTATAATTAAAAAAAAACAGGATTAATATAACTGGTACTTTCTCTGATCCAGTTGGTAGCCGACGAGGTGTCAGAAGCCCAATTGATGTTGTCAAAAGTTCAGGAAGGGCGAAATGACTACCAGATCTTTAAATTTGTGCTGCTACAAATTTGTAATTCATGCATATAAAATAGCCATAAAAAGGATGTCTCATGCAGTTTAAAATATTTGTTAATCCCATTGTAATTTAGGAAAATGAGTAATTGATCCTAAGCAAATAACTGGAAAATGCTTTGATCTCAATAAAGATTCTGCTGGATCTTTCTATGTCATTTACCGATGTGCACCTCCCCAATTTACAGTGTAACTGAACTTTGCACACATGAAACGAGATAAAGTGCACTGAATCAATTGTGGGATATATTTATTATTCCCTTGCACCAATAGCATTGAAGAATAGTGGAACAGACAAGGTCACATGATGCTTCGGTGGCACTTGATCCCCTGCCTGATACTGCCTTCATACATGTATCAAGCACATCCGCTCTCAACTTTCAATTATTAGAGGAGCCGATGGATCAAGCACCTCTCTCTTGTGATGTAAATTGAAGATGGGTCTGAAACTGCACATGCAAGAAGAGCACAGTTAATCATGTAAATTCACAAAACGGTCATTTAAGATGCTGTGTTGTTGTATTGTGATGCACTTCCTTGACCGAAAATATAATTTAAAGAAGATGTAGCTCATTTTCTACCCTCACCTGTATTTAAAATATCCTGATGCTTTTAACTGCATGAAATGGATTTTGTTCACTGGTACCAAGGTGACTTAACTTTTGACATCTGCTGGGTCTCTATTGAAGTTTTTCAGGATAAGGGAACTGAGCTGGCTACTAAGAACTTATGTCCATTAAGGCTTGATGAAGCTTTTCAGGATAAGGGAACTATAAGGTGGCTACTAAGAATGTCCCCTTAAATGCTTATGTTATGATTTCTGTAATGCATTACATAATAATCACACAGTAGGTTTGCTCAAACGAAACATATGTTTGCACACATATTCAAAAAGATTATTTAAAAAAATAGCAAAGAATGGTTCGATTACCCCCTGTTAGTGACCTCCACTGAAGTTTTTCAGGATAAGGGAACTTAGCTGGCTACTGAGAACTTATGTCCATTAAGGCTTAGTGGAGGCCGCTAAGAAGGGGTAATCGAACCATTTTTTGCTAATTTTTTTAATAATCTTATTGAATATGTGTGCAAACATATGTTTCGCTTGAGCAAACCTACTGTGTGGATATTATGTAATGCATTACAGAAATCATAACATAAGCATTTAAGGGGACATTCTTAGTAGCCACCTTAGTTCCCTTATCCTGAAAAGCTTCACTTGAACCCTTACCCTCAACAAAGACTTGACCAGGGAGAGCTCAAAAGCAAGTATGTCTCCTTAAACAAAACAGCTGATTGAAGATGGGAAAAAATCAAGAGATGCGATTGAAACCATTGAGCCAGTGCGATACTTGCAAATTGCAAATGCATCCAAAGAAGCACTCCATTTCTCTTATAGTCAAATGCCACTTACAAATGATGACAAGCTGAAGCAGTAGTCCTTGAGTGGCGACACAGACTGAGACGGATATTTGTGCACTTGATGGAAAAATGTGGCTGTGGCACTGGCAGTCTTTACTTTCTACACAACAACTTTCATTGATATGAGGTACATCATTATATCAAATGGTGATCTTTCATAGCTCTCAAAAGACTTGTTCACATATGGAGAATCTGTACCAGTCTGTTTAAACTTATATTGCCCTTGCCGACAAGCAATGGCCACATTGACAAGCTCAGTTGTCAGTAATATGTAATATAATATTTCAGTAAATAAGAAATAAACATGCAATGGTGTGGCTATGATACCACATAACCTTTAACCAATCTGGGTGCCTTCAGTGCCTAAGGTTGCTACCTCATGCTATAGATGGTACAGGATCACTATGTTTAACATATGGCCTAGTTCAAAAATAATGAAGCCAAAGTGTGACATGACCATCAGAAATTTAAAATGTTTTTATGTATCAAATAACCACATACAGCTCATCTTCATGAAGCAGACACACTTTTTCGATTTCAACAAAATCTTGGAAGTGTCATAAAGAAACTATTTAAAAGCTATTGACCGAATTGTGACCGACTTATGCTCAGACAGGATGAACTGTTTTACAACCATGGCCTCATTCACACCTCCTTCTAACCTGAACAATGACTATTTGAGGAAGCAAACTACACTGGTCCATTTGTTTGGCAATTTATAGACACAAAATAAAAAGAATTCTCCCATGATATATATATGTTTTAAAGTAAAGTGTAGTATACATATAATTAAATATAAGTAGGCAGTTTTACTTTTAATTGGAAGTTTATGAACTTTATATATAGTTTACTTTTAGTAAATGTAAGCTGCATTTGCCTATATATACACATACTGCAAGGTTGTTGGGTCATTTGAAAAAGGTGTGAAAAGGGGTAAATACATTTACTCTGCCTTTGGTCCATTTTTCTAGGCTAATGTGCAATGCTCTTTAACTTCGTTTAAATTGCTTTAATGCTTTCTTTCTTGAACATCTCAGGTTTTGTTGAAATCGAAAAATTGTGTCTGCTTCATGAAGATGAGCTGTAATATTGTAACAAACATGTCTAAGTTCTAGAAACTCTATTTACCATTTTGCTGTGGTTTGTGAAAATAACTGATAAAAGCCGAATATTACAAAATTTTATTTATTTTTATTTCCATGGCCGTGAAAGAAAAGTCGACCAAATGGTAACTTATCTTCAAATTAAATAGATTTTTTCTTGTTGGATGACAAAGCTCATATACTCCTAAATGTCCATGGCCGTTTTCATCCAAATTCACCACATATATTATGAGGAAAACAGTATTTTTCGAAATTTTAATGCAAAAATAAAGAAAATACTTTTTCTCCTCAGATGTGCATATTTTCCTCTAAAATGATTTCACCTGTCCTGTGTTATGTGTCTGTATGTGAGCTTCGAATTGGTACCAAATAAGTGCCACCAAAGTGAATACGAACAGAGCAAACAATGATAGAAGTCTATTTTTCCCGACAAAAGCAAATTTTGGTAATGGCACAAAAGTAAAAAAAGTGTTCTGGTTTAGACCCAAATCGATCTTATATGCATTATCAGTAATAACTGGATGAAGCATAAGAGTAATTACAAAACAAAAGTGAAATTTGTATTGGTTATTGAATTTTTCAACAAATTGGCCCAACATTTTGAGGTGATCTTCACAAAGAGCAAAATTTTGATAAATAAACAATGAAACATACTCCAAATACTGAAATATTGTGTTGAGTATCAGTACAATAAATACTAGAATGATTGCTTTACTCCTTACAAGAAAACCATTAAAATATGATCAATATTTTCCATAGCGTTACACTTGCGACAAAGCCCCATTTAAGAAAGCTTTGTATTTTACCATGGAAACCAGCTGCGGACCTGGATTACTTGATTGTTTCTCAAAACTACACAGATTTTGCAATATTACAAGCAAAAATGGAGCTTTTATTGCTCTGTGGCACTACAAGAGGTCTCAGAGACAAAAAGATTCAACTCACACATGTCAAAGGGACACTAGAGCATCCCGGATCAGTAAGCGTCAAATTTGACTTAATTTTTGGAAGTCAACCTTTGAGTACAAATAGCTCAATAATGTCAACACAAGCAAATAAAAGTACTTGATTTGATTGATTAATGAAGCCTGAGGATGTAGAGATTCCAAAAACTGTTGGGAAAGGGTCTTAGAATACGTACAAATTTGTAAAACTGAAAGAATTTTAGTAGCCAAAAATGTTATGTCACGTTTTTTTAGTCAAAAATGCTCGTTTTTCAATGTAAGTGGACTCTATCTCAATAACTACGAGCCAGAATGTCGTGAAATTTTCAGGAAATTTGCGCAAGAATGTACTTAAAGCAATGGTGTACCATTTAGTTGTCACATACAGCCATTCTCATATTTTGAGACACCTAAAGAAAATATGCTGTGGCTTACTTATTTTTGGACTAGGCCATATACTAGAAGCGATGATAAAAGTTTATTGTTTATTTTTTGATAATTAGGCAGACATCCATCTACAGGAACTTATCAAGTTGCACTCTTTCAAGTTAGACAGATAGTCTATGCAACTATTGTAGAATATATCACCACATTTCAGAATGTGCCTAAGGGGGTCTTGAAGTTTTTCCTCTGTAGGAAATTGTTTATTTTACGCTAGCCGTAACTATTTTTTTCAAGCACGTGAAGTCCCCGAATATTCATTCCGAAATCAAGCAACCTCCTTACGAAAAACCCCCAACTGTAAACCCTGCAATCAGCTATATTGTGAGAAACTGCATGTAGAATGTCCCTTTCCTTGTAAAGTATGCAATGGTATTTTAAAACTTTATTTTATGTCAAGTCGCAGGTGTTGTATAGGCAACGTTGAGATTATCAACCTTTTTCTTGCAACTTACCTTAGTACAAAACATGGCAGTTGCTAAATACCTTATATATATATGTTGTTACTAAGTAGTTATCATGTTGTTGTCAGTCAATTTTTTTCAATCGGATTCTCCAGTAAATAGTAAGCTGTAAATTTTGCTGGATGAGATAGCCACACAGATCATGGGATAATGCATAGTTGCCCAATATAAGAACAATATTCAGCAAAAATACTGGCATGTGATTGAGCAACAAGAGCGATAAGTCTCCTAAAATCAAATTGACATTGAAAGTGTTATGTATGATCATGACAAATCATCAGTATGATGACACAAGAAGTGCCATTTTCACAGTGCAACAGTACACTCTTTTTCGGTATCAAAATGACAGGCTGTAAGATTCTGCTTGATCTTTCTTTATCATTTGCCGTTGTGCACCCCCAATTTATAGTGTAACTGAACTTTGCACAAATGAAACGGGATAAAATGCACTGAATCAATTATATGGGGTGTATTTGTTATTCCCTTGTACCAATTATTTAAATAATCGAGTTCAGGAATAATGGAATACACAAGGTCACACGATGCTTCAATGGCACTTGATCCCCTGCTAGACACTGCCTTCATATCAAGAAAAACCCCATCTGAAAACCCTGCAATCAGCTATATTTTCAGAAAATGCATGTAGAATGTCCCTTTCCTGATAAAGTATGGAATCGAATGGCATGGTATTTTAAAACTTTATTTTATATAAATTCCAGGTGTTGTATAGGCAACGTTGAGATTATCAAACTTTTTCTTGCAAATTACCTCAGTACAAAACATGGCTGCTGTTAAACACTTCGGATATGCAGCACAATGTTATGTTGTTACAAAGCAGTCATCAGGTTGTTGTTAGTCAAATTTTTCAATCGGATTCTCCAGTGAATAGTAACTTGTAAGTTTTTGCTGGATGAGATAGCCACACAGATCACGGAATAATACATAGTTGCCCAATATAAGAACAATATTTTCCAAAAATACTGGCATGTGATTGGCTGATACCAACTGAGGTAATATTGTGAACAGACATGCAATACAAAGATTTTCAGTGGAGTGCCCAAGGTCAGAGGAAGTCTCATCGCCACTTGATCCCCACCGTAAGGCCTGATACCGCCTTTATATCAAACACATCTCCTCTCAACTTGCAACTCACTGGAGGAGCAAGTGCCACTCTCCCTATGAAAACAAACAATGGTCTGAGATGGTGCAGGCAAAAGCACAGTCAATCACCCTCAATGGCCCATTAACATGCACCAGCTCCAAGGATGTTCAGACACCTAATATGTAGGCTTACATGGCAATACATTTCACTCTTAATTTTTGAATTGTTATTACCTAGTTTTGTGATCAATGGCATCTAAAATGCCTATGTTCTTTAAACAATGAAGAGCAGATGAGTTTTCACTAATTTTCATTTAAGTTTGGTCGAAATAGTATAATAGTTGCATTCTGCAACACAGGGCATCAGAAGAATACTTGTGAGAACATACATATAACTCGCTGCATTGTTATGAAACCATCTTTAATTATATGTGACTGTTGATCTACATGTATTGCCAGTATTCGGGCATCAACAGACAATAGAAGAATGTCAATGGACTGAAGTGTTTTGCAATATATAGTTAATAAATAATGCAACAGAAAGTAGTGAAAAAGCATTAGAAGAGCCTATTGCGCACAGCAGGAAGACAGAAGCGGGAGGTGCTTTTCCACAGTTTTATTAACTCAGGGATGTTCTGGTTATACTAAAATAAATACAAAAAAGGAATGTCTAAGTACATGATCAAGATGTCAAACATTTAAATATACAGAAATGAACAAATCATAATATATATAAATAGTTATGATTATAAACTTACAAAAGCTTGTGGACTATCTACACTTCCTGCCTCCCAGCACACACACAAGATTATCAACTGGATATCTGCAAATTGTATTACAACTGTAAGTTGTCTGAACTATTCTAAACATTAATGAGAGTAAAATATAAAAATATTACTATTCACAATAAAGTACCATGAGATTTATAATATCATAAAATAACTAACCTGTACAAATATGACATTTTCAGTATCAATTCTGGGTCTGTAGATGCAGATGTTAAATCATTGCTTGTCAGTAATTTAATGCAGGAAAATGACAATGAATGTTTCCTTGTTGGGTGTTTGACACATGGCATAACACCTAACTGACAATACAACACACAACACCATGAACTCATGTGTAACTTGGAAACTGTTAATAACACAGATCAACAAACCATTAAAACTGAGTGATACATTGTGAAACAAACCAATTTCAGGGAAACACAGTGAGAGAACAATGAAAATACAGTGTTTATTTCAACAAATAAAAAATGCATATGATATTAATTATTGTAAGTCATACTGGAGATAACACTCCCCACCTTGGATCTATCTTAGATCCTAAAGATGCTAAACATGTCAATTCAATAAAAATTCATGATATCAATATACAGTTGTACATAATTAAACAATTTGACATAAAATGGAAAAATACAAATAATGTAAATGGATATGCAAACAAGGAGTGGTGCAGATTTGAAAATTAAATCAATGAAACATACTCTATGAAATCATTGAGACAAAATAGAAAACAAAATTAATTGTACCAAAAATTGAAGCTCTATATACATTATGCTACACCTTCTAAAAGGACAATTTTTGTTATTGGCCTAACAAGTTCTGTAGCTGCAGTCCTCACTCTGGCTGATCTGACAAGTCCATCTCTGCCATTCATCACTTCCACCACAACACCAAGGGGCCACAGTCCTCTAGGCATGCTCTCCTGCATGAGTAGGACAAGGTCACCGACCTGAATATTCCTTTGCACTGCAGTCCACTTGTGTCTCTTCATCAATTCAGGAATGTATTCCTTTTGCCATCTCCTCCAGAATTGATTTGCCAAGTGTTGGGTGTATCTCCATCTTTTCCTGTACATGTCTCCCAATTTGAATTCTCCAGGTGGCACTTCAAGATTTTGCTTCATCAATAGCAAATGATTCGGAGACAGAGCTGACAAATCATCTGGGTTGTCACTCACTTTTGTGATGGGTCGGCTGTTAATGATGCATTCCGCTTCAGCTAAAAGAGTCAGGAGGATTTCATCAGTCAGGCGGCTATCTTTGACAATTGCAGTGAATACTCTTCTGATGACTCGAATCATTCTCTCCCATACTCCCCCCATATGGGATGCATGTGGGGGATTAAATGTCCATTCAATCTGTTGTCTTGAAGCAAATTCTTGAATCTTCCGCTTATTCATTTCCTTCCATCCTTTTGCAAGTTCAGAGATTCCACCTACAAAATTGGTGCCATTGTCGCAGAATACTTTGACTGGACAGCCTCTTCTGGAAATGAATCTTCTTATTGCATTCAAGAAAGAATCAGCATCAAGGAAATCAATCTTCTCAATGTGGATTGCCCTGGTGGTCATGCAGGTAAGTATGAGTCCATATCTTTTCACTGTGGATCTTGCAAGCTTCACATGAAATGGACCGAAACAATCCATGCCCACATATATAAAAGGAGGTTTACCTGGTGTGAGTCTCTCCACTGGCAGATCGGCCATCTTCTGCATGCATGGACCAGCAAATAGCTTCTTGCAGGTAACACATGCTGATCTGACACTTTTAATGACCACTCTGGCTCTTGTCACCCAGTACTTCGTCCGTAGCATACTTAGGGTCCATTCAACCCCAAGATGGGCAATGTTGTGCAATTCTTCAATTATCAGCCTTGCAACTCTGTGATGATGTGGAATGATGAATGGATGTTTCTTGCTCTCCTGCATGCTGGCATGCTGGATCCTGCCACCTACGCGAAGAACATGATCAGGATCAAGAAAAGGTGTTAGATCCTTGAGAGAGCTGTCCTTGGCAAGGGCTGTACCATTCTTCAATCTCTTCACATCTTCTCCATACTGCTGGGCTTGGACATGACGGATTATCTTCACTTCTGCATCCTTGATCTCAGCCACAGTCAGAGCTGCTGCAGGAGGCTTTACCTTGGACGTCAGCTGATGAATGAGACGATTCCACCAACACACAGCCCTCTTCAACTTGTACCAGCTGGAAAAGTGATCCATCAAAACATCCAACGGGTGAGTTTTAACATTTGTCACAAGAACAGTTTTTACATTAGCATCATTTGATCTCACCTCCGGATCATGGGACGGGAGTATCTCTATTTCTTTTTCAGGTCTCCAATTGTTCTTGTAGTCACTGAGGAATTCTGGTCCGACAAGCCACCTACTCTTCAGCAGATCATCAGGACTTGTACCTCTCGAAATCACATCAGCAGGGTTTTGAATTCCAGGTATGTGATGCCACTGATGAGGTTGTGTCAAGCGACGAATTTCTCCGACCCTGTTGCCGACATAAACATGCAGTCTGTGCTTCTCATTGTTGATATACTGCAGGACAATCTGGCTGTCAACCCAGAAGTGTGACTCAGCAAGATTAAGGTGCAATTCTTCGCGGATCATGGAATCACACTTAGCTGCAAGGAGCGCTGCTTGAAGTTCAAGCCGAGGGATGGACGCCGTCTTGAGGGGGGCTACTCTGCTCTTGCTGTAGAGTAAAGCAGTGTGGACCTTTCCGTCTTTGTTGATGCATCTTAGATAGCTGCACACTCCGAGGGCCTTCTCACTTGCATCACTGAAATTGTGGACTTCAAGATGAGCATCATCAAATTCAGTAGGCTTAGTACACCTGGGGATTTTCAAGGAGCTGACCTTTTGAAGAGCTTGGACCCAGCGGCACCACCTGTTGAGCAGTTCATGCGGAATCTTGTCGTCCCAATCCAACTTGAGCCGAGTAGCTTCTTGAAACATGATTTTTCCAACAACCAGTACAGGGCTGAGCATTCCAAGAGGATCAAACGTTGACGACAGCAGACTCAGCATTGATCTTCTGCTGACAGGCTCAGACTTAGCCACATCAATATCAAAATACATAATGTCCGATTTTGGGTTCCACTTAACTCCCAATGCCTTACTTGTGTTGTCAGCTTGGAAATCTTTCACTTCACTTGCTCTCTCATCCTCGGAGACTTCCTTCAGCAACATTTCATCATTCACAACAAACTTGGTCAAATTGAAGCCTCTGGATTGAAGTACTTTCTTGGTGCCGTGAATAACTTCGATAGCCTCTTCTTTAGAAGAAACAGATTGCAGGCAATCATCAACATAGAAGGAATTCTTCACAGTGTCACTCACAAGATTGCAGACATCATTGCTGTCTTCTACGGCTCGCCGAAGTGCATAGGTGGCAGCACTTGCGCACCAGACCCCTCCAAATAGATGAGAGCACATGCGGTAGTGTTGAATGGTCTGATCTGCATCTTCCCACAGGAATCTCAGGAAATCTCGATCTTTGGCAGGAACCCTGACTTGATTGTACATCGCCTCAACATCGGCCATCACTGCAAACTGGTGTCTTCTGAAGCGTAACAAAACATGTTGCAACTTATTGTTAAGATCAGGGCCTTGCAAGGCCTTGTCATTAAGTGATTCACCTTTGTATCTAGCTGCACAATCAAATACTACTCGAACTTTTCCTGGCTTTTTCTCTGAAATCACAGCTTGGTGAGGCAAATACCAAGCTTTACCAACTTTTACAATTGCCTCTGGTACCTTTTCTGCATAACCTTTGGCTAACAGTTTTGAGATCTCAGCATCATATTTGGTAATCAAATCTTTCTTTACAAGACTAGTTCTCAGAGATTTCAACCTCGACATGGCAACATACAAGTTATTTGGAATAGTAACATTGTCTTTCCAAGGAATTGGCAAAACATAATGATTGTCATCAACACATGATTCATTATCCCACAACTGCAAAACTTCTTGATCCTGTGGCGATAATGATGTCTTCTGTCCAACATTGTCGTTTTCAATATGCCACAGCTGCTCAACCTTCTCTTCGAGATTTGTCGAGATGAAGTGGCTCACGACTTTGCCACTGAGGCGATCATTGCTTGTAGAAGGGCCATTCAGTGACCAACCGAGGAGAGTTCTAATGGCAAATGGTTCATCAGGATTGCCATATGCTGACTGGAGAGGGATCAATGCTGCAGAATGATCCTGGCCAATCAGGATATCAACAGTCGGACCAACATGGCCAAGAGGGAGTTCACGGAGGTGAGAGTAATGTTTAACGCTAACAGCTGGCAAAGAAGCAGGAATCTCCCTGACAACATACACATTGCACAATTTCAAACAATTTTTACCATCAATTGATCTAACATTCAAGTCAACTAACATAGTCTCTCTACTCTCACCTCTTGACGTCAATGTACTCAGCGTTAGCTTCGTCGACTTGCCTTTAACTCCCAGATTATCGACCAGACGTTGCGTGCAGAACGTATTTGTCGAAGCTGTGTCAAGGAGGACGTTGATCTTCTTGGCTTCATTCACGACCACAGGTACAACAGGGACGTGAAAGTCAGCACAAGCATCATGAGTAGCATTCACAACTTCAACGCGATTACTGCTGGCTTCTCGAACATTTCTGGATGTAGGAGGATGACGACTGGGAGTGGCTTCATCAACGTGAATGAATTTCGTGTGCCTCTTCTCACAGCCTGGTACACCACATACAGTAGATTTTCTACATTCTGACGTTTTATGGTTAGAATACAGACAGTTCTCACACAAATTGTGATTCTTCACAAATTTCAGTCTTTCGGGTGGTTTCATACCTTTGAAGGTAGGGCAGCTAAACAGACCATGTTCTTCATTGCAGGCTTTACAACTGTATTTGCGAGGGGTGTATTGTCGAGTACTGGTTGAGAAAGATGAAGAAGCAGGTTTTCTGTCACGATAATGCGAAGGACCTTCCACACTTCCATACACTGGATCCATCGCTTCATCTGCTTCTTTGACCACAAATTCTACAAACCGGGAAAAATCTGGATACTTCTTCTTCTCTGCTTTCATCGCCAGAGCTATCTTTCTCCACCTTTCACGAAGACGATACTGCAGACGCTTTGCAATATCCCTAATACACCCTTGTGTGTCTATCTCATCCAGCTTATCCATATTCAGCAAAGTCACATGACAGTTAAGTAATTCGTCTGCAAGAGCCTGGAGCTCTTTAGGGGAATGGACACGTTTACCCTCCATTACAGACTTCATTATCAACTCTGAAACAAGGTGGTCATCGCCAAATCTTCTATGAAGTATTTCCCTCGCCTGATCATAACCTCTCTGACCTCCAACTATACCACAGGGAAGAATAGCGGTCTTCGCTTCACCACCAGTGAACTGCAACAATCTGCTTAACTTGTAACTGGGCTTCATATTGGTGTCACCAATATTTTCATCAAACACAGCCATGAAACTATGGTAACGCATTGGATCCCCAGTGAAAGTGTCCAATTCACAAGCTGGGGTGTGAATAGCACTCAAAAGTTCAGATTTTGAAATGTCAATGCTTTCCTTATCTACTTCATCTTTAAGTCTCTGATCATTTTGGTTACTCACATTGCTTGCAGAGCTGTCGTTTGTTGGTGGATTGGCTGTCATCTCAGCTTTGACTTTACTGGCTTTCACTTCGACCACTACTCCATTTCCTCTCAGCCACTTCTTTGTCCCTGTCAGTGTTGCGGTATAGTTGGTCTGAGTTTGAAGGAAATACGAATCACTGTCATCTTGAGGCTTCTCTTCCGTAAGTAGAGCGTGGTAGGCTTCATGGGCTTCCTCAAATTCCTTGAAGTAACCCTTGAGCTTGTCCAGTCTTTCATAGACCTCGTCAATGTCTTCTTCGGCAATAAACTTCTCAATGGCATGAATCTCTTTGGTGACAGTTGACTTCTTCCCTTTTCTTGTTGCCTTCAGCTGTTCTATGTCGCCCATGGTGGATGTCTTGAAGCTTTTTATAACTATTGCGCACAGCAGGAAGACAGAAGCGGGAGGTGCTTTTCCACAGTTTTATTAACTCAGGGATGTTCTGGTTATACTAAAATAAATACAAAAAAGGAATGTCTAAGTACATGATCAAGATGTCAAACATTTAAATATACAGAAATGAACAAATCATAATATATATAAATAGTTATGATTATAAACTTACAAAAGCTTGTGGACTATCTACACTTCCTGCCTCCCAGCACACACACAAGATTATCAACTGGATATCTGCAAATTGTATTACAACTGTAAGTTGTCTGAACTATTCTAAACATTAATGAGAGTAAAATATAAAAATATTACTATTCACAATAAAGTACCATGAGATTTATAATATCATAAAATAACTAACCTGTACAAATATGACATTTTCAGTATCAATTCTGGGTCTGTAGATGCAGATGTTAAATCATTGCTTGTCAGTAATTTAATGCAGGAAAATGACAATGAATGTTTCCTTGTTGGGTGTTTGACACATGGCATAACACGTAACTGACAATACAACACACAACACCATGAACTCATGTGTAACTTGGAAACTGTTAATAACACAGATCAACAAACCATTAAAACTGAGTGATACATTGTGAAACAAACCAATTTCAGGGAAACACAGTGAGAGAACAATGAAAATACAGTGTTTATTTCAACAAATAAAAAATGCATATGATATTAATTATTGTAAGTCATACTGGAGATAACAGAGCCACTTGCTGTTTTGCCCAGTTTGGTAATTTACGTCTCAACATTTCAACAGGTGGAATCCGTACTTATTGACCACTGGCTGGAATGTCGGTTTTTGCTTGTTTGAACAATACAGTTTTACTGAAGCTCAAGTCTGAAATCTTGCTCCTGTCTGGAAATTCTCTTAGCTGGTTTTTCTGCATTGTGCCTAAGTGGAGAACCAGTGAAATCCCTCTTACGTTACAAGGCCCTGCTGAGTCTGATGTTCTCTGCTAATGCCAATATATATTCCAGTACATGTACAGTTCTGCAAGCCTCATATCTATAGCTCAGTTATGCCGTTTCACAATGTGCACTGTCTCTTGTGAACTCTTCATTGTGTTTCATAGAGAATTCCATGTGACAGTATGAAGAATGTATATCGAGAGACAAAGGAAGAAGGCATGATTTTTGTGTATCACAATCATATTGAAGCAGGTAGGACACTTTGATATCAATTGGTGGCTGAAACACAACATAAACTAGTAAACTACTGAAAGACGACATACCAACCATGTCTCCAATTTATCATTACATTTGAAGCAGTTGCTTCCATCCTTACTGACTATTCTGACTGGAATGTCCATTTTTACTTGGTTGAACAGTACAGCTTTTTAGTCTAAACATTTGCTCCTCGATGGAAATCCTCTTAGCAGGTTTCTCTGCATTGTGTGGAGAACCAGCAAAATCCCCTCTCACTTAACAAGGCCCTACAGAGTCTGATGTTTTCTGCTAATGCCAATATATATTCCACTACATGTACAGTTTTGCAAGCAAAGCTTCTTATTTATTGCTCAGTTATGCCAGTTTGGAATGTATGCATTTGTTGATTCTGCATTATGTTTCATAGCAAATGCTTTATACACTGTATATGAAATTTCTGTCATGACAAAGGAAGAAGACATTTGGTTTTGGTTACTGCAATTTCAATAAGTATGAGTTTCTCCAATTAGACAGTAAAACATAGCAAATGTACTGGATGTGATTGGTTGAAACACTGACTTACATCGAATAAAATTAATTTGAATGTCATAAAAACGTGTATCAAGCCCAGTAGACGTCATTCTTTGTGGCTAATTTAATCTACAAACCAAACTCAACTGCTCACTGAAGCAGAATTGTTACATTTTTCACAGCTTCCAACGTTCAAAATGCCGATTTGGAGGACGTTCTATTGCTCATACACCAATCAGATTAGCTAAAAATGCAACGTAGTTAGCTGGAAAACCTGGCCAAGCAACTCATACTAATTGAAATTGCAGTAACATATATAAAATTTATGTTGAAGAATGTAGGATACTTAAACAGTCGACATAATTTAATATATTTTTCTTTCTTTGTGCCTCTTTCAATAAATGTTGTTATTTGTGCGTGTCTACTTTTTCTGAGAAAGTTCAAAGTCTACGAAAATATGCAGACTTGTAAGATGATGGTGTCAGTTTTTTCAGCTGTCGAAATGCAAGTGATGACTAAACACAGCAAACAATTTCCTCTGTGGTCACATCCCTATACTTGCCATTTAGTGCTTAATGACTTATATCCAGTAAGACAGGGTATATCTTATGCTTGCCATAGTAATAACTGAATTTATTGTACATTCAAATACAACTTACAGTTTACGAATGTCTAGTGGTTACAAAAATGCAGTGGAATCCAGTGCATTTCTGTAAGCACTCAACATTCTTTGACTCTAATTTATCGAGAAAACAAAATTGTTTGATCGTTTGTCATACTGATCAGTGAAGCCAACACATTGGTCTGAACTCTACAGTGCACATCTTTTGGAATATTTTTTAATGCATAGCTTCTTTTTAAGGCAGGAAGAAAGTTCTACTGAGATACTTCTGAGAAACATCCGATTTCCCACTGATTGACCATTCAGGAAGCCAGTGGTCCCATGACTGGAAAAGCTCTTTCAGGCCACCTTGTGTCGTCCTGTGTGACCCTTTTGTTCTCTAATGGCCTCACATCCTGTTTAGGCAGTAAGTGTGCTATAAAAATACTTGTTCCATCAATCTGTACTATTCCTCAGAAACATCTAACATTTTCTCTCATGTCCACATCTAGGGCATCATTGCGGCAGAAATTGCAGGAGACTATATTAGTGCATGCTGCTCAACCGCCATATTGACAAGAAATATTCTGATACAGTTATCAAGAATATACAGTGTACGATGTATTAGTGTTGTGAATCAGAACTCCTTACGAATATTGATCATCATATCAGATCATCTTACATTGACCTTGTAATTAGGCTGGATACAATGGGAAGCATTCTCTTGCTCATTAGTTGTATGATGTGTTTGTATTCCAAAAATTGTCTTTCTGTCAAAAGAATTGTACATCAAAAGTCCATGAACGAATCATTGGGTTCTGTTTTTTAATACAATGTTATATGCATCTCAGAAATACTTCCAGGAACTCTGAAAATCTTTGCACCTTCACCAGTGTACTTTATTTCTTGAAAATATTCAATAATCAGCTTAATCATATGCACAGCATCTCTTGCATTTTCCTGTATATGTGGGTTCATTCGGTTGAAACAATGTAATTAAGTCAATGGAATAAAATTGACAAGTGATCATGTGCGTACATATTTCTTATATGAATTATTTACAAGGTTCCCTATCGATTTATGTAACCAGTTTGTCATGGAAAACTAACAACATTGAAGGTTGTTGTCAGTTTTTAGGTTAAAAAAAAATAGTTGTTCGCAAAGCAAGTAAATAAATGATTGAATTAATAATTGCTTTATTGCATATAAACATTTTTAAACCCAACTCAGTATCAATTCCAAATTTCTGGTGTCGCACAGCATGCCAATGCATTGCAAACAATAGTTACTAGGCTTAATGTTGTCAAATCCACTTGGGACATATCCAAGCAAGTCACGCACATTCAGCTATGCTCCACACAACTGATAACACTCACTGGCTTCCGAGGCTAGTTTGCTGAACATGAGACTGGGCCCTTCACCAAGCTATCTACAAGTTAGAGCAGTAGTTTAAATGCCCTATAAACAATTTATATTTACTTCCTTGTTCATATAGCTAAGCTGCCTAAGCAGCATTTTGCATGCATGTGGCCAGCCAATTTATACTTATTCAAGCATACTATATCTATAGCTTATACTTTCAATATTATGATTTCCAGCAGATGAAGATGTACTGTGCCTTAACCTGGTCAATGAGGTGTTTTACAAGTCAGTCTGGTTGCTTTATGTGTTTGCTTTTGCATATATCAGGCTAAGTGCATCATTGGTCATGGATTATTGATTAACAGGGTGCCCCGGAGTGAGAACCATATAATATACGCAGGACCCAGGTATTGAGGTGCAACACTGGATGGAGTATGAAAATACAGAAACAATAATCAATTGTATAAAAACGCAGCTTATAATGGAGTTTGGCCTTATGTTATTGTTTTTTTTAATGGCTGATTATGCCAATAACACTTTGAAATAATCTGCACAACAACCGCTTTTAGAAGAAATGCGAAGACCCATCTTGCGTTACTGTGTTATTTCATGCAACTGCCGTATCAAAGAGAGCAAGAGCTAATAAAGAGGTCACACGATGCTGCAAAGATATTTGGTTGCAGCTCCTGACAATAACCCCACAGGTGGCTTTTATGTTGAACACATTCACTCTCGTGTTGTGAATTATTAGTAAAGTTGGTGCGTAAATTTATAAAGGGACAGGACTGAGATTCTGCACTAGTGATATGGCAGGCCCCCCCCCCCCTTCGTTCAAAATTGCCTAAACCACGGGTTAAATGCCTGTGAAAATGTTCCTATCTTTCTTTCTTTCCGTGTCCAAGTTAAATTACCGCACTCCAAATACAGAGATCTATTTGTGTAAGAAGAGTAGTGTTCCTTTTTGAATTCATTAGAACACGAACAGTTGCGCCTACAAATATTACATAGACCAAGACAAAATGTCCAATGTATTTTTATGCTACTTAACACTTCCGAATTAGTTAAAATTAAGTTTACTTTCAGTCAAAGCCACATAGTGAAGTTTTTCAGGATTAAGGGAACTTAGCTGGCTAGTAAAAACTTATGTCCATCAAGGCTTAGTGGAGGTCACTAAGAGGGGGTAATCGAACCATTTTATGCAATTTTTTTAAATAATCTTATTGAATAGGTTTGCAAACATATGTTTCGCTTGAGAAAACCTGCAGTGTGATTATAATGTAATGCATTACAGAAATCATAACATAAGCATTTAAGGGGACATTCTTATTAGCCACCTTAGTTCCCTTATCCTGAAAAGCTTCATTAATTAGTAAAGTGTCACTGCAGATTATGGGACATTTTTCTTACAGGGCAGTGTAATTTTAGAGGTTATCAATGATCAAAACTCAAGCTAAGGTATGTCAAAGTGATCCTATCAGTTTAGGACTTGAGGTGTTCCTTTTCTGACTTATTTGAAATTCTGTAGAATGTGGTCAACACAGTATCAGCCACAGATGAAGATGCCCAAGAATGCACATCACAAATAACCTAACAGACCAACAAATGCCAAGATTTTCAAAAACTCTACACCTGCTGGAATATATATTTGGCATTTGTAGAAAAGCTTAGAAAGTATTACACTCAGCAAGACCTTGCAACCTGAGTGAGGATTAAACTGGCTCTGCACTAAGACACAATAGCTAAGAGGATTCCAAGGAGGGAGCAAAAACGTATACTTGTATACCCCAGTGAAAGCTGTTCGGCTCAACCATGTGATAATAGACATTTTCGTTTGGATGTTCCTTTTAGTTTAGTTAGAGTGAAGCTATTTGTTGGTGCTGGAAATTGTCAATCATGCAAGGCAAATCCATGTTTCTGACGTTTTCACTTTGTTGTTACAACCTTGTAGATTTCTCAACCACGCAATCGAAATTGCACTGATGGGTATCAATGACCGACTTATGTTTAAGTATCACTTTGTTACCCGGGTTCAATTGTCAAGAACTCCAAACTGGATTTATAATCCTTTTATGCAGACACTGGGATAGTAGATTTTTAGAGTTCTTTGTCATTTTTATTGGCAGAATGATGGCTTAAATTGTAATATAGTATATTCAATTTTCTCTGATCTAGGCTATAGATATCAATATTATGCCCAAGATATTCATTCGCTTGTGGCAATATCATCATTTATATCATTCTTAAAATATATGCGAAAAGACGTGTGTATAACTAACCACATTTACAAAGTACCTTGTAAACGTTATTTATTTCTGAGAATGTTTCTTATTTCCATGGAGTTGAAAATGTGCTGCATCTTCACATACTCACTAATGAGGTGTTTTACAAGTCAGCCTGGTTGCTTTATGTGTTTGCTTTTGCATATTTCAGGCTAAGTGCATTATCGGTCTTGGATAATTGATGAACAGGGTGACCCAGAATGGAAAGCAGACAATACACACAGGACCCAGGTGCTGAGGTGCAACTCAATAGACTCACTGGTTGCAGCAGTATAACTGTGAATCTATAGTTGTTCACAGAGACGAAAGCAATTTATTTGAGTGGATACAAAACCCATGTTGCACAACTCTGTTGATAATATACTCAAGTCAATTTGCTAAACATAAATGGTGTTGGTGACAGAACTACCCGTCAGAGATTAATACCTTGAAAATTTTAAAACCTGAGCACTTGATATGTTCGGGGAAAATTCTGACAATAAGTTTTATTATACACGTCATTTTTGGGTTAAAAAACCGCCAGCTTTTCACTGCTTGAAATTATGATGTGTAGTTCCAAAAAGCACTTGACTCTACCATGATACGTTTAGCATTGGAAAAGTTGGCATCTACCAGACAGTTTTGCATGTCATCACCCGGCTACAAGATCAACAGAAAACAAGACAATCAGATTGATATATGTAAATTGAATTAGACACCTCCTTTTCTGGTTCTTACATGCATTTTGTCAATAGGACCCTGAAAATACTCATAAGCAACATGACAGCTTGTTTTGTGATTTATCAGATTGATGATTAAGTTCTTTGCAGATAGACAGTCCATTTGAAAAAAATACATTTCTTCTTTTTGATAATATAACTGACTTTGCCATTTCATTGGCAGTTACCCATCGGTTTTATAATCTTCTCATATTTACAAACATTTTAAAAGTAACTTATTGTGTTTGTTTATTGACAACTATGCTGCTTGATACATGATATATGTTGAGTTAGCTGATTAAATGATAACCAACATAAACAGATCAGGATAACATTGTTAAGCCAGTGACCAAGTTGAATCTTCACACTGTAAAATTTGAAATTTTGAGTTAGCTCAAATGATTGAGTGAGATGGTTGCACAATTTGTTTGAGCCATGATAGCTTGCCGTTTTGAGTAATGATCATCTTTATGTTGTTATAACTTGTAAACAACAAGCTATCTTAGCTCAAAGGAATTGTGCAACCATCTCACTCAATCAATTAAGCTAATTCAAAATTTACAGTGTATGTTGAAACAGTTTGGGACACTTTTTTGCAAAGTGCTCTAAAGCAGTTGATATGACAGAGATCATGAAGTGACATTCAGGAGGCTCGTATCTTGCATCTGATTCTTATCATAGACATAAACGGCTTAAAAATTATAATTTTCTTTCTGATTACTTCTTTTTGGAAATAATGTTTTACTTCCCCTCCTCAGAATCACTAGCTTGACCAAGATAACACTAAACACTATAGTGCCAGTTGGTATAATGATCGACACGATGTTCACGTATACACAAGATTCCGATGAAGTTAAAAAGTAGTGAAGTAAGTTACATTTATTTACTGGGGTTACATAATAAAATTATGTTTAGTTATAAATACTACCAGAACAGCACCGTAAAGTAGGCGTAATGTAAGTTCTTTATGAAAGAAGACAGGGAATAATTGCTTATGAGAAACTATTAATTGGACTAATCGGATCATGCTGACATGAGAAACCCACGAAATCAGATTGAGCTGGCTTGACCTGTGTCTCAATTAATGAGGCTCACTTTACCATTATTATAGTGACACTAATACTTCCTGTCAGTCTAAAAGGCACTTATACAGCTCTTCTTCATAAAGCGTGCACACTTGTGCAACTTCAACGATTCTGGGATTTCCCCAAAAAAAGTTATAAAGCATATAGTAAATGATTTGATTGATTCCAGACACTATTGAACCCGTAGTTTTTCGCATTAACGAGCATGGAACCCTTTCCATATGTTGTTGTCATACAAATTTTTAGAAGTATAATAGACAAGAAAACACTTTGGTTCCATGAGAAAGGGGGTTCGACTGCTAGCTTTAAATGAGAATCTTTAAGTTTTATATACCCTCCTTTATCACACTAATTATTGTGTTGACATATTACCAAAAAACAAAAACTTGCTGTATGGCCGCCAGCCTTGAGCTGCGATGTTGTTCACATTATAATAAGAGAGAAATACAAATAAATTGTTACCTGACCCCAATGGTCTAAAATCACCAAGGACATTCAGGTTCCTGAGTTTTTATCCATTTGTGGTCCAGCGACAAATTGCAAAGTAATTTCTTGAAAAAAAATACTTTGATTCCAGTATCACCACCAATTAGGTCAAACATATGTATCAAGATTGTAATTTCTCATAATAAAAAAATGACAAAGAAAAGTTGTATCGTAATTTTTGGTAGATGACATTTTTTTTTAATGATTCCGATTTCCTTGCACTAAATCGTGCCCACAATGACGTACGACGTCGTACGTGTAGTCGTGTATGTCTGTATGTAGCATCTTCCTGTATATTGTACTCACTAATGAGGTGTTTTACAAGTCCATTCCGTTGCTTTATGTGTTTGCCTTTGCATATTTCAGGCTAAGTGTGTTATTGGTCTTGGATAATTGATGAACAGGGTGACCCAGAGTGAACGCAGACAATACACACAGGACCCAGGTGCCGAGGTGCAACTCAATACAGACTGACTGGTTGAGCAATAACTGGAGCAAGAGGCCAGTGTGAAGGTGCATGCCGCAGCTTCATTTCAAGCCAAGAGTCAATGTTTTGTAACAAGAAGACAGTATGTTACAGAGTATTGTGTATGATATGGCAATTAAATTTTGGCCAAAATCCAAGCCATCAAACTTTATCCAATCATGTTGACAATAAGAAATGTGATGCTGTGAGGAGAAGCGGTTTCTATTGTTTTTCCGTACCTCAAAAGAATCAGCCTTTTATTTCAATAATCTATTAGAATTGGCATATATATGAATGATTCTGGCTTCAATCTAATAATAATCGTACACTGTAAATTTTGAATGTTGATTGAGTGAGATGGTTGCACAATTCCTTTGAGCCAAGATAGCTTGTTGTTTGCAAGTTACAACAACATAAAGATTATCATAACTCAAAACGGCAAGCTATCATGGCTCAAACAAATTGTGCAACCATCTCACTCAATCATTTGAGCTAACTCAAAATTTCAAATTTTACAGTGTAGCACACCTGGGAATGACGAAAGAACAGATATATATATATAGTAGATAAACCCATAGGTGTACCACATACATGCAAATAGAAGGGCGACGTTTGCCCAATTTTCATGATCTGCATTTACCATTTCAAATGAAATCGCTTGGAAAACATGAATTTCAATCATGTTTACTTGATCATCTGCCTAATTTTTTTTTTGCTTTTCTGCCCGAGTCTCAATGTTTCCCAAACTTTTGGTTTGCCTATACATAAACCGTACAAACAAAATGACTTCTTTCAGATATGCGTACGTAAAAGTCACGTTTAATCATACAGACGCATCTGAATCAAAGACAAAAAGTACTCAACATTTGGAACAAAGCCGTTTGGCATCGCATGCTGTGCTTTCCTTGCCAAAAATAAATGTTTGAGGATTATGAAACATGTCTCTGGGTTGTGTGAGTGTATTGTAGGCTTATTTTCCAAATGAAAAAAAAAAGGCGAAGCAATATTCAGGAAAGCAGTTGGTTTTGTGTGTGTGTTTGTCTTTCTTGCTTTGTCTCTGGGTGTGATTGTGGTTTTATGAGGTGTTTTACGAGCAGCTGGGCATTTGAACAGCCTAATATAAAAGGAATATGTTGGTTCGGAAGAAAGGCTTTTAAGGAGACAGTCACACTTTAATGGAACATGATCGTTTTGGAGACAGGTGAGGAAACGACGTATAGAACTACTAGGGTTACTATGGCGACAGGCCAATCCCGCCCAGTCCTTGTGCGCTTCTCTTGGTTCGCCTCTCAGTTTACTGTGTGTAATGTTGGCCATTAGAAAACAAATTGCACACAGCTTATATGAAATTGGTGTGCATAAAACCCAAGTAATTTTTGGAAAAGAAGGCGTTGTCCAAATTGAAAGATGAATGCCGCCTGAGAATGGAATATTCCTTGGAGGGTGTCTTGTTCTTCTTTATATGAGGAGAATAAAACTCCTGTTACAATACATCTCTTGTATGTGGAGCTTCTTTTTGTGGAATTCTAAAGACATGCAGTAATTGAGGCCCAAGCCTTTCTTCACTATCAGGTGTCTGCACAATCTTCAACAATGTCCAAGTGATTCTATTATCAGCTTGCAGTGTATTCAAGCCGGCACCTGCTTCTCTCTTTTTCCAACAATAGAGCAGGACCGATTCATCAAGGGGAGATAAACTATGACAGCAATTCATAAGGCTGGTATTTCCCCCTAGCATGCTAGAACAATGTTCAGCTCCCTCCATTGCTGCCTGACACCTTGATGAATGATTTCTTGCAATTACTCGTTAGCTGTAAATATTAGATCCACACACAAACATGGCTCAGGCGTGTACTTAGAAAGTTTAATTACAAAACTTTTAAAACAACTCAAAAATATTTGTTTCATGAAAACAATTCTATCTCTTTTATGTGTAGATGCTTGTGGATTATCTTCAAGAGCTGCTTCAGAAGTTATTTTGCTTCAGTCTACAGTATCATATTGGTTGAGATTAGCAGGTTTTATAAAAGTGAAAAGAGCCTTAGAAAAATTAAATTCCTGAAAATGTCTGTGATAATGTGTAAGAGGAAAAAACATTCAAAGACATTTTGATAGGTTTTTACTCCCTTACCTCGCCTCTACAACAAGGCAAGTAAAGGGGCTCATTTATTCAAGAGACTACACATGAAGCCTTGATCATACGTCGCAGAGCATTATATCGATCTGTTTAGTAAGATCAAAGAAACAAATGTTTAATCAAAGTGAAGTGTTAGCTGTGTTTTATTCAAGACTTTCAGTGTTAGTAATCTTTTTAGAATGTGCAGAACTTACATCAATTGGATTTTGGCGTTTCGAGCATGTTTGTTCTTTCCATCGGTTCTCTTTGTGAAATGTAAATGCAGGGAGAGACTGGGAGAGGATAAAATGTTCTTGTTTTTAACCTCATTTCTGCTAGTGCTTAATTCCATGGCTGTTGTATGCATGCAAGTCATTGCTGGGAGGAAGGCCCTTGCAAGGGACGATAAAGCCAAGAGCCAAGCAACTCGAAGCAAGAGGTGGCCAAGAGGGCGGGTGAAAGAGCACTCCCTCCGGAATTAAGCCATACTTATTCATGCAGTGACAAATAATGAAGTTGCTCGTTGCATCGCCAACACTCAGGCAAAATACTAATCACATCAGAACTTTTCTTTCCACCTTCAGCAAGAATAAACAATTGGCTGGCCATTGACTGTCTGAGTCTGTCTCTGTGTGCTCTCTAATGTTGTCGAGAGTAGAAAGCCTCTATAGGATAAAAGCCACCCCATAGCTGTCATTAGTCATTGTGGGGGAGGCTGCTGCTAGAGGTCGTTGTATGCAAATGGACCATCTTTCAGCCCCATCTGGTGTTTTTGTCAGTTGTGAATTGCTGCTCACAAGATGTGGAATATTGAAATATTCGCTTGAGATCCAAGAAATGTAACCGATGTTTTCTCCTGTGAAGTTGAACTAGACCTTGGTGCATGCATATACAAGAGTTTAGTGTCGTGGAGCCACTTTGAAGTCCCTGCAAGTCTTGTTATCTGTGATTGACCTTTCTCCTCCTGAAACTTCTTCATGTCGTATTATAGGTCCCCTGGGAAATCACAACCACTGCCAGACTTTCTTGGCCACGATTGCCTGCTTCCTGCACCCGTTGACATAATGACTCGATGGTAATTACTGCGCCGAGATTTTGAAATATTGCGCATGCCTGCGTTTTGGTACATTGCAGTCCTTGGAGGTCAAGGACTTGATGTGGGCCAAGGCATTATTGCCTTGGCTGATTGCTAGATTGGTGATATGGGAATTGATCAACATCACAAAAAATAAATACCGTAGCAGAACAAAATTCCTAATTATTAAGCTATAGGCCTACGCGTCAAACTCTCATTATGTGCACGGGTAAACGACATTGATGACACATTCTTGCACAGGCCTATGTGTCACATAAAACCAGAACCGCAACGATGCAAAATCATTTGAGTTTGGAAATTGGAAGTCACTACATCATATGCACACTTTGCATGGATTCACTTTAAAGGCAAAGGCTGCTCCATGTCTACTATCAATTGATATAGGGCTACTGGAATTTAGACGACTCTGAAAATGTAATGAATGACAGGCGCATTCAGATAATGTGAGCTCTTCTTTCCAGAAGCTGTGTTTCTTATTATCATAAATGGTATTTGGTAGAAATGTGATAGCAAACTGGGTTTGCTGTTTGTAATTACATTCACAGAAATTGAAGTGATGTTTTCTTAGCATCTAACAACGTTTAGAATACTCCTCTTTCCACGGGTGATATGCTTGAAAACTAGCTATTCACCCAACATCTTTCATGGATTGTTCACAGTCCTGAATGATCATAGTAGGCCTATTCATCACTTATCAAATTAAAACACTTTTATGATTGGCTATAAATCATTTAGATTCGATCAACAGTGGTAGGACTTACAACGAACTTCCAAATGATTCTAAACATTTTAATTTTGACGATTTTACAAAGGTTTTAAATACAAACTGTAAAATTTGAAATTTTGAGTCAGCTCAAATGAATGAGATGGTTGCATAACTTGTTTGAGCTTCGATAGCTTTTTGTTTTGAGTTATAATCTTTCTGTTGTCATGACTTATAACAACAAGCTACGTCAGCTCATGGAAAGGAATTGAACAACCATCTCACTCAATCATTTAAGCTGACTCAAACTTCACATTTTACAGTGCATGTATACCTGGAAGCCATGAAATGTCTTTTATATAGGCCTATTCTTTGATTTTGTCTTCACACTTATATAATTGTCGGCCTATACACAACTTTTCATTGTTGATAATATCAACTTGATATCACGGTAAAAAAGATTATTATTATTTACTTAGAAATTCGGGTTAAAGAAATTACATTGTACAGGCCCCAATATTAATGAATTTACTTTTTTGACCGATTGACATTTTTGCAGATTCTCTTTAATGTGTATTTTTATTTAGACATATATAATAATGTGCTTCGAAGATTATATGAAGGGTTTTCCAAAAGTTCTGTCCAAACTGGTAATAACTTTTGCCGGATTCGACATTGAAAATGATTATTTTTGATATGTTTCCTATCTAGAATCTGTTGTGAAAAAAATATACACACAACAAAAATATCATCAAGTGTGAATTAGTCAGAGCATCACAAACATTGCAGGGTGCCCACTCCTCCTATATTTCTTATAATTCCTATATTTTTTAAGGCCTCCTACAATTTCCTATATTTTGGAAAAATTCCTATAAATTGCTATATTTTTCAAGTTTTCAAGATGTTTCGCACATAGGCCTACATATTCACCTTTTTGTCTGCGATACAAAGTTTAGGCGTCCCCCCCCCCAGATAGGCCCATATGAATTTTTAGACACGTTTTTGCCCATGACATGAAGTTTTCGCTTTGTGATGGAAGCTATCCGGTGATTTGCCGATGGTTTCCCTATCGAATATTTCCTATATTGTCTTATTAAAATAGGCGAAAACCTCCTATATTTTGTGTTAAAAAATTCCTATATTCCTACAATATTTTATGCGATGTCCGGCGGGCACCCTGAGTCATTGTTGTTCCGGAGAGGACAAACTTTTTCGGACAAAGGGAGGTCATCGTGGTTCTTACAAGATTGTGTTGCAACAATAAAACCTGCATCACTGATGATCAACACGGTCTTGTTGTTTTTTTAACACCAAAGATGATCTTTTTGGAGAACCATAATATGTAAATGGCACAGCCATGAAATTCGTGCAGCTCTTAAAATTTTTTTTTAGGACTTATATGGTTTTACCATAACTTTCATTAAATTCATTTCATATTCAATGTATGAAATGCAGTTATGTTACTGTTTCAAAGAAATTGAAAGACAGATATATAGAAAAATAGAGAGAAATTTAGACTAGAAACTATTAGAAAGATAAAATAGATCAAAAATAGAATATATATAATATAGATATATAGATAGATAGATAGATAGGATAGCAAATAAATAGGATTAAGAAGAAATAGAATTGATAGATAATCAGCTAAATAGTAAAAAGGCAGGCAACACTGAAAGCTGCCAAATTTAAGTCTATGCTAGATTGTTTATATTACATAATAGTGATAACAAAAACAATGACATGATCTGCATGTAGATTAATTGCTCACTGTTACATAATCATCAGTTGACATAGATTATGTAACCTCAATTTTGTTATGTTTTCTTGTTGTCTGTTTTGAAATGAAATGAATCACATGTTAATAATTTAATTTAGCTTGTCAAGGCTTATAATGAACTATTTCATAAGAATAATAGATACAGGGAATATTAAGGGAGAAACTTGAATTTTTCAAACACTGTTGGATATGAATATGTCATGTTTTGTTAAATTCGAAACTAAATCATTGATAAGAAGCAGTCCCACCTGACCTAATTTCCTGCTGTCGACCATTGATGTTGAGACCATCACTGCACAGATTTTTGAAACCTTTCTTGTGCTAAATATAATATAAACTCTCGTCTGCCAAATATATATTTGATAATCTACATTAAAATCAGTGAAAAAATGACATGAGATACCAAAAAGTTAATGTTTTGCATGCAGCTTCAAGACGAAGCATCAGAAGAACTTGAAATTTGGCACACACGTCGTTCAACTGCTACCTTTATGATTTTGAGGATTTTTAAAAACCTGAGATTGTTGATACATTTTGCAAATACAGCAAATTCATAGAGTAAAACACCGACACAACCTATTGAAAATTGGTTGGAAGTTGAAAATTCTAGAGACACAGGAAACCATTTTATTTCCTTTTCTATAAGCAAAGTTCCATGATTTAACCGGCAATGCCCTTCCATGTTAAGAATGTCTTATCGGACGATCATTTGTACTGAAATTTCACTCTGTACACGGACCTCATTCCTCTCCAAGCTGTTCATGTAGTTCTTACAAACACCTGTGTCTCAACCAGATTAATTGAAAATTGACGGAGCTTTTCATCCTTTGAAGAATCATGCTGAACACAATATTAAAAAACTCGTAGGTTTCTGAGTACAAAGGCTGGTGGAATGATTGGAGTACGCGCAATGGTGACAGACGTCCACCGCAGCTGCCGGCAAAATGTCATTTTCTGAAACCGCAACAAGGCATTTCACTAATCCGATTACTCCAGTGAACGCCAGGGGGCTCCTATTGCAACAATGCCACCTCGTGGATCTTCTCCGCCTTTGTTCTGCCAAGCAATGTCAGTTGGAGGCAAAATGTGCTGTTATAGCCCTGTTACATGCAGACAGCAGCTCTGTTAGCCCCACTTGATCGACAGAAACAGGTGGATGATCCGAGTAATCCATATTTAGACATCACACCTCATCCCAAGTGTCTTGTTGCCTTGAAGATTCCTCCTAAATAACCCTTGGTGAATATCAACAAGTGCAACTATGCTTCCAGTCAATAGGCAGGAGCACTTTGAGAGGCTGTTGCAGAATGCCTGACACATGAGATCCTTTTACGATCAGTGTGTCATCAGAGGACTTTGGATGTCAGCGTAAACAGAAGCCGGTATCTTTTGGATGCTGCCCAGACTGCAGGCATTGTTCGGGGAGTAACATTGCATCAGACTTAGGATGAAAGTGGAGTGGCTGACAGACGCCTGGCAACACCGGAGTGATGAGCTCTTGTTCAAAGTGTTATGTAACAGCCAAGGAGGTGGGTGGGGAGTGCTCTGTTGACTCTGCTCTGTGGCATTTGTTACCTCCTTTAAATTGTCTATTCTTGTCATCTAGGCAGTTGGTATTCGTCAATTTCATAGCACTACATTTGCAGAGCTAAGCACAAAAGATGAGAAAGTCTACTCAGGGAGATGAGCTATAGACCCTCCTCCCACCTTTGCTGGTTTGTGCATGGTTATAATAGCAGGCCTCTGATCATAACTTCTGAATGGACTAGTTTCTACATTTTGTGCTTTCCTTTTGTAATCCTCGTCTATTGAGGAAAATAATCTTTGACTCTTGGAGTCTCTGCCAAATAGGCCTATAAATTGCCCCCAACAATGGAACCATAGAGGTGTGCTTGCATTCGCTGCTTTCTAAGCCTTTTCAATAATTTCCCAATATGTGTCACCTTTTGCCTTTTCCGTGGAATACGAATAACAGATTAACGAGTTGAGACCTTGCGGAATCAGAAACTTGGCGGTAATGATCATATGATATGGGACTGTGTAGCAAACAAGTAGTTAGAGTCGCTAGTCTCAACTTAATCACATTGTAAATTGGAAACTGAGATCTATGTAGTTCACCTGTATCGAGCTGCAGTAACTGGGTCAAGAGTTAAGAATCCATTCCACAAATAATTTGGAAATCCAGTCTGAAGACAATTTCAGATCCACAGTAGCAGCTGCCTGGCATAATTTATTTACCAGCACTCATCCAGTAAAAGGGGCCAGAGTAGAATGTGTCCTTCCTGTGCAAAGACCAAAAACAGGTGACTGGGTGTTAATGGAATCAATTCAGCTGAATTGCATTATGTGTATATCACATATCTTGCACCTATTAACAAATAGGGAGGGTCCAAATAGGTGTTAAAAAGAAGAATGTGTTGTAACACATATATAGACTATAGTGATAATTACTGAGACATGTAAGGCTTGGCAGAAATACTACACAAGTATTTCAATGTTGACCCACGTGACTGGGATAAACTGAATGGGATTATTGAGTTACACTGAAAAAAAAAGGATTGTCTGACAACAGACAATAATAGCTAATAATTGTCTAGTATGTGTCCGATCTAGCGATTGTCTAATCCAGACAATTGAATTATTTAAAATCTTAAAGAACCTGTTCGTTTCATTTAATTGATTGTCTGGTTCAATCAATCAATTAAATGAAACAAACAGATTCTTTGACATTTTAAACAATTCAATTGTCTGGATTAGACAATCGCTAGATCGGACACATACTAGACAATTATTGTCTGTTGTCAGACAATCCTTTTTTTTCAGAGTGCAGAATAATTCCTCAAAGCGTTTCACAGCATTCATCAAGTGATGCACTGCCAATCATTTGGTCAAGTTTCCTGATTGGCCAGTTCTTATTGAGTCAATTTGACAAAGGTTAATTTCCTCCATGTTTGACAAACCTAGAAGGCATTTTGTAATGGCAAGTGAGCAATGACCCTTTACACTGTCCATCAGGGCTTTGTTTATATCGACTCACCCGCCTGGGTGTATCATCTATTAACCTTACCATTGCGGTCAGCTGATATTTTTGACATGACTTCATCTGAACCAACTGGGGATAAAAAGTATCCAACAGACAAGCTTGGTCCATATATTTCAACAAGATATTTCCCCATACTATTCATCATTCTACTATCATCTTCTGTTTGGCTCGCATGCAGGCAAACTTTTCTGAAAAGTGTATCAACTAATCTGCCCTTCCTTTGTATAATATGTAAATGGCACTGCCATGAAATTCGCGCCGCACATCAAAGTTTTAGGACTTACAGTGTTACTATAACTTTTATTTTTATTTCATATTCAAGTGAATTAATGTATAAAGACTGTTTCAAAAAATTAGGAAGACCGATGTAGAATGACAGATAAATGTATAGTAGAATAATAGAGAGATAAAATATACAATAGATGCAATGTACTGAATGTAGATAAACAGATAAACAGATAGATAGATAGATAGATAGATAGATAGATAGATAGATAGATAGAAATATTAAATATATAGATAGGCCTAATATAGATAGATTGATCAATAATAATCTCAATGGTAAAAGGCAGACAATACTGAAGGCTGCCAAACTTAAGTCTAGGTTAGATTGTTGACGTTAATGAAATAATGGCATAATAGTAATGAAAAACAATAACATGATCTGCATTTAGATTAATTGCTCACTGTTGCATAATCATCAGTTTAAAATGATTATGTAACTTAATTTTGTTGTTTTCTAGTTGTCTGTTTGAAATTAAATGAATTACTTGTTAATAATTCAATTTAGCTTGTCAAGGCTAAAAATTAACGATTCCATAAAAATTATAGGTACAGGGAATATTACTGGAGAAAATTGAATTTTTCAGACACTTTTGAAGAATGAATATGTTTTTTTTTTTTATATATATATATATATACGAAACTAAATCATTGATAAGAAGCTGGGCCCACTTGAACTAATTTCCAACTGTGGACTGTTGATGTTGAGACCATCACTGCACATATTTTTGAGTCCTCTCCCGTGCTCAATTTCGCTTCGCGACATATATATTTACCGAATCTGACCAAAGGCCCAGAGCCCTAATGTGTGAATGAGTGCACAAAGCTGCATGGTGACATTTATTCTTTCATAGCATTCAATACGCAGACCTATCTTCTTTCTGTCTAAAACATTAGCCAACTGTGGAGGCCCAAAAAGGCAACATCTCGGAGCCCACCTTTCCCTCTCTGGAAAGAAAAACACCTAATTATATTGAATTACCAGATCCATCGTAACCATGGCAACAGAGAGGTTGGCTGTTGTTTTAGGCAAAATCATGTTTTCTCAGATCGATCCGTATTACTAAGACATGTGTTTGTACACAAAATGTGAAAAGGTTGCATGGCCCATTAAGAAATTTGACATCGCTGGCTGAGTGGCTGGTTCTTCTTGCACGCAGGGGCTTTCCAGCAGAGTGAACAATTCCATCTTTTTGGAAATGACAATCTCAGTTTGAGCGGAAAACCGAAAGAAAGCAATTCACACCAACACAACAGCCAAGAAACAAAAAGAAAACAACACTTTTTTTAAACAATAAATGTTGGTTTACGATCTGACTGAAATTGCCATTAGCGTTTGCATAGCTCAGCCATCCAAACCAGAATATGAATGTATTGTACCACGATAAAACATTTTGCATGCGTCATATTTGAAAATATACTAGCAAAGTTAAGGTTAAAAGTTTTGCAAGTCGATTTGCATTTAGTGGGAAGGGAAGGTGGTGCATTTCCATGAATGACTGCAGTTCTTCTTTTTTGCGGCTGTCTCTTGCAGCCTCATGCCATTCTGTTTGCCTAACCAGCTGCATCTAGGCCCTGATGATTTGAATATCTGCAAGTACATTTTAAGAGGGACCAGTCACAGAACAAGGGGAAAAAGGCAGTTTGCCATGTTCATGCAGATGCATCCATAACATGTTTACCCTGGGAACATGCTTGTGTCATGCTAAATGGAAACATGGCAGTGTCATCATCCATCACTATGTATGGAGTGCGGAATGTCAGCACAAATAGATAGGGATGCTCCTACTATGCCTCTCCAGGATGTGGATATTGAAAATCAGAAAAAGCAGTGTGTCTCTGGCAAATATTGCAGTGAAAAATAGAAGACAAAAAGAGAGAGCAAAATAAAAAGGGAAAATGAGAGGAACGGTGCTTTTCGATGGAGCGTGACTAACCGAAGAGCGAGCCGGATTGAGCGGGGGATTTTATGCAGATCTCTTGGTTTTGGGAAATCATGTTCATTAAATCCTCACACATTCTAAGCCGGCATGCTCCAAAAAGAGACAGCACCACAAATCATGTTCTCTTGTTAGCCATGACAAAGTATCAGTAGGACAATGGCTCAAATTCTCACAGAGGGAGCTCAGTAAATTCTGTTTAGGACTTGTACGAACAAGCCACACCACAGAACCTGCAGAGCTTTATGGTCAATATATAACCTTTCAAAAAATATCTGTGCACTCTGTCATCATACTGACTTTGGACTACCTGTACGGGCCTATGCAAATGTTTTGTAATGTCATACACTACTTTTAGTAGTAATACAATCTATACAACAGCAAACAAAAACAAAGGCTGGCTGCCAGTGGTTTACAGTATCACATACCATATGCTGATTCTGTGACCTTCGCAGCACATCCTGTATGAAAAAAGGAAAAACTTCCATTGCTTTGCAGCCTTTGCCACAAGAGTATACTCAACAAGACCAGTTTTGTTCGTGAGGTTGCAACAGTACAGTCACCAAAGTGCATGACATGTGAACAGTTAATGAAGTTGCTTTTAAAAACTGGTGTTTACTACTTAGTCTGCCAAGTGCAGAAGATATAAACACAGCATTAACACAGTTGCCAGGTGTACTTCAGGGCGAACCACAATGCAGCCATTTCCCGGATTAAGTATACAAAACGGCGCACTGCCGGTTGCAGATAAATTGGATTTGCACAAAAAAAATGCAATCAAAGGAGAGAGTCATTTGTTGAGCGGATGGTAAACCTGGTTGCACTGAAGCCTTTGAAGAAGGACCAGCCTGATTGAGAGACTGGGGACCTTTGAAGTGTAACAATAGCTAAGCTCACAGATGAATGCAGCCAGGATGACAGACATCAGGAGTTGCGCTAATAACAGACTTAAGACCACCAAGGACTGCATGCGGAGTGGAGAGACACAGCCCTCAAGATGTAATGAATACTATGGCAGACTAGCAGGGGCTATATATTTCAAAGAAAAACTTTTAAAATGCAATGGCACTGCAATGGCAGGGGTTATATCTAGAGTGCAGATTGCTCAGTCAGATGGCGGAATCCTCTGAAGATTATAATCCAGATAGCATGCCTCTGAGGCAGGCTTCCCTGGCTTCCCTGGTCCCTTCTCAGTCTCCTGCCATCCCGGGGCATCCTCCGTAGCCCAGCACAAGTGAGCACATGCCTCAGCCCACTGAAGGATCAGCTTTCGCCTTGTCTCTTTCTTGCCTCTTTCTCTTCCTCTTTTTCTTCCGCTTTTTCTTCTTCTTTTTCTCTCTGACTCACTCTCGCCTGACTTTGTTTCATTTGCTGACCACTGACTGCACGCGACCATCTGACCATCAAAGGCCTCAGCTATGCCGTGTCCAATGCCAGTCGATGCCATCAGCGCGCAAAGCAACGCCCAGAGCCGCTAATAGCCAGGAGAAGACCTTCAGTCGCAGGGTGGCAAGAGGGGGCTGAGGGGATATTGCCGAGGCTGGGGTGCATAACAACGTCAAGAATCGCTTGGCCATTGTGCCCCCCTGTCACCTCGGCCACAAAAGCAGTCAGGAATTTGATTTTGCCTTTCTCTTTCCCTAACTCTCCTCATACGCCTTTTTGTGGGGAGTTAAACTGCTTGCCTAAGAGCACTTGTATTGAGCCTTCGCCCATCAATTTGTGTGGGCTTTTTAATTGCGGGCCTGGCAATTCATGCATAGATATCATTCCAGACATGGGTTGAATGTGAAAATTATGCTTACTATTTATTTAACCCACGACTCATTTCCATCTACTCGCCGAAGTAGATCCATAGAGCCTTCCCAGGCCAGCAATCGGCAGGAACAATGGTGCCAGCAAAAATGATGAGAGAAAAAAACCTTGATAAAAATCGATGACATGCAAAGAGACGGTTGGAAGGGGCGATCAATCTGAGGTTTCATTTCACAAAAATTAATCTACGGTCGTTTTCTACAGCCAGCCCATCCAGCCGCGGATGCCTCAAATAGTTATTAATCAGCAATTTTTCGAGCTATTTTGATTGTAATGATGAGGGAGACGTTCGCTTATGGGTAATCTCAGCCCTTGAAAACCAAGGCCTCCCACCATCCACACCAAGCAGTTGAAGCAGACAGGCAGGATTGCCAGTTAGGATTGCAGGCTGGATTGGCAGGCAGGCAGACAGCAGGCCAGCAGAGAGGGAAGGGACCCGCGATTAAAACGACGATTAAAGATAATGGCTTCCTCAGATTAAATGATGAAGATGCTGCAGAAGAAAATAGGTCCCCTGGCAGCGTTGTCTTATGGACACTTAAGTGAGTTTAAAAACAGACAAGAGTTCTTACAGTCCTCAGATGAGCTCCAAGGCTTCCCTCTGACTATCTGAACAGTGGCGTAACTGGGGTGTCTCGAATGGGGGGGCACCTGGGGGGGCACGCGATTCTCTGGGGGGGCACCCTCTATACTAACTGTATATTTTAGCCAGAGTTGGAAAGTTCATATGGGGGGGCACCTGGGGGGGCACAGGTCCAATATGGGGGGGCACGTGCCCCCCCATAGGGACGCCACTGTATCTGAAGCCTCTCGCCACGCAATCAAGACAACACAAACACACACATTGCACTCCGCCTTCTGACCTATAAACAAAACATTTGCCTTCCTAAGAAGTCCATTCCAGATTTTAATCTTCCCTTTGACTCATCAAATAACTTATTCATTGGTTTAATTAGTGGGTCTGCAGTCATCCAAACAACTCCTCACTCACTCATTGTGCCAATAATGTTGTTTGTCTTGCCATGGGTCTTCATGCAGGTTCACCTTAGTGGAAGCACGGAGGTATGCCAGAAACATGTTACAACTGAAAAATCACTACTTCTCATTGGTACCGTGTCGAAGCAATTTTCGCATGTTGGAGGATATCACTTACAAATTGAATTGTGCCCACCCCATTGACTTTTCATTGAGCAAAGGTTGAACTTGCTTTTTCCGCTGTTTGCCGGCCACTGTTGGTTATTCATGGGTCTATTGATTATTCATGTGCGTGTAGCGATCAGAGGTCGTTGATTGGATCATGAGATTGTGGCGCTGCGGGCGTTAGGGCGCCCTCTCTCAGAGCAGACGATTTTCTGCCTTGGAACGCAGCTTTCCCACCATTCGCCAAAAGCGCGCCAAAAGTGCAGCAGACGAGAGCTGGAGAGAGACAGGCAGAGAGAGGAGAGCAGTTGTGCTTTAGACTGGTGGCATCTGGCTAGCTCTCTACCTGCAGCCAAGCAGTGGCAAGCACTGTCCTGATCTTGCTCTAACACAATATTTGCTCTTGGGATCTGGTGTGGGCTGGCAGCTCTGCTCTGACCCGCTTAACACCAACCATTGGATTTTTCCCGCGCCTTCATCATGAAAGGATATACCTTATTGGGCCTTCTGCTTGTGAACTTTCTCCTGGATGGAAACGCCAATAGCAGTGAGTGTTACTTATTCTTTCTTCTATATTTTACTTTATGACATCCTCTCTCTACTTCTCTTGATAGTCTTCATCGTTTTATTAGGTTTTCCACTCAATCAACTTTATTTTTCCTTGAAAAGCTTTTCATTTTTAGTAATGTTTCTTTCCAAATGATTATTGTCACTTTGAGTAATCTTGCATAAACTTTTTCTTTCTTCCATCCAAGTCTCGTTAATGTTCACGATTTAATTATTCTCAGTTGATTTCATTGAACAAGCCTCGTAAATTTTCATCTTAACCTGCTTGAGACAAATACGTTGTGTGATTTATTCGACCTTGAATGATTTATCTCACCATTGTAATTGTTTGTCACACCGTGGAAACTTTATAACACCTCCGCTGATGCATCACATTTTGATGGCACTCCTGCCTTAATGCATGGCCGTCGGTACCAGGGTGCTCTGTCATAATCTCATCAGAATGGAATTTTGGGTCCAGTTCACTTTCCTTATAAATCATAGCTCATCTCTCGAACTTAAGGAATTGGCTGGGATGGATTGGGCTAATGTATCACTTGGGAGAGGTTCTTCAAGCATACTTGATCCTGTACAAGTCGATTGTGCATAAAGTGTAATACAATGTTCATGTAGAAATGTAGCCAATATCCCTTATTGACTCATGTGGGTTTGCACAGTGCATACTTGTTGTATCACATATAACATTGGCGTATATTATCAGTAGGTAATGCCCCCATGCATGCACAGTATTGGAAACAGTAAGCAGCATCTACAGGATATAGTGCCACTCCAAATTAGGAAGGAGCTTTCAGGTCCACAGAGGGCAACTGACTGGGTCGGTCAATGGGGGTCAATACTTTTTTAAGTCTTCATTGAATAGTGAATGGTCGGGGCTTTACTTCCTGTATTTAAGCGCTTTAGCCATCTATTAAGAACAAGGCAAGGACACAGCAATGAAGTGAAGGATGATTAAAACCGTCGTCCAACCCAAAGCCTGATCTAGTCCTTATTATCACTATTAAATTAAAAGGTGCTATGCTCTGACTGAGCCTGCTAACTTCATCTGGCGAGAAAATAGGTCACTCTTGAACTCAACCAATCAGAGAGGTTCTAACAAATCTATAATCTTTCCAAAAACTTCTCAGATTGGCTGATTCCAAGAGTGACCTATTTTTACTTGTGGCAAATAAAGACAACACTCTATTTAGGCCTTTGCTATACTCCAGTAATGCAACCAGAGCTGGATTCGAACCTGGGACTCAGTGATTGGATGCCTAGAGTGCTACCAACTGAGCTAATCCTATGCAGAGGGATGTCCTCATTTATGCTACTCAAGTTATTGTATATATATATATATATATATGCATATAAATGACTGCTGTTGTTGAATGTTGTACAAGTCAGATTGAATTTCAGCTAATGTCCCACACTATACTGCAGTGCAGGTTATAAAAATATCAGTGATGTCGAAAAGGAATTCATTGGATATAAGAAGGCCATTTGATTTGACAGGTGGTCCGAGCCACATGCAGCCCTATTGGCGGTTATAGGATACCCAAGCCTATAATACAGAGATATGATGGCATTAGTATCTCGTCCCAAAAGGGAAAAACAGCACATTGCAATCACAGCCAGAAACCGAATCAACTGGATATAGCTGCCTGCAGACAGTTCTCACCCAACTTCGACGCAGTAATCACATGTTTATAACTCCAATGACCACAAAAATGACTGGAAGGGGGATTACTTTCGGATTAATCTAAAGCCAATCTGAAATTTAGGCAAAAAATTAGGCAAGCTGATATGTGCTGATGTCATTATACATTCATGGTGGGCCCTGGTATGTAAATTAGATGTGTCAGGATGCATGATGGCTGAAATGAAATACCAGAGGCAGTGGCTAATTAGCCCTTGATGGCAGCACAGCCTCATTAAACAGTAAAGATGGTGTTTGCTCAGCTTGCCGGTGGCTTGATTGATGGAAACAAACAAAGGTCAGGCTTGGAAGAGTGCTCTACGTGCCAGCCGTCCTGTTGTTCTTAATTAATCCATCAATTAGTTGCTCTTTATTACTCCGGCGCGTGACCCGTTCCAGGCGAAAGTTCCCATCCATCAAAGGGGAACCCAACTTACTCCAAGTGTTTGCCCAAGTCTAAACAATCACTTTCTCCTTGGTAAATCTTTCATGATATTACTAAATATGCATCCACCCATATACAGAGGGAAATTCATGGGAGCAACCATGCAGTCATGCATGTACTAGAGTCCCAATTAGTTGTGTGTACTGCAAATGTGCCCGTATAGTTACAGGGACCCTTTTAGAAGGCTCTTCAAACAGACTAGCTTGGAGCACAAAGCACTTGATCAACTCTCAATCACGAGTAGGTCGGGATAACAAGGAACCATCTGGCGATGCAGTAGCCCACGATTGAAATATTGGAAACACTGCAACTTTAAGCACAACAATATTGAACATTCAAGTATCAATATCGATGGATGGCCCTTTGGTACAGCTACATATTACAGTCTGATGGATGTTTTCAGGCTCTCCAAAGCCTTCTGTGGCCACAATTAGTATCTCTTCTACTCTCACCATGCAGGTCCTTACTCACTCAACATGGTATATATGTGGGGCAGCAAGAGGCGGCTCTAAATCCTGCACGTTATGCGGAGAAGGCCATTTGGAGCCATAGAAGAGTGCTATTACCAACCAGCCTTACAGCCAGCCTTACAGCCGACAACTCCCTGAGCAGGATACACGTAGGCCACACAGTGCCACACAGAGCCGACCAGACAGCAGTTTGCAGCTTCGAGGCGCAGGAATCTCGCAGCAGACGGCAATGTTTGTCAACAGTCTTGAGCCTTTCTTCCTCCACCAGACAAATTGCTCCCAAATAGTTCCCAGGTTGTGTGCGTGCGGAAGTCGGTCTAGCCCTAGGACCAGTCGAATCCAACAGCAATGATGGAGCAGCTGACGGGTTCACTAACACTCGCCTCATAATTCTACAACCCCCCATCCTGCTCTCTCACCGAGCCTGTCCCCCGCACGGAACCTGTCTCTCCTGGACCTGTCCATCTATTTCTCAGTTGTCCTTTCTCTCACTGAGTTGTCCTGTCTCTCACTGAGTTGCCCTGTCTCTCAATGAATTGTCCAATCTCTCACTGAGTTGTCCTGTCTCCCACTGAGTTGTCCTGTCTTTCACTGAGTTGTCCTTTCTCTCACTGAGTTGTCCTGTCTCTCACTGAGTTGTCCTGTCTCTCACTGAATTGTCCTGTTTGTCAATGAGTTGTCCTGTCTCTCACTGAGTTGTCCTGTTTCTCACTTGAGTTGTCCTGTCTCTAACTGGTTTGACCTGTTTCTCAATGAGTTGTCCTGTCTCTCCCGGAGTTATCCTGTCTCTCACTGAGGTGTCCTTTCTCTCACTCAGTTGTCCCATCTCCCAGCAAGTGATCTCGTCTCTTGCTGAGTTGCCCTGTCCTTTTCCTCTCTCAGCACAACCTGTCTTTCTGTCTATTTCTCCTGTCTGCAGTCTACTCCATGAGGTCTCAGATGGGCTGCCTTTTGCTTCAACAATGCAGCAACTGTCCCCATTGTGCGGACACAATAAACTGTCCTCTTGTTGGGCGCAACTTCTCAGTTTCCCTCCTGCTAAATCTGTTATGTCTGCTGCTAACCGCGTTACCTCGCCCGAGATCGAGTTACGATTCCACAATCAGATGAGAGTGATTTGCATGGCCCTGTAGATCGCCTGATGCCGTCGAGGCTGAGGCCTGAATCTCAGCCACGAAAATCCTACAACTTTAATGAAAGCATTTGAATCCAGGCCAGCCCGCCTTGTAGCCTGTCATTGAATATTGCGACTTGTCAAAGTCCCTTGACTTCTGTTAAGACAAATGGTTTATTTGCAAGTCCTAAGTTGTAATGGTGCCTTTTGCCAATTGAAAGCTGCGGCTTGGCGCATGATTGCTGAATTGGACGAATAATAGGCCTGGCAAGAGTTTGATTGTGGTCTGTGATTAAAGGCCGCCTACATAATTCATATTCGATTGCCAAAGGAGATGGAGTAGAATTGAGATTTCTCATGACGTTTAAGCAGCATTTATCTGCTTATCCGAGGCTGTAATGTTGAAAACGTCTTAATTTGCAGAATGCGAATCAAAGAAGAATTGCTTTTAAGTTCTTCATTTCCCACTGTCGATTTCCTGCATTTATTTGAATTTCAAGATGAAGCATTATTCATGATTGGCCATGCACCGTAGTTCTAATATCTTTGGTAAAATCAATAAAAGCTTTGAGCACTTGTCTCAGAAATAAAGGGGATCGTTGGTGGCCATTGGAGGGAGGTCTGGCGCCTTCTTGGGATCCATTGCTTGATTGGTTTGTCAGCATCGACGTGATCATGGGAGGGACAGGCAGACACCCAATCCCATTGATCAGATAGCTGCCGCTCAACACAAGTCTTTGTCGGAGTCTTGCGAACAGTCGTGTCAGAAAAGCGCGAGCAGCCGACACCTCTGACAATTGGTGGAGGAAGGCTGGAGGAGGGCAAGGGAAAGCTTTTTGAAAAGCAAACAGAAATATAGGAAGGAGGCAGGAGAGCTGAGATCGAAGCATTGTAGTGGGGAATTCATGCATGGTCACATGAGTAGCCTCAGCCTTTGTTTGAGAAGACGGCGGATGACAGGAGAGAAGGGCTGATCCTCTCTGGCCATGAATACTGATGCCCTCCACAATGCCAATATCATATTGATGGCGTTGTTGCCTCAGCAGGCCATCAGGCATGTTGTGTCAACCATGTAACCGGAGAAGTCAGCGGTCTTGCCTTTTTACTCTCTACCTACTACGCGTGTTTCTCCGCTTTCTGACTTCTTGGCTCCCTGACGCCCTGACACACTCTCCGGCACACCAGCTGACACACCGGCTGACACCTTGCGACACTCCCTGACACTCTGGCGTGACAATGATTTTCCTTCCACCACTAGCATGCCCTCTGACACCTGCTCCACTGACCCTTCCTTTTGCCAAACATTGATTTATCCTCTCCCTTTTGCAATCCATTTCTTCGCAGAAATCTCAGCACAAAAAAGAGTCCATATAGGCGTGATGTCCCAGTTATTTTGCTATCGACATTTTTGTGTCAAAATGGATTTTCCCCACACCGGCTACACATTGCTTGCATCATAGATTATTCAGGCAAATCGTGAATCATTTCTTTTGGCCGATAATTGTGCCAGCTCATTGGGTGGCCACCGGGCTTTTCAACTGCTCTGATGTTTGTTTATCGTGTTCGAGCAGACCACAACCGGATGGGCTGGTCCACTCCTACCTTTTTATTAACAACATCAATGTTATTCCAACAAAGAACCAATGTTCGTTTGTTATATTAGCTAAAGCCTTTGATATGAGATAGACTGATAGCAGCAACAGAAGCTGATATCTATTGGGAAGAGGAGCTGTTATCTGGGTGGCAAATAATTAACACTTTGCCAGATGAAAACAGAGAGATTAAAGGATTACCTATGATAAAGGAGTGGTGTTATATTTATTGCAACAACGGTTCTTTGGAATTGTCAGGTTTGCTAATTTCTAGGAATGGCTTTGGGTGATTTGCATTACGGCGTCGGATGGCTGCCCTGGTGGGGTCTTGTGTGCCTTGCTTGTGGGCCAGTGTGCCTTTCTATAGCAGCTCCTGTGCCTTTCAGTGGGGTTTGTGTGCCTACTGTGGTTGTGTGTTCCATGTGCATAAGATTCAAGTGGAGGGCTGTTGCGCCTGTCAACCACTCACAGGGCTCGCCAATATTGCTTTTGGCGTCTTGAGGACTGGCCAGAGTAATTCTACAGGGCCTCCTCACTTTGTTTTTCTCAGTTTACCGTCGTACGACACAGCAAATATATTAAGCAGGAGGCGGCGGCGAGTGGGGGACATGCGATCCTAGGACAGCGCTCGAGTTTCGCCTCATCCATTAGAGTAATTGCAGAGCGAAAGACTGACCGGCCCGCATTCCACTGTATCGAAGAAGAAGAAACACAGCCACTACCCCTGAGCACCTCTTTGCTTTTTGGTTGCTATGGATACAATGGGCCCTGATGTTGCAACTTCTGATGTGTCAATGTTTGTGATGTTGCACAGACAACCCCTTGGTGCATGCCGTCTCTTTTACCCTCCGCTTGGCTCCCCATTTCATTGTGGCCACCACCCCAATCAACAACGTTTAGCCTTCATGGGCTCCCCAAATCGAATCACAAAGTCATTCTGGCCGCTTTGAGGCTCGCCCTGGCCCTGACTTTGAGGCTGCATACAAAGTACGAATGTCGGAAGAGAGTTACAGATGTGACCTGGCAACTCTTTGATTGAAAGGCAAGTCTATTAGTTGCCCAGAAGAATTCGCTGCAGGCAGCTGACTTGGCCAGGCCTGATGTTATTAATAATAGCACATTACAGGGACGGATCACCTTACTTGGCACTACACGGCTTGGGATGGAAGGGGACAAGGTTGGCAAGGCTGCGATGGTAACAATTCTTGCCCTTCGGAATTTCCAGCAAAGAGGCAGAATGCAACTATTACGAGGTCTTATGCACCAACGACGGGAAATGACGGCGGTTGTCTTGGAAACAAATGAAAGGGGCCGCGTCTTGGGAGGGGAGCTTCCCGGAAGCGGCCTCCAGTCATTTCCGGCGAGGACGGATATTTGGGATAGGAGAGGAAGGCATGCGCACTGTGCTACATACATGCCATGGCAACGTGGAATGTGTCGGAGTGGCCGCGTCTAATGAAAGGCGGTGGCCATTCGGACAAAGTGCAACTACACGCAGCCACGCGACTTTGATCAGCGCCCCGTTAACCACATTAGCTCCATCAGGCTCCTCAAATGGGGAACGGAATGGCAAATATCCGGGGGAGATCCGCTGCCAAATAAGCGGTCCTCTTTGACAGACCCACATCATAAGATGCACTAAAGTCTGTTCCTTCTAATCATACGTCGTCTTCTGCTGGTGCTTCTTAAACCGCCACCTGGTGGGCCCTTGTTAGCAGGACCTAGCAACCCCCCAACCACTGGCCTGTATTCCTGGCCAGCATCTTTGGTCCTTCTTGGATTTGAAACATCCGCCCGGAGGGCCTTGGGCTGGCCGGAGGGCCTGACAGACAAAGGTCATTTCCTTTGACAAATTAGCAATAGGACATGGGCTGGGGGTCTGATGACTTGCTGTAGGCTCATTCAGTTGGATGGCCCCGGCTCTTCTTTTTACATGACAACACCATGTGCTCGGGCGTCATTCTCTAACAAAATCGCAAATCCATTACCTTTTGTCACGCAACCAGCCTAGTCATACTAGCCTTACGTAAGAGCTGCTGGGTGCTGATGCTTCAGACGTGGTGATGCTCACTGGAGCTCTCTGAAGCTCTCTGATGCTCACTGGAGCTCTGCTGCTGACGCCAGTCTTGCTCAGGCAGAATCACAAATAATGCTCATGAGAAACGCAGAACAATTGCTAAAACTTACAAGCAATATATCAAGCTAAATTTCATTGCAAACATTTCTCTAACTGTTTGGATAGATTTATTTACGTGCTAATGGGTGGGGCCTGGATCATCCAAATTCCCTTCTCCCTATTTGATGTTTCCACGCAATATTTGTAGCAGCTTTTTACAGATTATTGATACATGACACCATAAGTGACTACGGGCTTTTATGCAATTAGCTGTCTACATGTTTAATGATGTTTGCATATTTCATGTGGCGGGTCTGGGCATTGATGTCTCTGCTGTTGGGTTGTCATAGGAGGCACTCTCCCTTTCCTAACCCCCCCCCCCTTCTCCCCATCGACATTTTACAAACATTCCAGATGGGCTTGGCTGCAAATGGATTCTCCCCATTCATGTGCATTTTTAATCCCGATTCAAATGATAGGTGTTTTAATGTGAATCATCAGACATCTCAATGCAAAATTTGCTTTTCGGAGCGTGCCACTTAAAATGGGCAATTAATTTCACTCTGATATATTGTGACACTTTCACTAGGGCTGGCAGGGAGGTGCGTGGGGGAATGGGCCATTTTGACACGTTTATTTGCACTTGGAGTAAAGCAGACGCCGCTTGAGATGCATTTGTGTTTCCTGTGACAAAACCTGTTTATCGACTGCCATGTTTCTGCTCCAAGGACCTTATTCATCAAGACATGTTTCTTTGCAGTGGCCCAGCGGAAGAAGGACTACTGCCAGAACGAAGTGTTCCAGGCCAAGTGCGGGTCAGATGAGGTCGTCCTCATGACCTCCGCGATGTACGGCCGGATGGACCTCAGTCGCTGTGTCAAGAAGGACTACGGTTACATCGGCTGTGGCCATGACGTCATCAACATCACGCATGCGCTCTGCTCCGGAAGGAGGTCCTGTGAGATCCCTGTTCCAAACGGATTGTTGGACAGGAAGCCCCCTTGCCCCGAGGACTTCAAGAGCTACCTCAGCGCCACCTACACCTGCATCAAAGGTAAATTGATCTCTCACTATCTGTACCAGTCTGTGGCTAGATTATATAATGGTATCAAACTGAGCCTTAGATCCCAGATCCCATATAACATGTAACGTGAACTTACCGCTCTTAATTTAGTACCAGCTAGGTAGTTAACTTGATTATGTCTATGCTAACCATTCATTCTGATGTTGGTGCTATTCTAATACTGAGAATCTAATCAGTCTGATACCATTTCTGTCTGGTTCTGTATTATGTAATTCTTAAACCAAGAATATAATATATCTGTTCTAGCCTGTGCTATTCTTTCCTCTCCCAGACCTATTTGAACCAAGCAACAATAAGTCACAATCAGTCACCTTCCTCCTTGTAAGAAACAATTAGCTGATTGCATAACAGCCGGCAAGGTCATTGACCCAAGTTAGAGTGTATAAAAGGCGAGAATAAAAGAAGAAGTTAGTGTCTTGGCAGTGTTTAAAGTGAGTGAGAGAAAGATTTCCGCTAGTGATAAAGCAAAGCTTTGTGAACGCCTTCAAAATCTGCAAGAATGGCCTGCCAAGATACATTTGTGACAGATAAGTCCCCACCTCTGACAGTTGCGTAGATAGAGAGCCGCACACACAACCAAAAAGACATTCACGGAGAATAGAATGGAAGTTACCAGCACCATAAATAGGATGTGAAGTTGTGAACTTTTTTTGCAGTCTGTTCAGAAACAGAACAGTGTCAGCAAGACAAATTGTTGGTTCCCACCAAGACTTATTTTTTGCCACCAAGATATATTTTTCTGTCACTAGACTTCCTCCCGCCTGCCCCCCAGATCCTGCTAATTCCACCGTCCTCTCTAAGTAGTAGCAATCTTCTGCAATCAAACTCTTAGTTAAATGTTGACATTGGAATTTTCCCCACGCTCCCTCTCTAATTGTAGTGGGCCAGATCGATTAACCTTCGAGTTTTTTGCTGCCAGGTGAATTAGTCAATGCAAACGGGCCAACTCGATAGCGGAACTCAAACTCTATTAGTTATAGTCGATAGCACTATGTGGAGGCCTTCAATCAGCATAACTTAGAGCGAAGAATTGCTTTGTGGAATTTCTTAATGAGGCGACTGCTGTATTTGGCAATGAAGGTGGCTGTGTCTGTCTTAAGCCAGCTTTGCCTTGGTCTGCCATTAACAAGAAAGATTGTAACTGTCATGAGCAGTGCCGTTGTTAATCCCTTCTGTCTTTACTTGTCTTTACCAGTTATGCAGGCCGACCGTCATCGCTGCACTTCGTCAACCTTCGCCGAACTGACGGCGCCCAAGGGACTCATCGGCAGTGTCGTCACACAGGAAACCGACTGTGGCTCGTACCGTTCTCCCTGGCTCATCCACGCTCTTCCGGGTCAGAGGGTCAACATCAGCCTCGTAGACTTCGCCTCGATGCAGGACGGCTCCGAAGGGGGTCACAGCGCTTGCGTAGCTTATGCCAGTTTCCGGGAACAGGGTAATTCAAGGCCACACACCTTGTGTTCAGGCCAGAGCACCGTGTATACATCAGAATCTCACATGGTGGAGGTTATCATTCAGGGCACCCACAAAAACGAGCGATTTTTCCTCCTCAAATACAAAGGTCAGTTCCCTTCTTGCTTAATGAGCTGCTGCTGCTAAATGTTTCCTCTTTGCTGTTAGCATGCGTTTCTCTTCCTGTGTTGTTCCTGTGTGGTTATACCATTGCATGAGGTTGTTTCTGCAGTCTACAAACGTTTGTCTTTGCTTTGTCGCAATTATTGGAGAATGTCGAGGGAGCCATGGAATTAAAACAAGTTTGCAAGGCTTGTCTGATCGATCTATTCCTGTGCATGTTCAAATCGATAGGTCCGATTGGCATTGTGTAAAAGTCGATTTTACGACCTTAACTTATTCAAATCAGTGCCAAGCCTCCCTGGTGGTCTTGTAATCTTTGGCCTCATCTGAATTATTATTGACTTGAGCAAGTCACATTGATTTAATCAATCCTTGGTAAACAATAAATTACAGAAACTAGTTAGTTCTCTGTGGTTGTCATGGTGGAAGATGCAGCGGAGAGGGAAATTACTTCTGCTGCGGACAATCTATCACTCTCTAATTCTACCACACCTAACATACTGCATTACAGTTTGGGGAAACTGTGGATCAAGGGCACGGACACGTCTAGAAACACTCCAAAAGAAAGCCATCCGTCTCGCTTCTAAAGTCAAGTACAACAGTCATTGTGGACCCCTGTTTAAAAAGTATGATTTGCTTTCTTTAGCTGACTTGTTTAACTTAAACTGTTGCAAGATGTACATAAATCATCAGAGGAAAATCTCACCTCGCTATTTCAATGACCAGCTGAACCTGGTATCGGATATCCACAGCCATGCCACCCGTCAACAAAACAATGCACACATCCCTAATGTCAAACTCCAGATCCAGAGCCAAAATTTCAATCAAAAAATATCTAAAGCATGGAACAAAATTCCGACCTCTTTAAGGCCTTCCTCAAACATTTCTGCAAAATCCTCTGTCAAAGCATTAAAAAGATAATGTCACTATATCCCACATCATGCTCTGTAATTAACTGTTTTATTTGTAACAGACATTGAAAGTAATGTTCATTCCATTCTTGACATTGTATCATCTACAACTCTTTCCATCTCATTCCCATTAAACATTCTCATTTCCACTGCATAAATGTACCTACTTCATTGATCTTTTTTTTCCCCTGTATTTCACCATAATTCCTTTTTATATATTTTCCTTATCATATCACTATTTTAATTTATTAGCTTTTTTTTTTTTCAAATGCTAAGATAACTTACCTTTGCTTTACTATTGCTATTATAAATGTATTTTATTTTTTCCTAATGATAACTGAGGTAATTACGACACGGGCTGACCAGCCTTTGTAATTTTCCGCAAGTATGTAATATCTGATACTTGAAAATAAAATCTATCTACCTACCTACCTACCTACCTACTTCCCAGGGTCTTGTAGCAGCAAATAAGGTTTGACCTAACTGTGGGAGCTCTTCAGATGCTGTGCGTCCCTATACTGAAACATGAACATGTTCTTTTGGCGTTCCTTTGTTAGAGTTCACAATGTAATTATCAGGCAATTATACAATATGTGCTTTTCTATAGGCTTTGCCAAGAGCTCCAATCCTGTAATGTGATTAAGTGAGAAAAAACTAAGAAGAATGAGAATAGGTAACAATGCAATGATTCATTGTTTGATTGCCTCACACAATTGCCAAACCAAATTTGATATATTTACCAGAAACTTTCTAATGTGTTATGAATGCCAATCGCGACATTTGAACTATCCTTCTTTTTCCAAAAATTGAAATCCGACATACAAATTGCTTCTCTAACCATTGTGGAATCACATCACGATCCATAAATTGAGTTTCAATTATAAAAACCTGCCACAGTTTACCGAAAAGAGATTAGCTCTGTAACATTATGCACACAGCTCGAAATTAGCCAGGCGTTAATCCTTTCTTGGCAATCAGAGCAACGTTCAAGTTAGTAATCGTGGTAATATTGTTAGGTAAGAAAAAAGTTTTGATGCAATCAGATCTATAATGATGAGTTAAGCTTTGTTTAAATTCGTGACTTCCATTGTGAAGCGAGTGTAAATCAAATAGTGATGCTCTATATCCACTGCACATACTCAGTGCATTGCAACAATGGTCAAAATGAGTCCCCCTGAGCCATCCCAGGTGAACAAGCCCACCTGTAAGAACAAAGAGGAATGCTTTCTGTCTCTCATACAACTTTTACACAAGCCTGTTAAAAATGCAGACCGAACGTGTGTGCATTCTATCTGGATTCTTTGTCAAACAAGAGGAGTTGTTTAGCTGCGGGCGGCCATTTAATTGACTTCACCTGCATGCTGAAATATGGATAACAGGAAGTTATGTAGCTCTTAGATCAGAGGGGTCGCTGCGTGACCAAATGAACGTTAATGACCTCTTAAGGAAAACTGCCGTGGACCCATGCGGAGCCAGAGCCAGGCGTGGAAGCGGGGGGATCCCCTAATGTTCAGGAGTCGGTAGATCTGTCGGAAAATGTGAGAGTTAAATGGTAGAAGACATGCAACCTGCATACCAAACTAGAGCCATCCGCGGATATGTTACACAGTCTCCCACCACTAATTGTGCCTAACTCCTTACTAATTCAGTTATCCCAATAGCGATGGGAAACGCTGCTCTGTCATAATAATTATGCATTCAGCGTCAAGGCTTGGTTATTTTGGGAGGCAAAGAAACAGGTTTTTACTGAAATTTCCATCCTACAGCACCTTTCAATTTGCACAAGATGAGCAGAGGCAAAACTTCAGGGGACATGAATTAGTTGGGAATGAATTTTTCATGGAATTACGACGCAGAGCCTTGTAAGGATGGGCTGGTAATGGCAGCTTGGGGCTAGAGAGTGTTCAGAATTAATGACAGAAAAATTGGACAAATCTTACAGAAATTTATCACGTTGTGAAGAAACCATTACAACTTCTAATATCACTTTTTGACAAGCTCTCTCAAGTTCAAAATCACATACAGACAAAAAAGGAATATGAAATGGAAAAGAAACACCCTCGAAAAGAAAAGTACACTTCTTAAAGGCCATACACTCTAAAAAATTTCGGGACAAAATTGGTTTTTTAGATTCAAAATGGTTTTTTGAAAAACCAAATTTCAATGCAAAACCAAAATGGATTTTTAAAAAAATCCATTTTGGTTTTTTGCATTGAAATTTGGTTTTTCAAAAAACCATTTTGAATCTAAAAAACCAATTTTGTCTGGAATTTTTTAGAGTGTATATCAAGTCACAAGAGATATTAAGGAGGAATTGGACGCCCTCTTCTGGGAGAACAGTGAGAGGTTAAAAGGAAAAATGGAGAGCCACCGGAGAAAAAGAGGAGTGAGGCTTTCCAGATTTTGTAGATGCACGATGCAGGGGTAGTAATACAAGAGGGTTCACTGGGTGTCAGTCAGATAGTAGAAGAAGAAAGAAGAGCACGAGAGTAAACAGTGTGTCTTCTTCTAGGCCAATGTATAAGCAATTCAACATGCATATGTGGGGCCAACGAGCTAAGCATCCTTCTAGTTGTATGGGGAGTATGTCTTGGGAATTATTCATCAACAAAGATGCCTGATTATTGCAGAGCAGTCGGCAGAATGTGAAATATGATTGGGTGTATTGGGGTGCCGCGGGGTGGGTCTGTAGGACTGTGTATATTCAGTGATTGCCCGTGGCTTCTGATAAAAGTCAGCTTGGCCAGGAGGTTGACATGCCAATATCGTTGGCAAGATGTTCACGCACTTCCTACAGAACTAGCAACATATTCTGGGAGGGGGACAGATGATAATCTATAACGGGGTCTGCAATCTCCATAACTATCAGCTTGTGATATTGTGGCAGGCAGAGTGGCCGGGCTCTTTCATTGGCCCTCCCTGCCTGCCTCACAAGAGGGCAAGATGATAAAGAGAAAGGGATACACAGACTGGATGGATGCCTTGTGATCTTGTGCTAATGGCCCTCCAAGGCTAGAGGTTGCCTCCTGCTCGCCGCCTGCAATTACACAAGCTTCACCCAGCGCCTTAATCAGGTCTCATCAAACGAGCCGTGTCAGTCGTGTCACGGCCAAGTACAAGTGTCATGGTGTGTCATGGGCCACGAGTATGACACAACGCTCTCATGACGACACAATGACACGATGACACACTCAAGTACATGCAGTCACAGAGTCTGATGGGCAAATCAAAGAATCTCGTAGCCGCCCAAGGCAATCACAAGGGTCGGGGAGACAATCAGATATTGAGATATGCTGTGTTTGCTGGTGCTTTGCAGTCTTCAGAAGCAACACAACATTGTTTGGATGTCACCCGGTTATTCATATAGAGGCATGGGGCAGAGAGAAGCAACATATAGAACTATAGTGTATTCCAAGTAACATTCTTCGCAAACTAATATTCCTGAGGCATATTTGATGTACAGCAGTAAGCCAGTGTCTTTATTTCCTGTAAAAAGTTGCACTGAAGCAAAGATGAGTTCAAAAAGGAAGCAGCTCAGAAGCCTAAGGACATGATGGCACAATAACGCTGTGATAGGGCTACAAAGCCAGTGATGACAGCTTGCCCTCAGATCCTTGATGCCTGCAGAGGTGGGAGTATCATGCTCTGCATATTTTCAGCATATCGCAGTGGCATATTTGCAGCCGCAGCCATTCGCCTGACGCTGGGGTGCATAATCACGGGCTGAGTGAAACAACATCTTCCCTGGAGATAATTTCTCCATCATTTTCACATGTTTGGTGAAGCGATGGCGTGACGAGTCCTCTTCTGCCACTTTGCGCTTGCTCAGTTTACCCAGCGATCCAGTGCCCCCCTCCCGCGTCCCCTCCAACCCTCCTCGGGGCAGCTGCTTTGTGGATCCCTGGCGTGAGCTCTGCTGTCGTTTCTTGCTCCACTGGATCCGCGATGGCTATACGCTGCTATTATGCACGCCGTGTGGATCACGGCATATTTACTGGCCCCTTTAAACGTCTAACAGGCCATGACAGCAAGGAACCAGTAGGAGGACCGGTGTGACACCGTTAGCAGTAATCAGCCACTGCCCTCCTTGCCTTTAGCTGGTTGTCTCGTCCAGCAGGTCACTCTAAAGCTCTTTTATTGAGTCATCCGACCCAATGAACCTCCCACCAGGGGGCCAGGGAAGGGCAGCAATGGGGATAATAGCGCGTGGTTACTATTGATAGCATGACATGCGTGACGGGGATCAGACAGACTGGCCAATAAGATCTTTTTTAAGGGGTCACGTGACGCTTGGGCACCACTGGGCAGCCCAAGTGACCTGTAGAACCTACGGCTTTGTTTGGGAGAAATTGGGGTAAGGGAGACATGACCGTGAGACAGGGAGGTTGAGACATTGGGGAGACAGGCAGAGGGACAGGAGGGGACAGGAGGGGACAGGCTGTCCGTCTAGTGGCCTTCTGCCTCAGTAAGACAAGGTATAAAGAACTGTCATATAGAAAGACCCACGTTGCCCTGGGTCAATATTCTGCGGTGAGCAAATATTTCATCTGCATTGTAACTCTTTTATTCAGACAGCACAACCTGAGTCAACCTCGGTGCGGAATTCGGGGTCAAGGCTCTTGTTGTAGATGTCTGACAATAGCTTGCTCTATGGATGCAGCTCGAGTCAGCTCCATGCTTGCTCCATTTTGATCTCTGAAACAGTCACCTCGTTCCACCCGAATGACCTGATTCTAAAACGAGCTTCGCAGATTTGTGAAAGCAACAAAACATAACACGCAGCTGATTCGCCTGACAGCATCTCTAAGCAAACAATGGCCGAACAGAAACAACAACAGAGGTGTCAGGAAAATGTGAACCATTTCACGCATGCAATAAAAATGACAAGAAAAAACTGTGATTTGGTTGCCATGGCAACTTTGCACACCCATGGCCTGCAGGGCCCACAGTCATGATCTCCTGGCGATCAATGCCAGTTTGAAATGTCACAGCGCCTCGGCTCTGATCCCACCGGCCATTTGTTATGTGACATTGTGTTTTCGTGGACCAATCCTGCAATTTCTCACTTTTTGTTCTTCCATATTTGATATCTGGGAGCGAGTCCATCAATTGCCCCATCGATTTCTTCTTATTACTGTTAAAGGTTACTCAACAATCAAGGCTCACTGAGCCTCACTCCCAAGGCCCATAGATCAAAGATGTCTTTGTTGAGTGGCCTCGCTCACTGGCGTGGGTCCAGTGCTAAATGTATGCCCTCATTGGTGGTTTGATGTCTGGCCTGCATGCCTGCCTGCCTTGATAGCTCTGGATTGGGGCGATTTGAGATGCTACATGCAATGTTTAGATCGTGTAAAAGCCTCTTCCTCCGCGGAGATGAAAAAGGGATAGGGCGTCAGAGACAACTGTTTGTCTTCCAAGCTAATGACAGGGCCCTACCCTGATGGAGGTATCGGAGGCTCACGTGCTCATCTTCCCTTCTACGTCTCACTGTTGTTTCCCATAACATCAACTTAATCATGTTCTTGGCATATGGCAAATTTTGACGTTTTTCAGACTGGCTTAATGCATGTATTCTTCATCCAACATCAGCAGACAACATTATCTCTGGTTTTTAATGTGAAAATAAGACTCAGGTGACAGTTGCCAAACTGCAAAAACCACTTACGAATGAATGCATTAGTTGAGCTAATAGCATTCGAACTCAAAGTATATTGCCAATAATTGCAGTTTTTCCCTCTGGATTGTTGCATGTTGTTTCTCCATGAGTTCTCTCTTCGTATTACCCAACTGGATGCATGTGGTCGTTTGTGCTTTGTTGTAGGAATCTATCTAGCGTGTCTGGTGAGAATTTATTACATTATTGAGAATTGATGGCTTATTTGAACTTATCGCATGTGTCTGTTTCCCCGCTAGATCATCGGCTTCCCTCAGTTCCTCTGCTGTGAATTCGTCTTGTGTCTTGAGGCATGTTTCCTGCCAGCAGCCCTCCCTCCATTCCTCATGCAGCTGTTGCCATGGCAATCCATCAGTGTCTTTTTCTCCTCCTCATCTTTCAACAAGTCTCTCCTTGTGTTTCAGTCTTCGGCTGTCCCGAGGTCCCCCGGCCTGCCAACGGTTGGGTCATCAGGGATGGTGACGTCATCACGGCCGGATGTAACAACTCAGGGTACACGTGGAGCCTCACCTGTCGTAATGACCAGTGGCATGGCATCCCCCACAACTGCACACCAGGTAAGACAACTTCATCTTGTGATGGTCTCGGGAGACCCCCTAATAGTCTGAGACATGAAAGGCAGAAATAAGCACCACACTCAATCAGCTTGTATCAGACCTGGCCCTTCATCTCCACAGACCTGATAAAGTACTCTGCTCTTTGATTTACGATAAGCAATATCTGAGGAAGTTGCCTCACCTCAACAAGCTCATCTGTGCAGACTGCCACCGATTCATGCTTAGTATAAGTAAAACCTCAGCGAAGAATATTACAAGTCTTCATAACGTCATAAGTGCATGTGGCCTAGTCATTTGCAGCTCTTTGTGGTAGGTTTGTTACTAGGTAGTTCACTGTCTCGTGTGTTTTTCATAAGTAAATCACAGGAATCCCACGTATTGATGGATGCTGACTGCCAGGCACATCTGGCATGCTCCTGGAAGGTCACTCCAGCCTCGCGGTTCATCATGCTAAGTGGAAATTTCATAAGTTGCAGCTACAAATTAAACCAGAAATAGGAGCATGTGAAGTCTAACCTTGCCCAAGGGATTACCAGGCTTAATTTCTTTCATCAAAGTATATCGATGTTTCGCTTGGCATGCGAAACGAGTTTAAAAACTTCATTCATCCTTGAATGGGAATCTTCGCCAGCCTGTTCCAGACCAGTAATCAGGTTGGCTCATTTTGATCGTCTTAATCTCTGCATCGATCGACGAGGCTAGGGCCGAGGAATGGAGGATCGAGGGATATCTTGTTTGTCTACAAGACAAGCGGATCACGTGGCCATCTAAATTTTATGGTGCGGAGCGATTCGATCCATTAGACATGGAGTTAAACTATGAAGAAAGGGAGGCAGGCTTGCATAAACATGGTGCTGGCACTGCAGGGCCAGACAATCACTTACAGGCCTGCCTCGGGTTTAATAGTGTAACATGTTAGTTTTTGGAGGTTTTCTCCATCAACATGAAATGAAACATACACACTGCAGGCGACCTGCACCTCCTGCACCTTAGCCACCTCCTTCAGAGCTATTCCGGTAGAGCTTTCTGAGCCTGGCAGGAGGAGGGGAAAGGAAGAGCACTGATTCACTGTGTATCTGCCAAAGGGATCCCACAAGGCACACAATGGGCCCTGCATTATGCACAGACAAAGAGAGGGTATTGATGAGGCGAGTATCAGGAAGTTTACTCAGCCCGGCCAATTTTCCTGGCAAGCATCTTCCTATGCTAGCCACTTCACGCTTAATGCATTTCTGCACTATATCAGCGCACTTATTGCTTTTAAAGCACGGTGTGCCACTTTTTGTCTCGCTGACTCGCTTTGTACTGCCGCGGTGGGAGGCTTTCAAGGGGATGAGGCAAAAAGGAAGCCAATCCAAGCCCTCGAGGACACAAAGCACCACCTGACCCTACATCAATATCAGATCATGTGACAATACATTTGCATGAAGAGTGACCTCGGCCCTCGGTCCACTCTCTATGATCAGCCTGTGTGGCCACTTGTCCTGCTCTCCAAGTGTCTTTTAGCTAATTGCTCACCCAGCCAAGTACTAGCATATCATGCTTCCTCCAAAACTGGTCGTGCATATGTCCGGCGGATTAGGTGGCGGAATCACTGCCCGGCACACAACATTAATCATAAGGGCTGGCCTAATGGAGGTGTCCCCCGCATAACTGGGCCAGTCAGGCATGTGCAGCTCATATTGGCAAACATGACCCTATTCTGGACAGGATCAAACAGGCTACAACATGTGGTTGCCCGGTATTGACCAAGAGTGTAACTCTGAGTGTTACAAGGGTGAGGAAGGTAGCTGATTCTGCTTGCACTTGGCAACCAAGCAGCGATGTCACAGTTGTAGGTCATAGAGACGCTGTCCTTACTGCTGGGCCCCCAGTGTATCCGCGAGCTGTATTTCCAATAAAGCAGTACACTGTAAATTTTGAATTTTGAGTTAGCTTAATTGATTGAGTGAGATGGTTGCACAATTCCTTTGAGCCAAGATAGCTTGTTGTTTGCAAGTCATAACAACATAAAGATTATCATAACTCAAAACAGCAAGCTATCATGGCTCAAAAAAATTGTGCAACCGTCTCACTCAATCATTTGAGCTAACTCAGAATTTCAGAATTTACAGTGTAGTTTGGGAAGAGAGAGAATGAGAGCTGATAGCAGTGTATCGCCCTCACTGAGCCAATCCGACGTGCTGGCCAGCAATGAAGTCATATCAGCGGACAGTCCACCAGGGACACATGGTAATTACAGGGGGAAATCAAAACTAATCAGAAGTGTCATTGGTCGAGCACAATTGATGTCAGCAGAGCTCGGCCTCCTGGCCCCTGTCTGGTTATCAGTCGGAGGGCAGGGGGCCAGAACACCCGCTGGCAGTACACGGGTCACCTCGACTGGCTTGCTGTTCTGCCTGCTGCCCTTCTACAGATAACTCAAGCAGGTTCATGTCAAAGTTGCGGGATGGCACGACCAGCTGCAGACTTTCATTACCACCTGATGTAGTCAGGGCAGTTAGGGCGAGCCAGCAGGGCTGACCGATTGGGCGGCAAAGGCCAGTGACAAGCGCACTGTCTCATATCTGGGCCATCTCTGCTGGTGATCCATTGCTCCTAAGTGAGTTATTACCTTCGCCTTTTACATTCACGGAGCACAACCTCGCCTTGAGGTAATCCCTTGCAGCCGCAGCAGGCCAGAAGTGAGGCATCAAAAGGAGAAGATGCTGAGGATGATAAGATGAGGATGGGACTGGAGGCAGCAGGGGACTGCACACAACTGCAAAGGGCTGCACTGACCAGCAGGGAGAGAGATAACTGCCTCCATGTCTGACAATGCAGGGCGTCCAGTTGGCCCCCAGTCCTCCCCTGCCATTGCTCACCCTTGCTCACCATCCCCTACTTGCCCCTTCCTCCCTGGCCCCTCTCCTTGTGAGGTCAGATTTATCAGTGCCCCACCTCTGTTCAGCACGTGCATCAATCCGAATGAAGCCACCAATCATAAATGAGGATCGATGTCACGTGGTTCTTAAGTATGCGCCTTCTGCCGCCCATTGTCATTAAGAATGTCTGGGAGATTTAAGCAACTGGCTCTCTGCCCCAGTGGCCCCCAATCTCCCCCAATGTCCCCCCTGTCCCTCCAGCCTGTCTCCCTGTCCCTTTGCCGGCCACATGTCATCATTCGCGGCCCTTTATCCGCGCCATCAAACATCCTCCAACTGACAGCCGCGGTGATTGACGGCCATGTCATTTCTCTCTGGCCAAGCAGAACATCAGCGGGTCAGCTAATGCAATCGTATAAATTCATAATGCTCTCCTATCATGCCCTGCTGTAATGTCCTGCAGTAATACCCTGCTGTAATGCCCTTCTCTGACGCCCTGTTTCTCTGTTTCAGCTACCCTGCAGAGTGTGTCCTGGCCTGGTCTTTCCCTCTCTTTTGGTAAGTATCGTTCCTGGTATTAATATTCAGAAAGGAGACGTCGTTGTAATTTACATCTATGTACATAAATGCACTCTCAATCATGACTAAGGAATATCTAGCTGCAAGAAATGCATCTGCTTTTTGGGGCACTTGGTTATCCCACCCAATTGCAACTGCTATGCAATGACTATATCATGTACTCTACAACTCATGTCAAAAGCATAGACTCATGTGTGGTTTTAAATTAATACGTCACCGTGATAATACTCTGTGTGATACATGCAAGTGAAGCATGACGTGCATGCTCAGATTTTCCTTGGTCTACACTCTAAAAAATTTCAGACAAAATTGTTTTTTTTTAGATTTAAAATGGTTTTTTGAAAAACCAAATTTCAATGGTTTTGCATTGAAATTTGGTTTTTCAAAAAACCATTTTGAATCTAAAAAACCGATTTTGTCCCGACATTTGTAAACGAACTACCAGAACAGGTTGAATGAAAATTGTGGTGTCCAAGTCAGACGTCCTCTGAAAGAGCAGATGAGCCTTTCAGAGAGATATTAGGGAGGGCTTACTATAGCCTTGGAAGAATAAGCACCTGGAATGGAAACTTCATTAAGTTGTAAAACTATTATCATTACCTGGTCATTAACAAAGTTTCATATTGGCCCAGAGCTGGCCCAAAATCACTAATTAATTGTTAATCACATATTTTGTTTGATGTTCACTCTGCGCTTCAGTGAACACTCAGCATCTTCATCTTCACCCCATTCTGAAAAAGATGCTTCTAATAATATTTTCTTATTTTTTGTGCCTTGGACTTTTCACTTACTTCAATATATTCAGCAAGTTCTAACATTTCCAGACATATTTTTCTTTTGACTGTAGGCCTGTAATTTCCGGACTGAGGCAACAAAATGAGTACAAATGAAGAAAAAGGCACATTTTTAAACCTTAATAAACCATCAAATCCATCAAAAGCCGTAGATGAGACCACATTCATTAGAAAGCTGAGAATTAGATCTATCTGATGGTTATACTGGCTTAATCTTCGAATTTCCTCGAATTGAGTTATAAGCATTTAAATATGGTAAATTTGAGCATTCAGATGAAACTGGTCAGAGGTCAATAAATCACAACTTCAGAACCAGTGAGGCCACAGAAATGGCAGACCCCATTTTAGAAATCATTCAAAATATTATGTTTTCTTGTCATAGTTTAGCAAGTGTGTGACAATTGTTACAGCTTATGAATTTTAAAAAAATTAATAATTTTGACATCCAGTCTATTGTTCCTTTGAATCTTGAGAGGGAAATCAAGGTAATTACGGCTCTTATTTCAGGGCAATAAAATAGTCATTAGGACTATACCGAAACGCACAGTGTACCTTTGAAGTATATTTGTTTCCAATCCCTGTCTTATTAATCCAAGCTATAGCCCTTCACTATTCATGTGATTGACTCTGTAGTCCTTGCAGACCTGCATGGCTAGCATGCCGACTATTACATTTAATATTATTGCTGCAAGCATGAATACTATAAAATACTTTCATATTTACGAAGCAGTGTGTAGATAGCTGTAATCAACATTATGACCCATGTGTATGTTTGTATGTGTATTAATGTCTCTCTGTAAACAAACCAGTAGGTACATGTACATACAATTTCAGTAATATGACACCCCAGAGAGAAAGAACAACATCAACTCTGGGCCAATGAGACAGAAAAACAAAAAGAGCTGAAAAGAGGCCAGTGTGTAATTGCCTTCTCTCTTTCTTCTATTTCTTGCAGGTCTTTCCATGGCCATTGTTGTGTTGATTGCCTTGGCAATAGCTGGATGTATTTTATTAGCCGGTCTGGTGTACCTCCAAAAGTAAGTCCCATCTCAATTATCGCTCTCTGTTCTGTGTTATCGCGCGATGTATTTCTGCATGCAGTAAAAGCGTATACAGTATGTCTGAGATTTGAAAGAGAACATTTGTGTCAACTTGGTGTAAAATATGCTTGAATGTGCACATCAATAATTCATGCTGCTATAAACTGAGTAACCAGCAGATATGATATTACAAATCAATGTGTTGTAACAATATTGTGTGTACCCCTGTATGTTCAGGGACTAGTGCTTGTTGCTTTTTCGCAGGATGAAAATTTAATGAAGCTTTTTAGATTTCCAATCGGTAGACGTCCACAGTGATAACTTATTCATCAGAGCAGTGCGCAGGGAGTCAGCTAGGGATAGGAGGCAGATATAACTCTGTCAGGGCTTAAAAAGCAAGCCATGTAAAATTAACAAATATGAACAATTGCTAGGAAGCCTTTTTGGGGCCCGCCAATGAATCCTGTTTAATGAATGCTGGAAATGGAATGATGTTTGGGATTAGTTTGCCCCAACATACACAGCTCTTGGTTTTAGAATCGAAATGAAACTGAATATTTTAATTTCCAACAGCTTTTTACTGCCAAAGCCATCCGCGCGGCTGAGCGCCTTACACACGAGACAGCATTTAACTCAAATCAATTTGAATTCTTTTTACCCCAGTAACTTATCTCCTCGCTTTTACTGCATGTCATTTTAGCACTTAACTCTTTAAGTTTTTGCAATTTAATATCTAGCCACCCCGCTTGCTTATAACCAGCTGCATTAACACACCAACTGATGGCAGAAAAATAATATGTCCCTCCCAAGAAAAGATAATGTCTCAGCATTACGGCCCTTTTTGTCCTGTCAGATTCCGGTGCATGGCTGCCATGGAAACAAGAAATTACACAGGCTGTTAATTTGATTCATCGCCTCTTTATATAAGTAATGTGATGTTGTATTTTGGGATGTGAATCCAGGAACAGCGCTGAAGCGAGCAGACAGTTTCTTTCTTTGAATATGTGGCTGGATTTGAGAAGGGAGGGGGTTGGAGGAGAGGGGCAAATTGGAGTGGACTCCCAGAGGCTTTGAGGAGCAGATATCAGTCGGATGATAAATGGAGAAAGATGCAGGAGCTGCAGGCTCCAGATGCAGGAGATGTGCTGCAGGCTGCAGTGAGTCAAAAGACCAAAGTTGACCCCGAAGGGAGGAGGGGAAGAGAGAGTGGCCCGGTGCATCTTGGGCGTGGTCACGTGGTCTGGAGTGGGGACACAGACCCAGGATGAAGCCCAGACCTGGAGTGAATCAGGTGATGCAACTTTGATCAACACTTGATGCTTTAACCTGCACTCCTTTGATCATGACGCTGCGTCACACACCGTGACATCAAACAGGGAGCCGTGACATCAATGGGTGACATCAATGAATGAAGCTGGTTTCCTGTTCCATAAGAGTTTCCCCCTGACACCAGCCCCTATGAAATATTCATGATATCCAAAGCATGCAGTTTGATAACGCCAGCTAGCCCTGGCCTCGGAGACAAGGGATTAGCACCGACCATGCATAAATGCCTTGACAACATGATCATCTACGATTGTCAACACAGCTCTGGTGCACATGAGGAAAACAGGCTGCAGACGTTGCATTAAACATCGGCATGGAGGAGGGAGGATGAGGGAGGAGGGGAGAAGGAGGGGAGAGTTGCTGAGATAGCTGAGGCTACGTGTGGCTGAGAGGTTTGCTCCTGTTCAGGAAGAGTGCTTGGCTCATCAGGGGAGTTCTTTCCTCACTACAAGAGAGATGCACTGGCCGCAGGAGGAGGCGGTCGAACGCTTGACATTCTGAAAACCGCAAAACTCAGCCTTTCAAAAGCGCAATATTACAGAAGCCACAGCCGAACCTTGCAGCCAATTGTGTGTACATTGCTTTCCACGATGTTCTCTGCTTAATGCAAAAGTTTACGTTTTGTCTGCCATGAAATCAAACTGTTCTGCATTGAGAAACAGGAACCAGAGCAGCATCGTGCTCCTGGCATTCAAAAAGATACATCCAGTCAAAGACTATTGACTTAGGCAGGCGAAGCAGCTGCCAGCATCTCCCCTCATGATGATATTGTAGTGTCTCAGTATTCATTACCATGCCTGGGATCATCATAAAAACGGCTCGATCAACCCGCTGCTCTGAAACATGATCAGACATAAATTCTTAAGAGTAATACAATCATTTTAAGATTTAGGATTTAAAGTATGACACATTGTATTCCTTGCCAAGAGTGAGTTTATAGGAGGTGCTGATGCCAAACTAGCTCCCGGTTACGATGTGAAATTAAAGAGCTTCGCAGACTGGAATCGATTGGCAGAGAGGGCTGAGAGGATCACCCGAGATCACAGGGTTCACCGGGCCAGTTTATCGAATTCGGCCGACACCTTTCATGCATGACCAGGCCTTTACTTAAGGAGCCTTTTAAAAAGCAACCAGTAATTTGATGGGCCGACTTCTAAGAACCTTTAATTGCCTGGCTTGTTTAGGAGAGCTAATCCCCCTCCCTTTTATGTAGGGCTAATGGCATTTAAGGATTCCCTGAAAACTGTTAAGACTGGCGTCCACTCTGCAACTCCACAGTTCTCTGTTATTGCCAGGTCTTCCCACTGAGAAGTTGCCGTTTGCATAATTCAGTTTTGAAGTATGGTCGTGTCGGCTACCTACTGTGCCAGGATACATGGGCACTGACAGCCTTTCATGCTCTATGCATTTATCAATTGGCAGCACCTGGACACTCTATAGTTGCTGACACCAGTCATTAAGCCGCGGACAATGTCCAGTGACATAATTCATGTGGACTTTTGAAGCCAGTATCTCCCATGGCCATATGCCAGAGTCCCTTTAAACCTCTCTCCTTGATGGATCGGGGCTGTGGTTGTTTCGTTGCGGTGGCTTTTACACACTACACAGCGCTCGCCTGGCTGGTCTTGCTAATGTTGTTATTGTGCGGGTCATACAGGCTGAGCTTGAACCAGTTGAATTTCCGCTCCACTCCTTCCAGTTTACTTATACTAGGTGTTGTGTTTCCCTTTTCAAGAAAAGCGGAGATGTGCATTTTGCTGTGTTGGTGCATCGGGTGGTTTTTGCAGCTGGGAGACTTTTTCAGTTGTCTTTTTTCGCCATGTACTTTTAACGACCTTAGTTACAAAGTGGCTCAGGTGACACACAAAGCAGCGTTTTATGGCGCATGGATCAAAGTTCAGGTATTGTAGTTCAAGCAGCCTGCTTCAAATCTTCTGTACTACATAATCGAAACTGTATACTTCTCTTTAAAGTTTCGGTTTGAATAAAACATGTATAGGAAGGGCTCCTTTAATCTTTGTTGCACGTGACACCAACACCTTGATTTTGTGACGTGGGACCTCAGGTGAATGTGGCGCTATTCTCGTGTTCCATTGTTAGCAGCCTTGGTTACATTCAGCTACATTCAGGTATACATGCAGCATCTATAGATCTCCTCAATTAGTCGTAAATGTAACAAAGAACAACAGGCCAACGTAAACTGAGGATTTATGGGCCAATAAACAACACTGTGGGATCTTTAGGGATCTGTGCAATTTACGATTCTCGTCAGATGTGCCAGGAAATATTTGGCGAGCATTTAACTTGACAAGGCCGATGAGTGATTGGATGATACCACAGAGCCATCTACAGCATGTCTTATGATACCCCCCCCCCCGTCTCTCTCTCTCTTGGCAGTCTTGTCCCAGAAATGTGATCTACTCAACCAGCATGGCGTGAATTCTCCAGAATCCTAAACAAACCATGCAGCCCGGTTAGCTCCTGTTATGCTATGAAATGGTAATCAATTTAAAAGGCCCCTTTAGAGGTATGACTCATAAATATTCAGAATTGCAAACTTTCTCTTTAAAAAGTTAGCCTTTTTTTACTGCAATTTAAATTCACAACATGCACGATGTTATCTCGTTTGAATAATATCTCAAATGTGGAGCAGTTATTAAACTGTTGCCATGGTAACCAATAGATATATGCCAGGAACCGCTGGTCCGCATTGGCTGCGTTTTACACTCGATTACAGAGACACGACGTTTTCTTAATTCAAAATTTGCAAAGAATCAATAATTTGGGAATCTTTCTCAAGGGCTAGGTCTGACTGGTTGAGGGGAACAATGGGCGGCAGGGGGAGGGCATTAGGAACAGGTTATCAGAGGAAGGCAGTAGTGGAGGGCAGAACACAACTGGGAGGGAAGGCTACACGAATAGCAGTCTGTTCGGCTTTGGCTTTGTGCGCCCATAAATAAAAGCAGAATATCACAAGTGGCCAGTTTGCAATATTGTGGCTTTTGTGGCAGCAGGCCATTAACAAGCAGGGCGGCCAACCAGCCAGGGGTCAGCCTCCCTGGCCCTTTCTCACCTCTCAGCTTGTTGGAGGCTCGGACCTCGGCCCATAATTCTTCATAACTCAATAAACAGAATGGGCAAGTCAGGAGTTGATTCACAGAGCAAGCACCTCACCTGACCACTGACAAAAGGCCTGGCCTTGCATGACCTTCGCTGCTCTATAAGTCTTACTCATGGGCTGTCCCTCCATCAAGGTCAAACGCTGTTGGAGAAGGTCATTTATCTAGCACCCTTGCCCTCCCCCCTTGTGCTGACCTCTGCCCTCGAAGACCTCCCTGACCGACTGCTGTTTTAACCCCCAAGACACACGGCCTGCCCTTCTGCCTGGCTATGATCCCGTGCCCTCCAGGCCCCCAATGCCCTCTCTGCCCTTGGGCCTGCTTCACTCGTAAACATGTGTCCGACTCAAAATTTCCATGTGTTCTTGACAGGATGGGCCCTCTGCGACCCTTACTGCCAAATCACGCGGCTGTTCACGCAACACGAGGCTGGGTGGTGGTTTTATGGGCGATAAGAGGGAGGGAGGAAGTGCTCGGCCCGATCTTAAACGCTGGATTGTGTAAAATTGCTGTAAATGGGCCTCCATCAGTCATTACTCTCAATACTGTATCCCTCTAAAGACGGCCTTTGCCCTGGCTAGCCTAGCCCGTCCAAGCTCCACCAGAATGGCACAGGCAGATACAGCAAGAGCATATAGCGGGAGGGTAGCAAATGTCTGTAGCAAGTGGGCAGTCTGTAGGCATAGTGTAGCTGCATAGCGAGTGTTGGTGGCGAGTGGTGGCGACGAGTGTTACTGGCGAGTGTTAGTGGCGAGTGGCTTGCGGGGTGAGACGGAGTTTCATGTTGTGGACCCGGTCGGGGTCGTCCATTCTGTGCGATTAGGCCTAATGAAGAAAGCGTGGCACTTTAGAATAAGCTGGTGCGACTGTAAACTCTGCTTGGAGTGACTGGTGTGTCAGGCTGTGTCAGCCTTAAGTGATGAACTTGTCTTTCTGTTTGCAGGAGACGCCAAGAAGCCCGATTACGCAAACTGGCGGCGCCTGGTTATGCCGAGAAGCAGTCCGCACCGGAAGCCAGGAAGTACTACGACTGCACGGGGCCTAGCAATCGGTCCTACTGGAGCCCCCGTGACCCCATGACGGGAGAGAACGAGTACGCTTCAATCCCCGAAAATCTAGGTCCCTCCAGCGCCACCGGAAGTGAGGATGGGATGCGCCATCTAGGGGGCTTGCAGCACATGTCGTACACAGAGCAACGACGTTTCCAGCAGCAGCAACAGCACGCAGGAATCCCCGCCAAGTGCAACAGCATGGGGGGCAGCATCCATGACCCCGCTGACCCCCGAGAATACTTCGTCCTTGACCCCGACGACACGCCCTACCAGTCCGTTGCCTTTCCCCCTGTGAAACCTATGCCAGTTAACCAAATGTGATTATGATATATCATAAGTGATGGACATACCTTGCAAATGTACAATGACCACTGGTCTCTAATGACAGTTTCTTTCAATTGACACAACTCAATGATGTTGTGATATTATTGTCCTGTACATAGTACTGAATATATTTATCATCAATTGTATAAAATGCAAATCCTGCTCTACATTGTGAATTACTTGTAAAATTACTTGTAAAATACGACATATTCCTGACACTGTAATGCAATAGGAACAATTGTATCTATATTTTAATATCCGCTTGTGCTATTGGACAATTCATTTCAAGAACTCTTTTATCCATAGCGACCCAATTGTTCAGGCTTTTTGTCCAGTGCCGTAACATATCATTTCATGCATTGCCAGCAACAGAGCCACAGAATTTCATTATCTTGTGAACAATGTCACATTCCGAGAAAGCTGACGACGAGTGTACTTTAACATTTTGAATGTGCAGTTTTGGGCACCGGTCTGTGGTGTGGCCAACTCCCACCGGCTTGTGTCAAGTCGGTGCAGAGGCTGGGATCACTCGTATTGTGTCAAATGTCTTGGCTCACCTTGGTTGTGTGTTTCATATTTGTAATAAAATTCCCAGATGAGCACCTCGTGGGTGTGCAGTACTCGAACCTCGATTTTGTTGACAATGGAGATGTCGATTTTACAGCAGTGTGGACTCGTAGTAGAAAATCCTCACACCTCCCCCCCCCCCCACCTCCAGCCGCAATTTTAACCCAATTTGAGGAGATGCAGGGAGGTGGGGGAAGGGGAGGAAGGGGAGGGAAGTGCATTCGAACAAAAGGCCTCCCAGTCTTCGGTGCACAGGGCGCGCTGACTCCGAAAAACTTGCTGCAAATTAGGTTAAAATTTAAACTCAATTAGCGCGACGCAGTGTCATCGATTCAATTTCTCGTAATTATAGTAAAATTATATTTAATTTAGGGCGGGTGCAGTTTCTCCAGGCGCCCAAATTCACAAAATCTCTGAGACAAGTCAGAACATCTGTAGTGGATTAAGAGGAGAGGAGAGGAGAGGAGAGGAGAGGAGAGGAGAGGAGAGGAGAGGAGAGGAGAGGAGAGGAGAGGAGAGGAGAGGAGAGGCTGTATGCAACACAATAACGGTGTCAAATTTCAATATTTCCTATACATTATACTGTTCCAGATTAGGAAGACCACATTTGTCATATTTGTTGTACTGCGCTATTGCGTGTTGCATGAGGCTGATAATAAGTGCAGTTGTGTGCGTCAGATCTAAACCTATTATAACTCTGTTCACTTTGTATATACAGTAATTGTATGCTTGCTGTAAGTTCAACCCACGCAGCCTGGCAATTCTCACAACACAATGGGTCCAGGATAATGCTTGGATGAAAAAGCCCCCCAGCCAATGTTAGACTGTCTGAAGAAGCGAGGGGCTATTTGAAGACGGACAAATGAGAGCTGACTGCGGATGATTACATTTCTGGATAAACGTCAATACAGTTTATGTTAACAGAGCAGTTATCTCAGTATTTAGGAGGAGTCTAAGCTGTAAAAAGATAAACATTATTCAGGGAAAGGCTGACAACAAGCCAGAAGGCAGCAGCTGGAAATGGTGGAGCACAACTTGCTGTAAATGAACTGGTAGATGGAATACATGGAGCAATTAAGGAACTGGGGCATTATGTGACAAACCAACATGTGGGCATATTACCTTTCACACATTCAATGGTTGTCACACGCATGAAATACAGCTGTGTGCAAAACAATAAAGCAGAATTGATGTAAAGGATTCATCAACCATCAACGTAAATATTCGCTGCACTTTTTGCATGGCAGTGGATGTTCCTTTCCTATTGCACAGGCCCCCAGTGTGCAGATTTATTCGCTGCACAATGACGTGGGAAAATGAATAGGCTGTGACAAAGCAAGGCAGTGCAACCAGTGTATGTATAACTGCACACACAACGCATTTAGAAGAACTACCAGATGAGGATTTACTGTAAAGACACACATTACTTCTCTTTTGTGGGTGCTACCATTTGCAGGATCCAGTTTTGTAATAACACAATGCAATATCTAGTATCTACACTGTATTTAGGTAATACTAGCCTGTATATATACATTCAAAATAAAGGCAAGTTGTCTAATTTATAATATCCCAGTCACACTGCCTGCATGCGGTCTTCAGGGACATCTTAATGTACTATCATGATATATAATTTCTGAGTCTTGAAACTCAAAACCAAGATCAATGATCTCTCTTAGCTCTTTGCGGATTGGCAGTCCATTGGAAAAATGATTTTCTAAATTTCAATTTGCAAACGGGCTTTGCCACATCATCGACAGTCTTCTGTTGGTCTCCTAATCCTATTATTTGATGAAGTACCTTAAGTCATTTAATTAGTTTGTTTATTGTCACCTATGCTGCCAGATATGATAAGCACTGAACCAACTGATTAACCATAACTGACACAAACAAAAAATTTTTAAGCCAGTGACCAAGTTGAAAGTTAATTTTTAAACGGTTTGGGCCGCTAATCCGCAAACAGCTCTAATAGATTGCATTCTAAATCATTTTCTTTAGAACCTTTGACAGCCAGGGTTAAAATTTGCTTTATTTTGGAAATAACTTTTGTGGCATAGTTAATCGTTATTATCATTTTCATAGCTTTCTGTTTTTCCAGCTTGTACTTCGCTTTGTCCCAAGACTGTGATTTCACATTTGTAGTTGCGTAACTTCGTATATTATAAGCATAGATTTCAAGAAACTGACTAAATGCATTCACACAGAGATTATGCTTGTTTAGCTTTGATACCTGCACTGGTTGATAGATGCTTCAATGAACTGTAAATGAATTAGACAGACTACTTATCCTCAAATGATAGTTACAATGACTGACAACAAATTTTAAAAAGTGAATTGAAATTTTAATGTCTATCTTCTTGTGAAAAACAATAAAACAGACTTTGTTTGAGAAACATGGCAACAGAGACTCCTCTGGCAAGTTGTAACATGCTTAGACAGAAGTTGTTTGTTGTGGTCGTACACAAAAAATAATATTGCCTGGCGGTTTTAAATTCCTTTGGAATTAACTGTGACGTCAAACTAAACTGAGTGTCACAGATTTTGGATTGGCATTTGCAAACTGGCTTTGCCACCTCATTGACAGTTTTCTGTTAGTCTCCTAATCTTCTTATTTGATGAAGTACCTTAAGTCTTTTAATTAGTTAGTTTTTGTCACCATACTACTAGATACAATAAATACCAAATCAACTGATTAACCATAACTGACACAAACAAAACATTTATAAGCCAGGGACATCACACGACCAAGTTGAAAGTTAATTTTGAAACTGTTTGGACTGCTAATCTGCAAACAGCTATTATGCACTATTCCAAATCTTGCTATAGCTGGATATACCTTGATATTTTTATTTCAACGTGAGATGACACCAAAGAGCAGGACCAAGGCAATCTCGGTCGATGATTAAAATCGAATACAAAAGCATCCATTTAATTCCATTTTACGTAATATATTCTCATATGATGTTGTAGGATATGAAGTGACTATCTAATTTCGTTTTGCAATTACACCTGGATTAAAGCCTAAAACAGTTTTTGCAGTGTGTTGAACACAAAGGGCATCCTATCCACACATTCATCACAATTTCTCTTTCTTCTGCAACAATACAGTCTAAAAAATGTCGGGACAAAATTGGTTTTTTAGATTCAAAATGGTTTTTTGAAAAACCAAATTTCAATGCAAAACCAACATGGATTTTTAAAAAAATCCATGTTGGTTTTTTGCATTGAAATTTGGTTTTTCAAAAAACCATTTTGAATCTAAAAAACCAATTTTGTCTGAATTTTTTTAGAGTGTACAGCCAGCTCTCTTTTAAGAGGAAGTGATCAACATCTCAATCTGTCAAAAGCAGCCAACAGCCTCTCTTAAACAACTCATGAGGAACAGCTTTTTAAGAGCCTGCCTGAAATATTCAGGTATAGTTCTGTTTTAAAAATAGGCACACACTCTCTCTCTCTCTCTCTCTCTCTCTCTGCCAGGATTTGTCCCTTTGTCTTCCATGCTATTTTGTCGATCATAGAAACAATAGTGCTGTAACGCCACAATTATAGATCTATTCGGTTTCATTTGTGTTCTATCACAGTTCTAAACTTTGGTGCTGTAAATCCATCATTCTATTCTGTCTTTGTATTGCAGAAATATATATTCTATTCTATGTACAATTACATTCTAGCCTGCTCTATTTCGTTGAAGAAACTATGATGTTGTTGGCCTAAATCCCCTTAATTCTATGCTTTTCTATTCTATTCTATTCTATTTTATTCTATTCGACCACAGGCAGGAAGCATGGTGCTGTAAATGGCCCACAAACTTAGGTTTTGGCGTAAACCTAGTGTACAAGTCTACAAATCCCCATTATTCTATTCTATCACAAGATGATGTGGTGCTGTTAATTATGAAGCTCCTCTGGGGCCAAAATCGTACTTCATTTTATTCTATTCTTTCCTATTCTACTCTATTCTAGTCTATTCTATTTTTTATATTACATAACCTATTCTATCACAAGATGATGTGGTGTTGTTATTCCCCATCGTTCTATTCTATTCTATTCTATTCTATTCTATTCTATTCTATTCTATTCTATTCTATAACAAGATGATGTTATTCCCCGTCATTCGATTATTTTCTATTCTACTCTATTCTATTCTATCACAAGATATTACGGTGCTGTTAATCCCATTATTATATTGTATTCTTCTCACTATATTCTATTCTATTCTATTCTATTCTATCAAAAGAACCCCTGGTGCTGTAAATCCCAATCAGTCATGCGTTGTAAATCAGACACATTAGGCCTTGACGGAGCTTAGAAGGATCGACCGCTACTCAGCGTCTCTGCTGGTCAGCCTCTTAAACCGCCCAGCCTCCTGCATGGTCAGCCTATTCCTTCTGGTCATTCCCTGGACTTGGCATTTCTCGTGGACCCAGGTGTGTCCACAGCCTTGACCAGTGTCCATTCCTATCCACAGCTGGACATCTAGTCCCACTCGGTGCTGT